>CM068315.1:5205235-5210235 GCA_034766995.1 Acanthacorydalis orientalis
CTCGAGAAGAACTCTATTTTCTTGAGAAATGAGATTATTCAAGAAAAACGCTGTGAATCCTAACATCGGATCACAGTATTTTAAATGTTTTACTATCCTCAACAGTTTCATCTCTTCTTATTATATTTATACATATTGCCCCATCAAGATTATGTATTTTACTAGTCCAGTTCGTTTATATGTGTTTTTTTATCTCTTACTGAGAGGAATATTGTTTTAATAGAATACTTTTAAGCGTTTACCAT
Source organism: Acanthacorydalis orientalis (assembly GCA_034766995.1). Taxonomy (NCBI): domain Eukaryota; kingdom Metazoa; phylum Arthropoda; class Insecta; order Megaloptera; family Corydalidae; genus Acanthacorydalis; species Acanthacorydalis orientalis. The sequence goes on from CM068315.1 coordinate 5,205,481, forward strand.
TCATACTTTATTGTTTGGAATTAAGGAGTCATTCAAACGCAAGTGCGCCAACTACATGTATTTTTAATTATAATTTGTCTTCGAGCACTAATGACAACTGTTTAATCGCGCTAAAACCCCAATAGCCAACCTTGAGAAATGAGAAAAACAAATTATAGTTTTTTCTCGAGAAAAAACACTACGTACACCTATAATAAATATTTATATCCATTTTCAATCACTCTTTTTTACAATTCTATGAATAGAAAGTTTCCATTTAACAAAAATCAGTTTTTTATTACTAATTTCGATCATTTACTTCCATTAGTAATATTCTTTTTTACTAAATGATTTATAATACATATTCAGGAAACAAAATGTGAAAAAATTAATTTTTGATTGCAGATCAAATATGGTTGTCTTTGTTAATCATGCTTTGTTTTTAAATAGTAATGGTTATAAATAGACATAAACATTTTAATATCAACAAAAATGATTATAGTATCAAACATATATTAAATGTGACTAATAAACTGTCCAATTTACTCAATTGTTGTCATATAGAACAATAAAAATATTTTAACAACGTTTATATATTTTGTTAACGTGGCAGATTGTGAAATATATAATAAAACTATGTTCTACTACTCCTAGTATTCTTTTATAGTACCCGGTTTAATGTGTTCCTTCTTTTCATTTCATTAAAAATGAAAAACGGTTAGGGAGAGTTCCAGCAAAGGTTTTCAGATTTTTTTTAGAAAAGAGATCTTCGTTGAATATTTTAATAGTCGTAATATTAAGGGTGAATGTCTCTCAAACTCTGTACAATTCAAACTTTATGTGCATTTTCAAACATTTACAAATGTGTGTATATATATATATATATATATATATATATATATATATACATATATATATATATATATACATGTATATATGTATATATATACATATATACATATATATATATATGTGTGTGTGTGTGTAAATTTATTAATAACGAATAAGAATACAGGATATACAAAAAATATATATTTCACATGGAACAGTCATATATTTGTGTTTGTTACTAATAAAACATTACATTTTGTAACACTACAATTTGGGTTTTAAGGGCACTTAAACACACTTTTATATGAAAATTAAATTAATCATAATATTTATCAATTATTTGCGATAAGTTTTAATTATAGATGGTTGATTGGTTATTGGGGTTTTAAGACGTTTCTACAGATAAATTCATTAGCATCCGAACACAAATTATAATTGAACAACACACCCCGTTTGCGCACTTGCGTTCGAATCACCCCATAATTCGAAACGCCGAAGTATGAGTGACAAACGCTTAAAAATATTCCATTAAAACGGAATTTCTCTCAGTGAGAGAAAAAAAACACGTATGAAGGAACGGGACTGGTTGATTATAGAGATTAATAAAAAAAGACACACATATTTTATTCGCATAACAATATTTTCATTATCGTTATCTGTTCTGTTCTAAGTCACATCTGGAATACTATTTCCCTCTTTTCTTATAAACAGAAAACGCATCTACAAAACAAATAATCAAAACCCCCAAATCGCTACATTAAACATCCGATAAATCCGTTAATACGACTAAGCTGCAGACGACATTGCGTTCACATCACATCTTCCACACACCACCACCATCTCTACCATAATTCATTCTTTTCATGTACACATCTCTTCTCTGTTTTGAGACTTGATAACGTACGACGATAGTAGCGGCATACATACACAAGGCCTTGATTGGTTTTCTTTCAAGATGAACGTGTAAAGCTTTAGCATAGTTGAAATAACAAAGATAGCTTCTTCTTCTTTTAGGCCGAATGAAGAAGCGTATATGAAACAGTGACGCAGAGTACGACTCGCGCACGTGATATTTCTGGGCACGACGCCCTTATATATATATATATATATATATATATATATATATATATATATATATATATATATATATATATAAATATATATAATGTGCTGAAACACTGGAACGCAGGTGGTATTCTCCACAATGGCGTCGGCTAATCATACAATATGTTATTCTTATGTCGAGTGATACGAACTCCGTAGACGTCGACGAATTTAGAACCAAACAAACGTACACGAACAGGCGTAATGTAGGTCAAATATGATACACAAAACTGGTACGTTAACTGTATTCTTCTTTCTCAGTGATAAATTCTTTCATAAAATATTCTCTTACAACACTGCTTTCAGTTACAAGATATAAATTGTACAAGAGATTTTAAAAAAATATATTTTTATGTTTCTTCTTTATAAAAAATTATTCCATTTTATGGGTCATTTATGTATGCCTAACATGCAATTCTGTTACTTATACATCCAGAAACATTATTGAAAATTAAATCTACGTATGAAATTAGTCGTAAAAACAATTATATAGGCAATTAGAACTCACCCGTTCCGGGGCGTTAGACTCAGCTGACCGGGTGTTTTTATTTGCAAATATCTTTCTTTCTGTTACTCACAGAACACTGATATTCATTGTTGTCCTCTATTAGAATCTACTATCACTGATGTGTATTTTAAAAACAATGATAGGAAACTCAGATATATGTATAATTCTCACTTTTATTTCAAAACCACCCTCAACCCTACTCCGCATGCGTTGTTCAATAAATGTCAGTTTGCTGATTCTCAAATGGTTGTTGTGAGGAAGTAGAGTAATATTTTAAACTATATTTCTTTATTTTCTTGTAATACACATGTTCTATTGATACTAATCGCTAGTCCAAGGATTGACTTTGATGTTCAACTAATTAAAAATCCTTCTATTCCTTCATAAATAATAATTTTCATGAAAATATTACCTGGAAACTGTGTTTACTGCACCGGCACGGACAGTTTTAAAATGGCACCGGGTTGTAAGAGATAATATATTTAAATAAATTTTACGAATGTTTTTAACACTATAAACTCCACAATCTGTAATTTAAAAAAAATTTACGTAATTTGACTTGTATGTAGACAATTGTCTGTGAAAACTATATACTAAGACACTTTTAAGCAAAAAAATTGAGGTAATAAATTACTAGAGCCACTTTATATAGGCTTCAGAGTATTAGAAAAATATATTTTTATATTTTATTGCATTCTAATACACTAAACTCTTCTAGATAATAATATTTTTATAATTTAGATTTTTTTAATCTCTAAAAACAGTTCTACTAGTTTACTTAAACCTGATCAAAGTTTTTGTTTCTCAAATAATTATATTGTCATTAAATATGAGCTCTTTTATTAATTTCTTGATTTGAGTACCGTTAATAACACATTCTGTTCTTACTTCAAATAAAATTGGAAAAATTGACATTAAATACTGAAATTATCAATTTTTATAATTTCTATTTGTATTCGATGCTATAAGAAATTATTTCATGACCTCAACTTTACTATGAAGTTATTATACAATCATTTCTTCTGTCGTTAATAAATTTCTATTATCTATTTTTTACCTCCATGTCTCTCTAGTTTTTGTTTGTTTGCGAGAACAGAATAATTTTTTTCAGACCCTCTTTTCACAAAAGATACATGGAAATTTAGTTTCTTGTTTCCGTCTACCTAGTAAAACGCCTGTATATTTCAAATCTTCACACAATAAGTGTTCATATTCGTTATATTTTATTTAATTTAAATGTTCTTTCGTATTCCAATGAAGTTAACAATTTGTAAAGTATTATTTAATATGAAATGACTGAAAATATAATATGACTGATTAAGGCGAGTTTAACAGATAATTTTGAGTTGTTTCTAAAAAAGGTATACTCTATAAAAAAAATAGAACTGATTTTTAAATTCATCATATAAGAATCAGTTAACACTATTCTTAACAAACAGACGGAAACTGCTATTAATTCTCTTTAAAAAATAATTATTTTTTAAAAAAAGATAAATTCAATAAATCATAACAATTTTTTTAGAATAAATTTAGTAGGAATTAAAATCTGGACACCACTAAATTTAATTAAATAAATTCAGGTATTATACGATTTAAAAAATATCAATTATGATTAATTTCTGTGAAATTGTTTGTATTTTGTATACAGTAATTTAATACATTACAAATAAATGATTAAATCTGTCGGTATTAAACATAATTAATATTTACTTGAAATTAAAAATCCGTCTAGGTGATTAATTATAATTTATAAACTTTTAAATTGTTAACGTGAAGGTTGAGGTTAATTTCTGTTAAAAAAAAACTATAAATTATATGTCTCTTAAATATTTTACAGTTTTTGATACAAAATAAAAGACTAAAAAGTTGAATGTTTACATATATTTATATTTCTAATAATAATTCAACTTTTCACTATTATATTATAGGAATAAACGATTTTTTTGTAAAAATGATGATAAAATTCTCAGTTTTAGAAGAAATGATTAATTAGGAATAATAGAAATTAAAATCTTATTAAAAAAGAAATTGGATGTTAGAAAATATAACTTGTTGTCGAGAAAAATGTGAATATTAATTAAAAAATAATAAACAAGTAGTCGAAATAATATATATATATATATATATATATATATATACATATATATATATATATATAGGATAGTTTCTTAAAATTATCCTAATTACTTTTAATTAAAGTCAAGGTCATAAATAATTTCAGTAGAGTGTATTAATTTATTGCAATGTTTTCGTACGCTGGAAAGAAAATGTTACTATATAATTTAAATAATTCAAAGGTCTGGTTACATTCAACACATATTATAGGTAAAGAT
>CM068315.1:5217735-5255235 GCA_034766995.1 Acanthacorydalis orientalis
TGAGGCTCCATCTTTTATTGGAATCACACATGTGTATGATTATCAATAGATGACATCAAAAAAATGACAGAATCGTACGGTATTGAGCACCATTTATGATTTAAGTAGTACCGCCTTCATTTTCGAAGAAATAACTGCGTTTAATCCTTTCGGACGTTACTACTCACCAAATAGTGCACTTAAATGTGTGTAATTGTCGCTGATGAAGTGCTCTTGGATTCTTTGTAGCCTGCATTCTACAATTTTGTCTGTTCACGAAGCCATTTAAATGGAAATGAGCTTCATCACTCATAATCAAATTGTGAATAAATTCATTATTTTCTTCTGCTTGTTGACGAAAACGAATTCCATAATCGGGGCGACGTTGGTAATCTGTTTGCTTTATCTCTTGTATAAGCTGCACTTTGATGGCAATTCTTTTGAAACATGGACTACTGACTTTTCAGTCATATTACAAAATAATATACCATGCTGTCAATAACTTAACCCACATTCAACAACTAAAACAATGTTCTTTTTCATCGTAAGTAAATTTTCAGTACTTGTTTAAAAACATCCGCGTCTCGTGTAGATTTTATATCTAAATGCAAACAGTTTTTCGTACAATATTGAATGTATCATAACAAAACTTCATTAGTTGATGTTTTTTTTTGTTGTTAATTGTTGTACAATAACTTTGTATTATTAATTGATGAACAAGAAAGTTGAGCATATTATTAATTTAAAATTTCACAAATTATTAATAGTTTAACAACATACTCAATTTTTCCCATAAATGTACATAGTTATATGAAATATATTTTCTGCATAATCACACATGTAAAATATGTACGTACAGTATATGAAAGAAATTATATTCTTGCACAAACTTATCATTAGAACAAATATTTAGTAAAAAACAAAAAGAATTTAATCTTGATTAATTAACTTCTCGTTAAACGTTGACTCGTTACGTTCTAACGTTCGAAAATATGAATGAAAAAATAACTTATTATCGTTTAACAGCTCTTGCATCTCAAGTACAAAGTTATTTCATTCCGTTTTTAGTAGTCAAATTTATTAAGTACCATTTTATTCCTTGTTGCGGCTTTTGAAAATTCATCTCATATTAAATAGAGAACTTAATATGCGTAATTAAATTTCAATTTTGAACGTTCCGTATTCTCTTTCAAGAAATAGTTTCATTAACATTCATTTAAATTTCATATAACATCAGTATTTTCAAATAAAAGTCTCTTAAATTGATAATTTCGTTCGGTTTAATTTAAAAAAGTGAAAGTAAATGAAAATTGCATTACACATTTGTAAAATATTAATTTATGAAATTAAATTTCATTTTATAAGCTAAATTGGCCGAAAATAAAAATACTGTGGTCAAATGGAAATTCTTAACCGGAAAACAAAATGGTCCTAATATATAAGTCCTTTCATTTTTAATTTTGATATAGTTATTCGACGATAGATGTGTGATATAATACATTCATTATAAGCCTTGTTTGTAAATAGTCTTCTTTATTGTTAAATAAATATTCATTAAAGCATTTATATTGAATTAATTAAACGTGTAATAGTTCCACACAGTTAAACCACTATATGTGGATCTAAAAAAGTCTGTTTTAGAAATAACCTTGCATACTTAAATCAGTGCAAAAAAATACTAAAAATTTGAATTAATTCGGATTTCTATTCAGGAAATGTAAAACTTTTAAAGATAAAACGAAACAACCACGTATGTGCTCGTCCATCGATATGAAAGACAAGCTTAGAAACGATTTACTAATAATATATTGAAAATTCCGCAGAATATTATAAGTTTATGTAATTGTCTAGAAAATAGTATATGTCAATATTGCTGTTCGTACATTTGAAGAGAGTGGATGAGAAAATAACAAATAATATAAAAAATTCATTGCAACGAATTATTTGCTCTCTGAAACCATATTTATTTTACAGGTATATTTAATCAGTTAAAAAAGTATTTATATAAAATATATTGTTGACTGAATTAATCTTATACTGAATTAAAAATTAACAAATATAAATATGCATTATTTTCAATCATTTTTTTTCACTATGTATCCAGTATTATCAATATATATATATATATATATATATATATATATATATATATATATATATATATATATATAGATACTAGAAAATAATATTTTCTAATACTACAATAACTAAAACTATTATCTATTTAAAAATATATCCTGTTTTAAAATGAAAAATATTCTTAAAAAAGGATTTATCTTAAAATATCTTTAATAAAAATATAATTTCATTAATTATACTACAAACTTACATCATTTTAAGATTAGTACTAATTATACATATATATATATATATATATATATATATATATATATATATATATATATATATATATATATATATATATGTATGTATATACATAAATTATCTTACTAATATCAACATGAGTTTTATTAACAAATTAATTCCAAGTATTCTCTCTCTCTTTCTCTCTCTATCTCTCTCTATATATATTTGCATATATACAATAATATATATATATATATATATATATATATATATGTATAAATAATGAAGATCTTCATATTACCTTTTAAAATGTCTTCTTATCAAAATTGTTGTGCAGTATTAATCCCAGAGTTTAATTATGCTGACGTATGGTTTTAAATTAAGTGCTGCTTTTATTTTTACTATTTTATTAATTTAAATATAGATTTAAACAATAATTGTTGGAAAAAAATACCACATTTTATAAAGAAAAACATTCGATAAGAAATCGTACCACATGTAAAATATTTGTCAAAAAAGTTTAACTCTATATTCTAGTAAATGCCTATCTTTTTTAGCATATTAGCTCATAAAAAATATTAATGAAATAATTTACTGACTTTAATATATATATATATATATATATATATATATATATATATATATATTATATGATACTTCAGTAAAATATATGTTAATATAATCTCATCCGTGAGACATTAAATTTTTTGAACATGCACTACGGATCTAAGTGTAAGATATTTTTTAATGTTTTCAAATGAATTTCTGATAAATATTGTCTCGTTACAAATAAATCACTAGAATATTTGTCAGACTATGGATTATAACTATATAATAATCATACACAACAGGTTAATCCATTTTTAATATAAGATGAATAAAACTCTAAGTGTTTATATGAAATATAAAAATCAGATAAATCCAACGGAAGTATCTGATTTTCTTGAAATCAGGATATCAATTCCCAATACACTGTATTATATCAATAAGATATGTCAATACAGTTCAAAAGCTGAAACTAATTGTAGCAAATAACTCGAATGGCTTATGGAAGATCCAATCTCTCCTACAAGGATATACCAATAAGAGCAGAAAAATAAAAATAGACATAACTATAAATATTGACACAGTTAGTTAAAAAGTAGTTAAAAAAAAGTATTAATTACATGTGTAAAAAATTATCTAATATTTAATCCTTTCATTTTAAATAACTGCTAATTAACCCATTTTTGTTTTATCATGATTTAATGTTAATAAATCAACAAATACAAATTAATTAATTTAATTTATTATGGAATAATTTATAGCAATTTTATTAAAAAATTAAACCATTTATGATTACAAATCTAATACATAGTATAATAAATACTTATAAATAAATAATTATTCATAAATTTTGAGTAGATTTTATGATAAATGTAAAAAATCATTATTTATTTTATGAGTTTAAAATATTGTATATATATATATATATATATATATATGTATGTATATATTTCTTAGTTTTTATTAGAATTTGATTCAGAAATCTTTACTTGTTTCACAAAATGAACTACTACGATAGAATTTAATTAAAAGCGAGACTAATTCAATTACATTTCCTCCCAATTTGAGACATCTTCAGTCTATGTAACATGCACTGAAAATCAGACAAATTGGATCAAATTCAAATTATATATATATATATATATATATATATATATATATATATATATGTGTGTGTGTGTGTGTGTGCATCTGCGTTCAAAATTTATTATTGACAAATATGAAATATTTCAAGTTATTAGACAAGAATTAAAGGAAAATTGTTTTATTAAATGTTGATGAAATTAATAATACAAAACTACTTTTTTTCTTAAACATCTAAGAGGAAAGTAGTTTTTAATGATTAAAATAATGTTTAATCATTAAAAACGTTTTGCGTTGAAACCGCCATATTTGTTTTTAATCTAATCTTCAGAGTTGTGATTTATAATATCACCCCCTATTCCAGAACGATTTTCATCCAAATCAGAAAAGAACTGAATGATATTAACATGTACAATAGACAATATAGGGTTATAATTACTAAATTCTTGATTTATGCGGACAAATTCCGTCCCTTTTGTGTAACATTCACTAATTTTATCTTCTGTGTCGTCCAGGGAATATGCAAAATTTTCTACAGAAATATATGTTATTTGCACAATATATAATATAGAAAAATATTTCGTCTTATATATTTTTATTTATTTTTCTTTTAAAACGTTTTACATACTTCTTTTCATTTTAATATATACTTGTTTTAAAACATTGGTCACAATATTCTATATTTTTTAATATAAATATATATATATGTATATATATTATATTTTTTATAATATTCTAGAACATTTTCCTCAATATAATAAAATTTACCCTTAATAAAAGTAATTAAATATTTAATAATTCAACTGCCCATATCAACATTTTTAATCATTATAAAAATCAAGGTTTTAATTGTTACTGATTCGACTTCTTAACCTATTCTTAGAAGTATCCTTTCTTAATATCAATTAAAATCGTAAATACCTTACTATTAGATTGATAGGAAAATAATTGCGGTTTTTTTTTCGAATTCTTTCTTATTAACTTTTTTCAATGAAAGTGTCATCGTGTTTATGTTAATATAATTTTAAAACGAATTATTCGGTCTGTATTTTGGTAAAATTGATTTTGGTTTTATTATTAATTTTACTTCAAATTAGTCTTTTTAATTAAAGATAGAAAAGAAGCAAATAAGACAATTTTTTGTACAAGTTCAGAACGGGTGACAAAGCAGCAGAAGCTGCACGTAAACTAAACGATTCTTTTGGTGTGGGTACTGTTAAGGAATGTACGGTGCAATCGTGGTTACAAAAATTTTATATTGGGGACGAGGGCCTTGAAGATGATGAAGGTCCTTCTTCAGTTTATAACGACCTACTGAACACTTTAGTTGAATCAAAATCACCCACAAAAATTCGAGAGCTTGTACAAAACTTAGATGTTAGTCATCCAATAGTTCCACACCATTTAAAATCATTTAAATTCAGAAATTCAAAAACCGCAATTATTTTTCCACAAACCTAGTATTTTCTACAAAAGAAATATAAATCTTATAGGAATATTTCTGATCTGTTTTACATATTTCTGCGCGAATAACAAAAATGATTATAAAACACATACAAAACATAAAATAATTTCAAATGTTAATTAGATTTTAATAATACTTATTCATATATATATATATATATATATATATATACACATACCTAATAAGTTGTACTTTTAATTTATGTATATGAATATATCCATAAATAATTGACTAACATTAAAGAAATTCAGCCGAAAAAAATGTATTCCTGTACAAAATTTTCAAACGGTTGATTTGAACAGAAGAAAGAAAAAAGTAAACGACAACTACATCAGTATTTATAATGAAAAAATATATCTGATATTAATTGAGACAACCAGACGTACAAACGTGGAAAAAGTGTTTATAAAATAAACGTTAATTTTTGCTAAACTCAACTTATAACGAAGAAAAATGAAAACAGTATATATATATATATATATATATATGTATAATGGAAATCGATAACGTGCATGCTTTTGACATTTGCTTTTAGTATCATTAATTTTTCTTTGACGTGTATACATGGCTACATATGTATGAATATTCTGGATTAACAAAAAAAGCTATCGAAGCTAGTTCTTTTTAAATAAATATAATGTCAATTGTGTCATAAAACTATTATAGTGATTAAAATAGACAAGTTTTTTTTAATCTATTTCTATAATAAATATTGAAGGAAATGTACACAGTAACTTTATTTATCTAACAGTAAATCAAAACTGATTGAATTTGTGATATTAGTTTATTATAAATAAATATACAGTATATATATATATATATACATATATATATATATATATATATATATATATATATATATATATATATATATATATATATATATATATATGTATGCATATATATGAATGCATATATATGAGTATAAAAGAGAATAATGATTGTATTAATTGAATATAATATTTAAAATCTTTTAACTTAATATTAAAATATTATCTGTACAATTTAATTCGGTGCTTTTTTTTATAGCAAATCAGTATTGACGGAAAAATGGAAAACGTTTCAATACCCAATTTATAATTTTCAATTATAATTTTTTCCATTGTATAAGAAACGAAAAATGAATGAAGTCTTTTTGAATTAATTAAAAAAAATGATAATTAATTCGTATTTTCATCAAAACAAATATATACACAAGTATTTACATCAGTGATTGTTTAATCGTGTGTTTTTAATTAAAAAAAGTGTTTGATTAATTAGAAGCTAATTTTGAATCACAAAGAGTTAAAAAAAAATATTCCGATTGAAGTTGTCAAATCGTTTTGCATACAAAATAGCTCTATATATTGTGATTCAATTTAAGGTTCCGCATGAAAGTATTAAAAAAAATCAAAAATTAAAAAAACGTTACTTTTTATGTAGTATTTTAGTTCAATTGAATGCTTAAATGTTAGGTTGGTGTAGAATAATTGCGGTATTTACGTATCGAGCATAAAGTCGCATATATCAGTTAAAAATTAGATTTATTAATCAAAATAAAGACCATTGGCCTGCACACATTTCTCCCAACCGGAAACAAGTTTGTTAATTCGTACAAGATAGAATTCTGGAATCCTGGAATTAACAAATTCATCGAACGCGCTTATGCTTGATCTGTGAAAACCTTGTGTCGTAGGAAAAATGACAAAAAAACAGCAATTATTTTTGTACCAATTCAATACAATTGAATTTAAATAATAAATAAAATAACATATTTTTTTTATTTGTTTTAACTCTCAAGTGGAAACCTAAATTGAATCTTTCTCTCTCTCTCTCTCTCTCTCTCTCTCTATATATATATATATATATATATATATATATATATATATATATATATATTCTAATAAAAGCGTGCGTATTTATAGCGAATCATCTTATTTTTTTTCACAAATTTAATGTAATTAATTGAAAAAGGAATTATAGCTATATTATTTGTTTGCAATAAATAATACAGAATATACATTAACACCCGTCGGCTTGTTTATAACTAATTATGCTAGATATAATTCTATTAAATTTTTATTACAAAAGTCTCCAGAAATATTAATTTTGTATTTTCCTGAATGAACAATTGAAAAGGTTTTCGAAAAAATATAATTTAAATATTAATTATAAAATGTTGACACACTGAGAAGCAGATATTGCTTTAAGAACATGTGTACAAAATTTTAAGTTTACTGTGAAATAAATACAATGTATCTGCAAAATCATAATTAATATAAAGTACACATTCATGACCGGATCCCAAAAGGTTAGATAATAAAAATGTATTGGTACTGAATATCAATTACAGACAACTCTCTTAATTCGTACCGCGCTATATGGAAACCGCGTTAAGTCAAACTAAGAAATAAGTACATACGAGTATAAATCAGATTGATTCGTTCTCCTACATTATATAAAAACTGTTTGAAGTATTCGTTTTGATAAAAAGAAAACAGCAATGCTGCATCGTTTCTGCATTTACAGGGGAATTCCCTGTCAACTAAAATTGAAAAATGGTTGTGTGTTATGTATGAAAAAACAGGGGAATCCATTAATTAATTTCATCAGTAAAATTTTAATAGAAAAATTCATAGTATAGGGAGAATACCTAAGCTAATAATTAAGTTGTATTATATAGAAACCGTGTTATAAGAGTGCCGCATTATACGAAGGCTACCACAATTTTTGCTGCACATTATATGGAAACCGCGTTATCAGAGTACGTCGTTACAGGAGGGTTTACTGTAAATGAAATCAAAAAAAAATATTTTTAATTTGATATAAAATACAAGTCAATCGAAATATTTAAAAACATCATTATATCTTCTGAAAATTTTTCGTTTCTATTCAATTATACAACAAATGTTAAAATTTCATACTCAGTGTTTTCCCCGAAGCGGAAACATAGGATCGCTTCTCAACTGAAACTTATAGTTTCACAAGAGTTCATAATACAAGAGGATTGTGTTTTCATTAATGAAAAGTGCACGTAGTTGAGTCACTGTTTGAACTTGCAATGTTCAGAGGTGAGCGTCTAGACCGTAAAAATATAATTATCTTTTTTGTTCATTGTAATGCGGCGCTTGCAAACGTTACATTTATCAATTTATAATATAAATTATCGTGCTGTTCAGATTTTTATTTTCCCGAACATCACTGCAATAAAAAAAGAAACAGTTCTCGTATCGTAAAATGAATAAAAGTAATAATTATATTTTTACAGTCTAGACATTTACCTATCAAAATTAATGTTACGAATTTAAACAGCTAGTCATCTATGTAGATAGAAATCTAGTATAATTACAAATTCGTATATCCATTATATCATCAAAAATAATTCGAGTTTCTACTTACTATGCAGATCAGTTTTATTTTATTTTTTTTTCAAAACAAAAATGACTATTAATAGAATTGTCTAGTCAAATTAATTTTATCATGATTATTGTTCTTCGTCTTATAACAAGTGTAACTATTTAATTTTTTTTTAAATGTTTTAAGTGGGTAATTGGATAAAATTAAGAAATAGTTTATAAATCACAACCTCCTTACAAGAAAAGATTAAATATGGAATATTCTTTCCATTAACTTCTTTGAATAAAAAATTTTAACACTTTTATAAATGAACGAATGTACAGGGTTTTCCAATAACGACACACTTTCCTAACTTGAAATAAAACACGGAATCTGCGCTGAACTTTCAAGTTTATTTACTGTAAATAATAATTGGGGGTGTGCCATTTATAAATTAAAAATAGTATCGTGTAAGTGACCATTCTTTTGTTAAAATTTTCAATAACATCCCTACACAACTGCGGCTCTATCTCGACAATTATTCTTTGGATTTTATCGTTTAGGTCGGAAATTATTTTAGGATTATTGGCGTACACCTATCGTTTAACGTGACCCCAAAGAAAGTTGTCCGACGGTGTTAAATTGCAGGATCTCGGTGACCAATTAATGGTTCCATTTCTGGAAATAACGCAACCAGGAAATATCGTTCTCAATAAATCATTTGTTTTATCAGCTGTGTGGCTTTTTACACGGTCCTGCTGGAACCATATATCCTCCTGATCAATATCATCCAAATACCCACAAAACAAACTGATTATCAAGTTTCGGAATCTTTCTCCATTCGCAGTAATCGCTTTACCAGCCTTATTCTCAAAAAAATAAGGATCAATGATTGAAAATGGACTATAAATTGAAAAATGATGATTGGAATTACACTATAAATATTGATGTATATATATATATATATAACAAATTTCAATTTTCGTGAAGGCACTTGGTAAAATGAAGATTGTAACTTTCTTTTAAAAGGTCGATTTTATTACCTATATATATATATATATATATATATATATATATATATATATATATATATATATATATATATATATATATATATATATATATATAATATTATTTTATGAAAAACACGTTTTATCCACTATCTTTCAACTACACTTTCTACTTCCCACACGGTCGATAAATTTAAAAGTGCTGATTGAAAATATTACTCATAAATATTTATGTTGAATATGATATATATATATATATATAATAAAATGAAATCCGAAGAGTAATTGGTGAGACAGAGTCCCATTTGTGTAGGGATGTTACTAAAAAATTTTCACAAAAGAATTATTATTTGTAAGAAAGCACGCAGCGATCACTTACACGATATTATTTTGTCATTTATAAATGGAAGAACCCCAACTATTATTGATAATGAAGGAACTTGAAATTTTTATTTCAAATTAAAAAATTATATAAACTGGGTTCATCAATAAAAGAAAATCGTGTTTATATATATATATATATATATATATATATATATATACATATATATATATATATATATATATATATATATGTGTGTGTTTCTTAAGGGATTACATACATCCAATCTGGGGTAAAAATTAATGTTTTAGATTTTTTTAAAGAGTTTATTATAAAAAATAAATCAAAATATGCATTGCCTATTTTTTATTAGTCGCTTACGCATAAGAAAAAAATATTTATTTTTTTATATCAAATTATTTATGTTAATTGAAGTTCTTTCCACCACCACTAAAATTATGCCGCCTCACTGCACGAGTACTCAGACAGTTTTAACATTTTCGACGCGTCTTTATTTAAATCTTCAAAATATATTTCTCTATCAAATATAGAGCCATTTTTTTGATATCCTGTTTAATATTTTTTTTTAAATAACAATTAGAGATGAAAAAACATGTTATTTTAATTAAAAAGTCGGTAACTTGTTTATTTTTTGAAATTACAAAATTTGGCTCTACATATGATTGTGACCGCATTACTTTACAAGAATCTTTGTTAATACAGAGCCATTTACAGCAAAAGAAGATATCTTGCAGACAGTGAGGCGGCATATTTTTAATGATTGTGGAAAGAACTTCAATTAGCATAAATAGTTTAATATAAAAAAAAGTTTAAATATTATTTTCTTATGCCTAAATGATCAATAAATAATGTGTTATGCATATTTTGTTTCATTTTTTAGAATACAACGCCTAATTTTTTTTCTAAACGCATTAATTTTTACCCCGGTTGAAGGTATGTAACCCCTTAATGAATACATAAATAAATTATTCAAACAAAAAACTTATGTTAAGGTAGTTATTTAGAATTTTAAGAGTGGAGTTTTCATACTAAAATTTTTCAGTGTGTTAATGTAAAAATAACATCTACTCTCTCATACACACATGTGTATATATATATATATATATATATATATATATATATATATATATATATATATATACAGATACGGTAAAAAAATGAAAGTCTAAACATTTTAATTCACTATAATGGATAAAATATGCAGTGCATCGTGTTTTTTTCACGTTGGAAACACAACAGCCGTGTAGAGACGAATGCTTCGTTGCTGTTTCCTTTTATTCTCGTATTGAAATAACTTACACAAAAATTGCATATGGCCGCCAGTATCTGTTAATATATATTTCAAAGCTAGACAAAAGCAACAATATATAAAAGTAGCTCTAGCTACCGCTGCCTGTGCGCACAATGCATACTAAACACTTGATTCGGCCCCACATGCGTTCACGTAGCGCCGAGCATTGTAGAAAATATGTAAAAAATATTATGACCATAAAAGGTAACAGGTCTTTCTCATCTCAACCGTGATATCTACTGTACGTGTCTGTGTTATACACGAATGTGAGGTATTTTCAAAGCAGTGCTTTTTAACATTTACCAACGGGCATATTAGGAGAGAGACTCAGGAGAGAGTATGTTTACTACTTCGATTCAGATTTAAATAAGTACACATGTTTCAGAATCTGGGAGTTAGTTTTTTAATCTTAGTTCAATTATATATATACATATATATATATATATATATATATATATATATATATATATATATATATATATATTTATACATGGTCATTAAATATGAAATGTACCATTTCGAATCAAAACTTTAGTTTATTATATTTCAAATAAGAAGCAGCACAATTAATCTAAACTATCGACACAGTTTTTCCATTTTAACTTATTAAACGTTTTGTTTTATTTCGAGAATGTGCATTATTTTGAATGTGTTTTCATTTTGTGAAAACTAACAAAAAATGTGCGCTTGTTATACGAAAATGCAGCAGTTCTGTTTCTCAAGCTGCTATTTTGGAGTGTGGCTTCCAAGAGTATAATCACCCACACTGCAGTCCAGACACGACCGCTGGCGATTATTAGCTTTTTGATAATTTGAACAAGATATATGTGGACAACACAAAATTTGTTTTAATGATAAAAATGAGTTGAGAATAATAGTAACTGACCGATTGAACACCAAAACGGAATATTCTTTTTGTAAGGGTATAGCGTTGTTCACCCCTTATGCGTTTTGTTTTATTTTGAGAATGTGCACTAGTGTGCTTAATTATTATTATTATTATATATATATATATATATATATATATATATATATATATTTATATATGTATATAATATATATATATATATATATATATGTAAATAGTCATAATTAAATACATTTCTTTTAACAGTTCGTCATTAAATAAAACACTTCCAGGTATTTACACCATGATGAAATATTTATTAGCACGTATGCCTCTATCTTATTTCATTTCCATGTCAAATAATTTTATGGTAAATTAATTTAGAACGCCCCATAGTTACGCCCCTGTTCCGCATAAATACACCCACACATATAAGGGTACTATGTATCAGTGGCGTTACGCTTATGTGCCACTAGGGAATATTTTAATGATCTCGTCCGATGAAAATAGGACAGGCGAATAGAGAAAATTTGTTCTCAATGGTGGAATTATTTATGCTATTTATACTTTTAGAATCGCCCGTTTTATCCTTTATCTCCAGTTCGAGGCCATATAATTTAATTAATCTCTTAACTAATATTTTCTACAGTCAGGTGTAACAATTTAGAACGGTAACTAAAACAAAATTATACGAATTCAAGTGAATCTAATTTGTTTTTGGGGATTTTAGTTCAGTTCAGAGCGTTTTTATTATTTAACGAAAGGTTTTTTAATTAATTAGAAAACTTTTTCTAATTAATAACACTGTTTATATATATATATATATATATATATATATATATAAAGACAGTGTTATTAATTAAAAACCTTTGGTTAAATAATAAAATCACAGCGTTTCGACCAGTCCCCCCTCTTCCTATGCACTAAACTTTGAGAGTCGAACCTGACACCTCGGACACTTAGCCGGCGCGTTACCTCCTAACTATCAAGCTAGTTGGCTACGGTAGTAAACCATTCTCTCATAAGACGCTGCGAAAACTTTGAAGTTTAATAAAAAAAATAATTAAATTAAATTAAATTTAAACTAAATTTCTTTTTAATTAAATTAAATTTTGGAAGTCTCGACGTACAGAACAAGTGAATGCTATACAAGATAGCCATAAGACCGATAATAACGTATGCGGCCTCGGTGTGGAGGAATACCTGTCCAGGTAACATACAGTTACTGCAGCGAGCGCAGACCAAGGCACTGAAGATGGTCCTGAACAAACACAAGTATTATCCAACGGACCTATTGCATCAGGAGGCCGAAATTGATACGGTTGCACATTTCATTACCGAACTGAGCCTGAGTTTTATATATAAACATAAGCCACTCGGAAACCACCTCATCGAGCGACTACGCCAGCCCAAGTACGTTCCCCTGGCAAACCGGGTGAGCAACACAGGCGAAGAGACAAGTTCGTGCAACCGTACTATTTTGGCAAGAGAATTTCGCACCAAAAATGACTATGTGGACAAACCTCGGACGAACATACGACTTTTGACTAATCTTTCTTTTCATATCTATCTTCCTTGATAGTTCCTTTCTTTTCCCTGCCTTTTTTCTACTCTTTGCGAGTGGGGTTTTCGTCAAGGCATTTGTTTCTTGCAATTTTTCCCAGATTATGACCAAGCTCCATGTTCAACTTCCATGTTGCAATTCCACGACTATTCATATTTACTTTCTTGTCATATACTGGTTATCGTGTCTCTAACGACTCCCGACACGGTAACCACGTCGATGGCTCCCCCCTTTGTTTCTTGATAAACAACAGCGCAAATGGTCGCATAAAAAATGGGATTTGGAGATTTTTTTCTTGAAAATGGCTGGATAGTGCGAGCTAATACGTTACAATGGTTGACTGGTTATTGGTGTTTTAGGGCGCATCAACAACTGAGAGTACGTTACTATATTAATACCTTTGGACATGTTGTCTGTGCGGGACATGCGTCTATTTAACAAGGCGATGGAAAAACGCCCAGAAAATTCATTTTCTTTTAAAGATATAAAACCATAGTATTAAGAGTGAACCACTTCCAGTGACCGTGAGTGTGTGTGTGTATATATATATATATATAAATATGTATATATATATGTATACATATATATATATATATATATACAATCTAATTACAATTCTTAAAATGGTGAATTTTGAAAGAGCCCCCCCCCCGTCGAAAATAAACATCAAAACGAGCATAACGCAAACTTTCCAGCGATTAATTACTTCGCATAAATTCAATGAACTCGCAATCCCTCGTCATTTAAAAATGACACATGTTCGTATTTAACCTCAGTGTCTCGGGTCAAATTAACTCTGTAATTTATATTTAAATACGAAATTATCATCGGAAACATAAACGGACAGATACATTTATCGTGTATATCTGATATGCGCTCCACATAATAGAATCATTATGATTCTCCGCTCATTCCTGGCCCGCTGTCAAATTACGCGTACCGACAAAATTTACTAGATGGCTATCCATCTTCTGTCAACTGACACTATTCATTTACACACTGGGTTCAAAACAAATCATTTCGTATGTAATCGTTTATTAAATACAACGAGTGACCTACTTTCAGTGTCAAATTATCAACGTGACGATCGCGCATACGCTCTCTGCAGATATAAGAAATGTTGATTCAATGAATATTACAGATATTTTGACGGAGGTTGTTGCGCGTGGGAGTGACACCGCCGACTTATGTGCCACTAAGGAGCGAGAACACGACTCATTTTTAAATTAATGAAAGGGAGTCTGTTTTTTTGCGATTTTACGTTTTATTTTCGACAGTGAATACATGGTTTATAACTTAAGGGCATATAGAGCTTCTGGGCGGTGAAAAATTCGATTTTTCAAAAATAGAAAAACAATCAAAATTAGAAAATAATCTGAAACATTAATTGAATTGGTCATTTGAAAAACTACATAAGTCACAGAATTTGAATTTTACAGGATTCAATAAAAACTGCATAACACAAAAATAATAAAGATTTTAAAGATTTTATTTGTTAATATGTTTTTAGGCCTTTAATTTTTTAGTTCCTTAAAGGCATATATACCTTTCGAGCGATAAAAAAATCGATTTTTCAAAAATAGAAAAAAATCAAAGTGAGAAAATGATCAGAAACATTAATTGAATTGGCCATTTCAAAAACTACACAAGTCACAGAATTTGAATTTTACAGGATTCAATAAAAACTGCATAACACAAAAATAATAAATATTTTAAAGATTTTCTGTGTTAATGTTTTTCAGGCCTTTAATTTGTTAGTTGCTCAAAGGCATATATATATATATATATATATATATATATATATATACCTTTCGAGCGGTAAAAAAAAATCAATTTTTCAAAAATAGAAAAAAAATCAAAGTTAGAAAATGATCAGAAGCATTAATTGAATTGATCATTTGAAAAACTATGTAAGTTGCAGGATTTAAATTTTATAGAATTCAACAAAAACTGCACAACACAAAAATAATTTGTTTTAAAGATTTCCTTAGTTAATATGTTTTTCAGGCATTTAATATGTTGTTGCTTAAAGGCATATATACCATTTGAGTGGGGGGAAAAAACGATTTTTCAAAAATAGAAAAATAATCAAAATAAGAAAATTATCAGAATCATTAATTGAACTGGTCATTTCAAAAACTACACAAGTCACAGAATTTGAATTTTACAGGGTTCAATAAAAACTATATGACAAAAAAATAATATGTCTTAAAGATTTTTTTTCTTAACACATTACCGGCCAGAGCCACATAAATATGGTTTTTGCTGACTGCTCGTGAACTGCCGGAGACATGGTCTTATGCACTGTGCATTAAATACTGTGCAATGAATATTCCATTTCATTTACTAACTGTACTGCCTGATCTAAAAAATCGATTTATTTAAAATACATCATATTTTTATTCCGAATATTTCCAAATTTATAAACAACCGAAGCATATATACGGTTTTTTTTCTACAACTGTATAAAAAAGATATTAAACTACAACACAATGGAAGAGAGTCAATTAAAGGTTAAGATAATTTGCTTAAGTTTTCAATTCAGTTCTAAAAAGTTTATATAATTATTAATTTTATTATTTTAATATATGTATATATATATATATATATATATATATGTGTGTGTGTGTGTGTGTGTGTATGTATGCATGTATATACATGGTTCCGTAACTCTTTTCATAACTTCAAATATTCCTAAAAGTCGCTATTAATTAATTAAATATAATATTACAGTATAAAGCTCCGAGTAACAATTTCATGTACTGTTAGTATCTACGTGCAAAAGACAAATTTCAAAGCTGACCTGAAAAGTCATAGAGTTACAAAGGAGACTATTATTAGCTCAGAAATAACATACATCCACTGTATGAATAATTTAAATGATTATAAATGTTGGCCTCTAAAATATTCATAACCGTACAAGAAAATCGTGCAAAAAGTGTAAATGAGATTAACGAATAAATCTGTAATTAAGATATCTACAAAGAAACGTGTAGAAATGGTGAACATTTTACAAGTAATATCTATATGAATTTGAAAAGTAGAAACTTGTTTCATACATATTCTTGTCTGATATCTGTAAAGAATTTACTAAGTATCTTTTATTCACAAGATGTGTCTTTTCTAGTAGTGTTTACAACTATTATTATTATTCATTCATTCATTAATACTAACTTTTATAAAATTTAATTTTCATCGAGAACATTTGTATTTTTGAAAAAGCCAACAGACACATCGTTTTAAATACAAACATCTGCAAAGTATGACAGTAACATGATTATCATTTTATTTTTTTCATTCATAAGTAAATCTACTCCATTGAAAGATATCATTTTCCTAAAATCATTCATAAAATTCATTAAAAAAAGTCTATTTGTAAAATTGATAATTCAGTAACACTGAATGATTTTTTTTATTATTTTAATGTATGAAAGTTTATAAAAAATAACAAAATGATGATAAAATTTGTAACAGTTTTTTTTTACTCTAAAGCACTTAAATTAAAAAATGTATACGAATTTGAAGATCACGAACAGCAATAATTTTTCTACCAAGCTAATGCTTTCAATTTTCAGTATCATTACTTCATTATTTTATGTCTATTTTGAGCTGAAGTTCAAGCACACTGAAAATATGATAAAAATGATGGAACTCAAAATTAGTTGCAAAAAAAAAATGAACTTAAATATAATCTTCAGGATTCACACAAAACAGTGATAATAGAGAAAATTTAAAAAGATTAATTTTGTGCAAATGTATATTCTGGTGTTTTCGTTGTGAATAAGTTTTGTGATACATTGTTTAAAAACAACTATGAAATATTATTTTTTTTTCAAATAAAGTGATCAATACATACATATATATATATATATATATATATATATATATATATATATATATATATATATAATCTTCTACTTATGAAAACTTCCAATAATTTACACTTTGAGGAATATATGAGATAGTTATAAAAATATTACCAAGTTAATAGAAATTATAAATAAGAGATACATTGAAAAAAATTACAATAATGTGTTTTTATATCAATGTAGAAGTATTAATCTATTTTAATTGTATAATAAAATGTATTTTTATTAAGTAATATATATATATAAATCAATTAAATATTTTGAATAATATCTTACAAACTTCATTAATTAAAATACACAAATATGAAAATATAACACTTTACAAATTTAAAAAATTAATTAACTGTCATTAAAAATATTTTTTAAAAATAATTAATTTTTTACAATGTTTTAATTGTGTAGGATAACTGACTAGAATCTTTTTGTTCGTTGAAGATTATTAAATTTTTCTTGTTAACTGAAAACAATATTAAATGAAAAAAAAAAACATTGTATAAACCATACTCTAGACACCAATATTTATTTTCAAGCTTTCAATAAAAAAAATGTGAAATTATATATAATTCTTAAATTAATATAAATCAAATAATAAATAGTTGCTTGAAGCAATGAATTTCATTAAACTTTAATCGATAACTTAAACTATTTCATTAAATAAGCTTAAATTTTGCAGTAAATATTAAACTGATCCTTAATATACATAATATCTAATCTTATATAAAAATTAATACATAAAACTCTTAACATTATCTCTGAAAAAATGCTCTCTAATTACTTCCGCAGTTTTATTTGAATTGGTTGTTCTGCAACATCGTTACTTGAGAATTTTCGACGTCCTGCGATCTCCTTCACCAGTCTGAACGTGCGATAATCGGATGACTTACAAGATCAAGATTATGAAATAGAGAGGGTAAGTAGTTAATATCTCAAATTTACATCTTGAATATAGTTTGTATATTTTGAAATAATCTAACTGGTATATTCATACATTTTCACTAATACTCTTTTGATTATGTACTAAAAATTGAATTTAGTTTTTTATACATCATTATTAATTTTATATATATATATATATATATATATATATATGTCTATATACAGTTATACACATAGAAAAAGTATCCCCATGTAAAAGGAACAGATTTTCAAATATCAGAACTCTTTACTGTTTAGTTCGGCACACATACATTAACGTTTCGAAGTGAGGGGTGATTCGAACACAAGTGCGCAAACTGGGTGTGTTTTTAAATTATAATTTGTGTTCGGGTCCTAATGACCTCAGTTGTCGATGCGTCCTAAATCCCCAATAACTAACTAACTTTAGAACACCTTTTTTTAATTTTTTTCGACGTATTATTCTAAAAGAAGAACTTCCAGAGTAACTGTCGGATACTGGAACATGCTACCAGTGTTGGAACAGGCCCTTATTTATGCTGATGATGTAGTTCTCATAGTGGAATCGGAAGAGGCGTTACAGCGAATGGTCATAGAGTGGAACAAGGAGCTTAAATGAAAAAGAATGGAAATTAAGACAAATAAGAGCCAAATTATAAGAATAGGAGGATATCAGGATCGAGACCTGCATATAACATGCACTAATCAGGCAGTAGAGGAGGTTGTGGAATTGCGACTACCTAGGAGTTAAAATTAGCAGGGGTGAGAGGATCGATCAGGAAGTACTGAGCAGGGTTGAGAAGGTCAACAGAATGTACTACTAGCTTAGTCAAGCAGTGATAGAAAAGAAAAATTTAAAGAAGAAGGCCAAGTTGCAGATGTATAAGTCAGTGTTCCTACCAACGATCTTATATGGAGTAGAGAGCTGGACGACACTCGATAAGCATACAAGACGCATAATTGCAGCGGAAATGAAGTTGTTGCGAAAAGTAGCAAGGAAAAAATAAGAGACTGCATAAGAAATGAGAGGATTAGGGAAAGCTTGGAGGTACGGGCCATGAAAGATATTCTAAAGAAGAGACAGTTGAAGTGGTATGGGTATGCATGCAGATCAAATGAGGAAAATTAAGTGAGAAAATGTTTAAAAGCAAGACCTCGAGGAAGAAGAGGAAGAGATAGAGCAAGAACTATATACGAAGGGTACATATAGTAGCTTGGAAGACGTCGAGGAAGCACCATGCAGGATATCAAGAGATTGATTAGTAGTGGAGATGGATGGAAGAAATGGACTGAGACCGCTCGCACACTGAAAGGCAGACAGAGATAAAAAGTATTTAGAGAAAGAAGAAGTATATATACTCTCAAATATATGTAATGGCACAACAACTTCTTTCAGATACTTATCTGATATTTTTCTTTCATCACGGTTTTTTAAAACACTCGGATACTTTTCAATTAATGATTTCTTTATTTTCAAACAATACATAAACCGAATATTCCATTACACATACACAAATTCAATTATTTTTCTCTTATTTGTGCTTTACGAACTCTTTTATGTATTTATAAAACCATAAAAAATACAGTAAAGAATGATTTGCGATATTATATATATATATATATATATATATATATATATACAATTATTTTGTCAATAATTAAATTGCAGAATTAAAATTAAGTTAATAAGCTCCATTCTATTTATAATATTTTAACTAATTTTAGAGACAGTAGAAACATAAATATTAAAATTTATACAGAAGTCAATATTAGTTAAAAAAAATATTAGCACAGAATATATCTTTATGTAAGATAAATGCATATTTGAACTGGAAATGCATATTAAATTAACAAAAAAAAAACTAACAAAAAACAGTAACACAAGCTCTGCAAAGTTTATGTACATTGGCTGCACCGAACATTCGCATCATGTGAAAAAGTGAATTTAAAAAACAATACTCCCAAACCGTTCCATCTATATCTCGTCATATTATCGACTAATAGCACGTCTACATTAATGATCGTGTTTGATGCGTCCACCATACAACATGTGCATAAAATGGATGGCTCCATCCTATATTCATATATTGTTTTGAGATAAACAACGAGTTTCATTTGCATACAACCATCAAATTCAATTAAATGCATGTTAATAGATATGATGGGGTATATTGTTGTGGTAGCCGCATTCTCTTTATGAACCCTTGGAGTTAATTAGTATTTCCACTTTGAAATGACCGGGCAGGATGCAATTGACACATTTGTAATAAATATATTCAAGGGGTTATTATCATAATTTGTTTATAAACCGGTCATCTAAGTGAAAACTAAAAAAATCAGATTGTTTAATTTTATATATTATCTTTCTGTTTAACTTGACTTTTATATAGATGAACAAACTGATTCCATCCATACTCACATCTAATATATATATATATATATATATATATATATATATATATATATATATATATATATATATATGTATACATATAATATATATATATAATATATATAATATATAATATATATATATATATATATATATATATTATATATATATGTATATATATAATTTGAAATAAAACACCGAATTAACGCTGAAAGTTCAAGTCCCAAGTAAATAATAGTTGGGGGTATTTATAAATGAAAAGTAATATCGTCTAAGTGCTCTCCCCCCTCGCGTGCTTTCTTACAAGTAACCATTCTTTTGTTAATATTTTCAATAACATCACTACATAACTGAGGCTCTATCTTTCCAATTACTTTTCGGATTTCATCTTTAAGATAGGATTTTTTTAAGATTATTGGCGTACTCCTGCTTTTTAACGTGATATCAAAGAAGGTAGTCGAATGGTGTTAAATCTAAGGATCTCGATGACCAATTAATATCCGCATTTCTGGAAAAACGTGACCAGGAAAGGTCTTCCGCAATAAATTAATTGTTTCACCAGCTGTGTGGCTTTTTGGATCGTCCTGATGGAACCACACGTCCACCAGTTCAATATCATCCGGTTCTGTAAATAAAAAATTGGTTATCATGTTTTTGTATCTTCTTCTATTCACAGTAATCACTATACTAGCTTGATTCTGAAAAAGTAAGGACCAACGTTTCCACCGGACCAAAATGCGCATCAAACAGTCACTCTTTCTGTATGTAATGGCTTCTTAACGATCAACCTCGGATTTTCTTCGCCTTAGACTCGGGAATTTTTGCTTGATAATTCAGCTAGAGAGTTCGAAATGAGTATCATTGCTAAAAATGACTTTCGAAAAAAACATATTGTTATTTTAGTATCCAATTAACAAATCTCTGACACAGTGAATAGTCTTCTGTTGTCAATTCTTGTGTTAATTGGACCTTATAAGCCTTCAATAATAAAACCTTAAGCAAAATACGCCATATGGTCATCAATGAAAGGCCCAGTTGCAATGAACGTCGTGTAATTGGCATTCCTAGCTCTCCCGATACGATTTTCACGAATGAAATCAGTGTTTTCTACAAAACGAGCACTACGAACACATGTTGGTGTTTCTTTATCCTTAACCGATCCATTCTCTTCAAATTTACTCACCAATCGAAGAATTGTTGATTCGGATGGACGAGCATGTCGAGAATAAATATCGTGTAATTTACAAAATGTATTTTTATACAACGACCATTTTCATAATACGATTGCATTATTTCAATGCGTTGTTTTGTTGTATAGAAAGCCATAACTAAAAATAGTAATGCCGAAGCTTATAAAGTGTCAAAAAATACAACTGTCAGTTTAACATTGTGAAATATTATCTCTTAAAAAATTCTTTTTATTGGAAACCTTTATATATATATATATATATATATATATATATATATTGACTAGTAAATTAACAATATTATCATTAACTGAATCATTCTAAACCGGTGTATGAAAAGAAATTAATTTATAATATTATTATATTTATATTAATTATTTATAATTCTTTTTATTTTACTTCTCTGAAAAAGTACCTTTTACTAATAACAATGCACAAATATCTTACCTGTTGAATGAGACAATTCAAAGTGTAAATTGTTACAGTCTATTTTTATTTTATACGTTGCCAACTTTTTAATGTTTCTATGGTGATAACACTTGTTTAACTGTTGTTTGTTCATAGCAACGATAACAAAACGCTAGTTAGTCTGTTACTTGTCCTGTATTAACACTGTTCGCTTTCGCTAATAAATCAGACAATTCCTTTTATAGCCGAAAGTTTCTTTTTTCATTTTAACACCCGCGCACTTTATCTTGATTCGCGCTTTTAACATTACCCAGTCTTCTTTTTCATTGAAACGAAATCCTGATTTTTGATTTAAACTTATAAAGTTCTTAAATATGAAATAAAGAAAACTAACGTCAAAATTGGTTAAAACAAATTTGTTTCAACAATAGCACTGAAAATAATGTATTACGATATAATGCATATACCTGAAATAAATCAAAAAAGTCCTGCTTACATGTTAAAATGTGCGATTTAAATAACTTAGTCATTAACTATTTACTTCGTGACGTTCCCAATTATACGTGGTTTTACTACATGAGAGACTCTGATAAATCGATTACATTTCAGTAGATAAGATCGTACATTAAAGTACACATTACACACACGTACAAATACATAAATACATATATATATATATATATATATATATATATATATATATATGTATATAATACAATTATTACACCAGATGTGGAAGGTAACAATCGTACCACGTACAGCATCCAACAGCGCCATACAAGTCGAATTCAATCTCTTATCATTACGTCAATGTATCCACACAGTAGATTGGTAGAACGTCAATCTATCTTAACGTACACTTCATTACGCTCTCTTGTGGCATCCCTCACTTAGTGCGCGTCCGGAATATATTTTGAGATGCGCTGTGTGTAATCTAGTACGTGATTCGCATGGAAATCGAACGGTAGTAAAGCAACTACATGATATTCACACACAGGCATGTACATGTACACATATACAATGCACACACAGATAAACACACACGCACATATATATATATATATATATATATATATATATATATATATATATGCATATATATATATATATATAGGTATGTATGTACATATACAGAATGTCGTTTTTTAAATGAAACAAGAAAATATCATGAACAATTTTATTTATTAAAAATTAATTTCACATATAATTCCCCTCGTTAAATAAAACCTTGTTCCATCTCACAGTCAACAATTTAATTCCTCTTTCATTAAAATCAGGAGGCTTTGAGTTAAAATACTCAGCTAGTTCATTTTTAATCTCTTCATAACTATTCAAAATTTTACCATCTAAAAAATGTTGCATTGTCCTGAAAAGATGGTAATCCGACAGCGCAAAATCTGGAGAGTACGGAGGATGTCGAATTGTTATCCATCCTAAGCTTTTAATTTTGTCCTTTGTGATTTTTGAAACATACGGTCGTCCATGTTGTCTTCACTCAGTTGATGCGACATACATTTTTCCTGTCTCCACACCTTTCCAATTTTTTTAATGTGTTCCTGTACGCTCGACCAACAGTGTTATAAATTGTCATTAATTTTTTGAATAGTAAATGTTGAATTTGCTTCAATTTCAGCAGTTAAGATGTCTTCATCCACTTTTTTCAATCTTCAACATCCAAGACTATTCCTCGTATCAAAATTTCCTAATCGGAACTTTTTGAACTCTCTTTGATATTTTAGAATATTCATATCATCACCTAATATTTCACACATGTTTTTAGTGTCATTATTTTTGGTATCTTTCTTCAAAAATTGAAATACACTTGCGAAAAATTATTCACTGGGAATAAATCCTTCCATTGTAAATGGGTATACTATCTGACTTTTAAAATATAGCTTAAAGATGTTTACACAACAATATGACACAAAATACATGATGACCGATCGGTAGGTAAGCACAACTGGCCCTTGAAAATGGTAATAGTAAACATAAAAACGACATCTTTTTCGATATATATATATATATATATATATATATATATATATATTTGTACATATATATATATATATATATATATATGGTTCGACGTGCGTTGCCCGATCCCCATACAAATTCGATGTAATCACCTCGAAAAGCAACTTTAAAGATCTCGTTCTTAAATGATCCTGCGTCAAAGACTTAATTGTGGTCCAATATGCATATCTTAATTATGTTGCGTTGTGTTGTATGGAAATTGTTATCCTTGCACTAATTCGCGATGATGCCGTCGGTGAATGCATAATATATCCAGTTTCAACCACCTCGCTTTGTTCGAGATGTCAAAGTTCAACATCGAATCCCCTTTGTGCCATTAGAATGAAGGTTATAGCGATTTTTTTAGACATTGATAATTATCCTTTGTTAAGTATGTAAATACTATGTGTTTATTTTACAAATGTATATATATATATATACAGATAGATAAAGTTTAAAAATAGTGCCGTGTGCTTTTTTCATTATATTTTATTTCCTTTTTTATAATTCGTTCGTTTTTATTCAGGCTATGAATTTTAGTAGAAATTGTTTTTGTCTTTTATAAAAATATTCATGTATTCGTATAGTGTAAATAAGAGATACATATTGTAACTGTTCTGTACGAGGGAGTTTTTCAAAAAATTCGTAGAATTGACATATAGATGACTTTGAGGAGACTTGAAATAATTTTTTCTTGAAGTGACGTCCTTGATTGGCAGGCTATAAAAAAATGAGTGTAAGCTCGCGTTGATAGCAATATAAATAAAGCGTCTTTGGCTTTTTTTGTGAAATGGATAAATTGAAACATCGTTCAGTTATTGAATTTTTAGTTTTGGATCATATGAATGTCATTCAAATTTTTGAAAAGATGCCTAGTGGGTACTGTAACTCGTTCCCAACGTATGCCACAGTGGAAAAATGGGCTGCTGAATTTAGAAGAGGTAGAACATCCATTGAAGATGATCCCCGAAGTGGCAGGATTTCAAGATCAGTTACGGCATGAAATGTTGATAAAGTGCACGAGATGGTGTTACGTTTAAGCACTGTTAAGCTACTGTGCATCATCATTTGCTGAATGGCACTTCTAGAACTTTTTTATCCTGCACTTTTCAGGTTTTGAAAGAATACATCGTGTAAATTTTGTACTTCCTTTGTAAGGAAACAATCGTTCATCCACCGTCTTACATTCATTTCAATTATAGTTTTTTTAAGGTTACTATTGAGCATTGACCGAATATCACGTATTGGGGCAATTTTATCTGTTTCCATACGTTCAGCTTGTCTATACTCATTATCAAAACGAATAAATCTCTGAAAAATTTTGAACCGATCACATGCTATAACGGCACAAATAAGAAGTAAAGAATGATGTTTCCATAATTCAGATATATGATCCTGGTTAGATTTACGGACACCAGCTACAAGGAAGATTTTCAAAAATGCTTCAAGTTGTTCTTGACTAAATGGTTCGAAAATCTTTGGAGACAATTTCGAAATCTTTAGATTTTTCAAAAGCAGAATGTTTTTCAGTTAATTATTATAATTTTCTTTCACTTTTTGACCTTTTCTATTAGTGTATCTAAGTGTAATGTCGCACATTTCGTTGAAAATCATGGATTTGAACATCTCCTTTGCCTCAAATTAATTGCTAAAATTTGGTACTCCTCTGCCTTGACGTATATTAATGTTAATGAATATTAATGATGAACATTTTTTTTAACTTAGATATAGTTATTTTGTATATCTTAATATAATATTATATATATATATATATATATATATAGGTACATTTTAAACATAGTAATGTATATATATGATACAATTAATGTGTATAAGAAAATAAAAAAAAAATAAACCTACTTTTGTAAATAATCGTTAACATCAATGAAAAAGTATATGTACCCGAGTACCTGCACAGTCATTAGAGGGTGTTTTTCTTTTCAGTCCCATAAGGGTTAAGAAACGCAACTGATGCATGTTCGGACATGTTAGTAGACACCACATGACTACGAAATTATATTCGAATCGTAGTTGGAAAATGATCAAAAACATTGATAAGAAAGAACGATTGAAAATAATTAATCACTTGAACGACTTTCATTAAATATATTAACGATATTAATTCTAATATACATATATATGCTTTCGAAATATTTCTGATATTGTTTGATACACGTTTTATATCGCCCATACATATATCCTTCTTTGTATAAATGTCACATGGCGTACAGATTTTTCCGAACAATACCACTTTTCCTACTTTTTTTTTATTAATTGAAAAATTAGCGACGATAAATTATATTCGGAATTCGGCGGCACAATAAATGAAAAAAAAATGCCTTTCAAATAAATAAATAATAACAGGAACACATAATCGTTAAATTTAATTACGGAGAGATGCAGTTCTAACAAAGAAGAATTATTTTTCAATCAATCATAAAAATATAAACGCGACACGCTTCTGAATAATGGAAAGTTCGTAATAAAAACAACAAAAGTCTTTATTATACACCATTTCGTTTCATATAACAAAAGCGCACAGACAGACAAACACTATTACATCGTGTGTGTGTGTGTGTGTGCATATGTATATATATATATATATATATATATATATATGTATAATATATACATATATATATATATATATAATATATTATATATATATATATAATATATTATATATATATATAATATATTATATATATATAATATATATATATATAATATATATGTAATATAATATATATATATATAATATATATATATAATATATATATATATAATATATATGTAATATAATATATATATAATAATATATATATATATATATATATATATATATATATATATATATATATTAATGTGTAACATATGAAATTGGGGAATTTGTAAGTAAGATTTAAAACGCAATATTTTTAACAAAACAAAATATATTTAATCAAAATAAACTCAATCGGCCTAATGGTCTTTTGCCGACGAGAAATTAGATTGTTTATCCCATTTTTATAAAAAAAAATATACATTTTTAGAGCTTATAAAGTCTTGAATCACTTCTGTTTGGTTTCGGAATTTTTTATTTCTTAAATAATATTGCAAGTGGCTAAACAGATGATAGTCTGTCGGTGAAAGATCTGGTGAATAAAGGGGATGCGGTAACATTTCATAATTTAATGAATTTAATTTAGAAATTGTGATTCGTAATGTGTGTGTTGGAGCATTGTCTTGCAATATTATTGGCGCATATCTATTAATTAGCATTGGCTGTTTTGTTTTTAATTTTTCATTCATATTGGCGATTTCGCGACAATATGAATCATCCGTAATTGCTTCGCCTGATTTTAAAAAAGAATAATGGATTATTCATTTATTTGTCCACCACACAGTAACCGTAAGTTTTTTTTGATGTAATGACGGCTTGGGTGCGTGTCCTGGAGTTTCATTTGTATTTAACCATTGTCCAGATCTTTTTCTGCTATCATACAGAATCCACTTTTCATCACAAGTAATGATTCGACTTAAAAATGACATTTCTTTCATTTCGAATTATCAATGAATAACACACCTCTAAGCGTCTCAGTTTCTGACCATCTCTCAATTTGTGCAACACCCACTTATCCAGCTTTTTCACATTTCCTATTGCAGTGAGGTGACGAGGAACAGTCATAACACTAACATTTAAATCACATGTGAGAGCTCGAACTGTTATATGTAGATTAGCTTTCAAAGTGGCTCTCAAATGTTCTTCGCTCTCAAATGGTTTTGGGCCTTCCTCGAGGCTCATTGTCGAGATTCATATTATCGGAACGAAATTTTTCGAACCATAATTGAATTGTTCTCTGGGTAGCCGACCCTTCTCCGAAAGCTCCATTGATATTTCTACCTGCTACCGCTGCATTGTGTCCCAACTAGAACTCATATAAAAAAGTAAACACAAATCTTTTGTGGGCACCATCCTGTTAAAAAGTATAAAAAAAATAATAACAACAATAAATCCGCATTTAAAAACAATTGAAGGGTACAGTACATTAGTCAATTCCAAGTAGCTGAACTTATAAAATATTGCACAGAACTTTCTCAACTGCGGTCGACCTCTGACTGACTGAAATTCGGCAAGTTGATATGTTACAGCCTAATAATACTACTTATGTACAACTCCTGAAAATTTCAATAAAATGTTTTAATTACTAAAGTAATTATCGCAGTTTCGATACACATATGTTAAAATATTTTTTTTATCATTAAAATACACCGTTTTATATGAAAGTCTTAGCAAAAAAATTGCCGGATGCGAATGTGTTAATAGTATACTGAATCGTTCTGAGAGGTCTTCTCAAACTATTATCAATTTCTTTGATATTTTTTCCATTCTGATACAAATTATAAATGTGTGCGCGTTCATCGACCGTAAGTTCTCTACTTTTTGTCATTTTGATATAAAAAAAATTGTATAGGGAAATTATTAAGGTCATATATGATTTAATAAATAAATTAAATTACCATATCTTTAATTAAAGCTTCAGATACTAATATCTTCTCAGACGCAAATACTTTCTGAATTCCTACTTTACATTTTTCTATTAATATAAATTAAACCGAAATCAACATAATAACGCAAATTTAATGTCAAAGCAATGTGTAAATTGAAATCTACATAGATGATCTAGCAAATCACACATTATATCAATGATATTAAGTTTAATATAAGAATTTTATGAAGCGCAAATAATTTGCGGCACGACTGTATATATATATATATATATATATATATATATATATATATATATATATATATATATATATATATATATGAGGCATAACCATTATATCGTTTGACGGATGTACGGAAACGTACAGAATGCGTTTAACTCTGCGATGGCGACGACCTCAAAATCGAAGAGGACCTGGCTGTATAATCCGTTAAACCAATCATAAATCAATTGTTATCTTCGGCACAATATGTCCGCCGTTCTGGAATAAATTTATCACAATACGTTATTATTATTATGACAAAGTGTCGTCAGTCAACAGGTTCATAGCATCGCAAAAAAAAGACAAAACCTTTATACGGCGATACGATAACACGCGTCAGTAGTCAATGGATTGACACGTTCTGTGGCACGAGACATCTTTGACGCCTGCGTGTGTGCGGCGCTGTGTACGTTGACGATGAGTTTACATGGAGTGTGAGTTCAGACGAGTATTTATAGGTCTAAGATAATGGGTACACAAATACTTACATATACACTGTACGAGAATTGTTATTGTTTATTCGGTGTCACGGCTTGTAAAGTTTACAATGCATACAGGATTTTTTTTTACTGAATCATAGACAACTAAAATACTTATTGTTAATGAACTAACATGACAGTTTCTTTTTTAATGAACTATTAGTGTTTAATTTTAAACGAATTTCGGTAAATAAATGTTGAAGATTTCTAAAAGTATCATTTTTATGAAGGGTTACTTTTCAAAAGTATAGCTAGTGACACATTTTCAGAAAAATATTTTTTTGTTACAAGTATATAGTGCACAATCGTGCGTTTATGACATATACAGTCCTTGGCCATATTATTAGACGCAAATTTTGTTTTTTATAGCGGCTTGTGGGTTTTCAAAAAATTACAAACCGCTCGAGAGGACTCGAGCCGAACTGCTTAGATTTAAGATCAGTTGCCGACTGCTTTATTGTTTGAATCTTACAGTAATTATAATAATTCTTATCATCTAAACAGGATATAATTGTGATCTATTTACATTATTGGGAAGTTACTGTATCCTGTTACAAATTATATGTCTTAATTAGTATTTTTAATTTGTGAGTTTATTTACAATAATTAAGTTTATGATTTTGTTTACAAATACAATTTATGGTTTTGTTTACAAATACCCTTATCGTTTAGACATTTTATAATTAGTATAACATATGTACTTATTCTAAGATAAGGCTTAATTAGGTACTATACTATATTATGTTCTATTCAAATATCTGTAGAATGTGAACAACGCTTCGCTTCTGGTTGAAATTTCACCAATGCTACTTTGAAAAGTGACACTTGATATCCGTGATATTACCAAATGAATGGTGGCTCCATATCATAGAAATTTACCGTACTTATCAAACGACCCACGTATTTCAACATAGGTTCTAGAAGCCATTTATTTAAAACTAGAAAAACTTTCTGGTCGTCTGTGTACTTTTCTTGATAATAAATGAAGATTACTTTTCTATCCGTTCGATGTAAATATTATTTTGTAAAAAATAGTCTGTAAATATTACACGTCCATATTTTATCTGATATTGATTGATAATTCTATGTTTAAGTAGGGAAATCGTCTATTCCTAAATTTCTTACTGTTTTTTTTTTTTGTTGATAAATTGTTATTATAAATCTTAGAAATAAAGATAATAATTCAATGTTTTCAAATAGTTAAACGTAATTGCGTTTTTAATAAATATTTGTTATGTTTTTTTAGTATTGAAAAACAAAAATCTGATTTTTAATTTCTGATTTTGATTTTTTTTCACTATTGTATTTTCCAAGAACCGTATTCTATGTACAATTTGTTCCAAGGAAATCTTATAAAGATGACGTTTCACTTCTGTATAATAAAAAAGAGAAGAGATATTTTCTTAGACAATTAGTTTTCTAAAGACCTTATAAACGAAACAACTAGCTGTATAAAAATATTTTAAGGGAAACAAGTTCGAGCACCACCTCCACTCACACCTCTCGCTCGTCCAACAGCGACCGTGTACAGTTGAATGGTCTGAAAATGGTATATTTTCACTTGATACTAAAACAACAGGATCGTTACGAGAATAGCACGACACCGCCTAGTCACTAGTTGTTGTGGAGTGTAGTGTAGTCTACCTACATAGTGTCTACTGTTACATAATTCATCCGCAGAAGGCTTCAAGTGGTAAGGTGTGGCTGTGCAAAGAAACGTCGTCGTTTCCTCGATTCTGCTACGACCGCTACATTCTTCTCGCACGCAAACGTCAAAAGACGCGCACGTACGCACGGAGCACCATAGATGTGTGTATTTAACGTTTAGACGAGATTGCAGTCATGTAATAATTATTATTGTTATGTCTATAGGGGACTCTGTCTACGGAGAGCACGTTCAACGACTACATCGTATATGAGTTTAATAACAGTTTGATGCATCTCATTAACACCCTATATAACCAGATAATAATGGGGATAGTAGCGTTTTGAATGACTTAATTTTTATATAAATTATCATAACACTCGTCTGACCCTTTTAATATCCTCTAGACACATTTATTAATATCTCTGCTGTTTGAGCACGTTAATTTTGTGCGATAACAGAACCTTGATAGTTATTATTATTATTATTATATATATATATATATATATATATATATATATATATATATATATTTATATATGTACATATAAATATATATGTACATACATATATATATATATATATATATATATATGTATATATATATATATAGCATCTTCAGCCTCTGTTAATCCACTGCTGGATAAAGGCCTCTTCCATGATTTTCCATTTTGTTCGATTCAGGGCCTCTCTTTTCCACAGATTTCCAAGAAAGTTTTTAATATCATTATCCCATCTTGTATATTTGAATCAAAAACCTTATGCAAATCTTAAGTTTGTTTCTGGTGATAGTAAAAGTTCAAGAAACCGATTTTTTTAACTAATTACCAAATTTAACTAGCATTTAAACAATTTGTCATATATATATATATTTAAAAAATTAACTTTATGTTTAATGTTTTAAGTTGAAACTGTTTCTACTCATTTAAAGTTTACTAGTTGCAAATGTTTTGCCTTTATTAAAGAAATTAGAAACGTTTCTATTCTTTGTGGCACAAAAATTTGAAACAAGTACATACATAATGTACATGTGTGTGTATATATATATATATATATATATATATATATATATATATATATATACAGACCTTCCAGGTAACCAAGAAAGGTCTGTCGGTTTTGAATCGAGAAAAAAACACTTGCGTATTTTTACATAAAATAACTTCATTCATCAATATATCCGCTATCGCATTGAACAACCGTTTTCCAGCGAGAAGATAATTTATAAATTCCATTTTTATAAAACTGATTGTTTTTATTTTCAAAAAATATAGACACGTCCATTTTTAATTCTTCTTCTTTATTAAACTGTTCACCACGCATACGGTTGTCCAAAGATAGAAATGGCTGATAATCTGATGGAGATATGTTTAGTGAATACGGGGGATGGGGGAGGATCACTCACCCTAAGTTCATAATTTTTGCTATGATCTCTACTGCATCGTCTGGTCATGCATTATCGTATAGCAACTTTTGCGCTTATTCAATATTATAACGTGATGTTTCTTAATGAATCTGAGATGAAAATTATTTTGAAAAAAAAAATTATAATGTATTTTCGATAGTAATATCGAGAAATTATAAAAGTATTATAACTAAACATAACTGACAAACTCAATTCAAGTAATTGATGGTCCTTAGAATGGGATAAGTATAATTAAAATGAATTATCTTAAAAAACAATTTTACCACGAGCTTACAATTCAACTAGAACATATATTCTACAAATATTTGTAACTGACAATACCAAATTTTAAATAGTTGTATCAATTTTTCTCTTATATTATTACTCTTATACGGAATGATGCAAAAAGAACGAAGTAGTTTAAAAGATTAATATTTTATTTGTTTTACAATATTATAATCTTTTTTTATTTCCCAAAATGTAGTATGAAGATAGAAATTCTTCCTGATTAAACTAGGAAAGTGACATCACTTAAATATCTCATCGTATCCGGTTCCTTTAAAATCCAATTACAAAAGGTTCAAATTTGCAAATAAATATATATTTTGTCCGTAATAAAAAAACTAAGAGATCATTTTTCAATTTTACAATCGAAGAATGTCTGAATTCTCTCTCGCTCTCTCTTTATAGAAATTTATATAAATGATAGTGACAGTATGTCTGACTATCTGTCCTCTATACAATTCCTCACCATTTAAACTAACGAAACCAAACTTAAAATTTATTCCTTTTGATCCTATTTGAAACATCTGATATCTGGGAATATCGCATTTAATTCAATTAAGTGTTATATATATATATATATATATATATATATATATATATATATATATATGCTTTTAATATTTCAAATTTACAAAATAGTGAACGAATAGTTCGTTATTAAAATAGAGAGTTTAACTAATCAAATAAGTAATCTCTACGATTTATTGTCCATTTGAACGAAATGTAACTGTAATGTAAAACACCTCAAACAAATCAACAATGTTTATAATAAAGACTAGAATCTCATTGTCTTGTATTAACATTGTTAGTTCGTGGGATGCATAAATTTATGAGAAGGGTCGCAATACTGACAACGTTGATTTATACAAATGTCCAGGATATAATTTCTGACTTGTATATAAACTAACCTTGATGATACTGTAAACCATATTTCAATATATTTATTCACCAGAAACCTACAATAATTTATATATCTGTGTAAAATGTATATCTATTCGCTACCTTCGGTGCGTATTTAAACTCTGTTATTATTTAAATATGCTATAAAAGCCACTAAGAAAATCTTGGAATTGTATTTATGAACGTTCCTTCAGCAGATTTAATGTCAAGTGAAACTTGTTTATTTAAAATTTATTTCAATATTTGCGTTTACCGTGAACGCTTCTAGAAGATGTAAATAAATTTATTTATATAAAAATATTTTTCTCTGTTACATATTCGTCTCAATTTTATTGATAAAAATAACGAATTTCTTTTTCATATTTTTTTACTGACTGTATCATGTTTATAAATAACTATTAGGTGTACAAATTAATTCGGTGCTCTTTTTATAGGAAATGAACGATTACAAACAAATAGGATACATTTTAAATCCTCGAAAGATCTTCCAATATTTTGTATTACTTTGCTGAATTTTTTGGTTGACTGACGAATCCATTGTCGAGAAAAAATGGTGATTTTGAGTCGATGAAATCTTAATGCATTCTCGGACCTCTTCGGCTATTCTAACAATTTTTACATTTTTTATGCGTCACAGCACCTTCCTTAAAAGCTGAGCAAATCATCTCGCGGTTTCTGTAACATTTTTTTCAACTAGAATGCGAAAAGTATGCAATGCCTAATGTGCTCTTTTCAGACACGATCGTATTCAGTTCTAGTTTATGAGGTTATACCAATTGTTTTGCCAAAATATGTAGTAATTTTAAATGTCAAGATTAGCACTTAAATCCGAAAATGACAAGAAAATATTTTAACTGAAAATAATTGATTCAATTTTAAGGCATAAAATTAATTTTTACACCTAGTATTAACTGCATATAGGTATTTAAAATTTTCTCTTTAAATAACGTTTCATGATCTTAAATTTATTTTTAACCCTTTAGTGTCCTACAGTCGAAATATCAGCATTCCATTTTTCTCAAGGAATACTTTGAGCCGATATATCGGCTTTTTATTTTCAATATAATTTTAACCCATGTAATGAAGCTTTATTTTTATAAAATTACTTTTTATGGTACAAAATATTTCCACTGAACATGGATATACATGTTTCACCAAGTTTCGTCTCAGATAAACGCAAGTACCCAAAATTAACGGCACCGATTTTCACATGCTAACTTCTGTTACAGTGCAGTCATTATAAGCTTGCGACTCGTTATAAACTTTCTATTTATATCATTGTGTTAAAAAGTGCATATACTTTTATATTCAATTTAATACAACTGTTTTCATTTCGTTAAAAATATGAAAATTTTTGTACAAAAGTGAAACTTTTTCCACAGAATTTTTTTTTTACCATTGATTACAACCTTTTAATTTACGGAAAATATTTTTTCTTTCTCTCATATAAAACTACATACATTTTATAATAAAATACAAAAAAAGCGTGAAGTTATTTTTATTTTTAACAAAAATATGTTAACTTTAATAAATGGCTTCGAAAATGTATATTTTCTAAGGTATTTTTGGACGGTACATAAAAAAATTGTAAGGTGGTAAAAGGGTTAAATTCGATTCACTTTTTTTATTTTCTATCATAACAGTACCAAACCACAATACACTTTAATAACTAGACGGAAGTTGAGTTTCTTTTCCTCTCAGACAATCATTTCTTTTCATTTGCCCGGAATAGTTTGATTGAAAATGAATTTATAGTTGAGTCTATCAAACCATATCACAATATCTTCAATGAAAACCATATCAAAAAGTTTATCTAGTGTTTTATAAAGCCAGACCGAAGATTAAATTTGTATAAAATAAGTTCTTATTAGAAAAAAAATTAAATATAAAAAAATAAATATAATATTACTAACATTTTTTTAATGTGTAATGCCTGAACTAACTAACATTAGTCCTATTATATTACAGAATAATGCAAATATATTTATTAATTGTAAAAAAAAACTACACATTGTCTTTCAGTGTACTATCTCTGAGTACGGTTTCAGACATGTAGAATTTAAACAAATATATAGTCTTTCTATTTTTTATTTTACATGAAAAACATTTATTCAATTAAAAGTAATAGTAATAAAAGTTGTGAATGTTACAATAATAGTACATATCAGTTTAAAGTTTATATATATATATATATATATATATATATATATATATATATATATATATTTGTATGTATTTGATTTCATGCCACCTATTTTGTGTTTATGAATTGTTCGTGTTTTCAGTAAATAACTCGTGTACAAATAAATACAGATATAATTAAAAAAGTGTCAATATAATTGAACACAGCATAAAACAAAACGAAATGTTCAGCGTCAATTTAATCTTTCTATTAACTTGCATTAAATATTACATAAATGTTAAAACAATAATTACTATCAGTAAAATTACCAACGCTATTGAAATGCAATTAAAATTGAATTTATACGATAAGTGGACAAAGTAGTGTAATAATTGATTTAAAAAATTTTGAACATTCCACATGGAATTACAAAGCTTTCAGTAGTCATATTCAGATCAGCATTGCTTTTGCTCGTAGTGTTTTAATTAAAAATTATGTTTTTGTTATCAGAGAAGTATATATATATATATATATATATATATATATATATATATATATATATATTTATATATATATATATATGTATATATATACATTTATATACATGTATATATATATATGTATATATATATACATATACATATATATATATACATATATATACATGTATATATATATATGTATATATATATACATATACATATATATACATATATACATATACATATATATACATATAAATATATATATATATATATATATATATATATATATATATATATAAATATATATACATATATATATATATAAACTTAATAAAGTTTTGGAAAAAAAGACTATTTATTTAAACTTTGAATAATTTTTTTAATTATTCGTGATAAATTTACATGTATCTCAGCCAAGAACAAAAAATAATAAAAAAATATTTCGATTCAATAAATATGCTATTTTCAAAAATTATTTGTATATTTACTCATATTCGCGTTAAAATAACATAACTTACAAAAGAGTATTTTTTTAATTTGATGTTTATTCATGATTCGACTAACAGATAGGTTTTTTTTCAAGTTTATCAAGTACAGTTTAATTATTCGTCGCAGTCAATTTAAATTAAACGAAATAAATGTATTTAATAACGACAAAATATGTACTTGCTTTTTATTTAATATCACTGCACACATAAAACTGCACTGTCAATAGATCTAATTAAAAACGTACAATAAACAGTAATTTGTTGAAAACTTAAAGTTACAGACTTGAAATATAAATCACATGTTCGTTGTTAATTATTAGTTTGAAAAACAAACTTGTAGTGTTTATCCTTCCATAACTGAATTTTATAGTTTCAATAACTATCTAGCGTATTTCTTCAGTCATACAGTCTGCATAAAGCATCGCA
>CM068315.1:5260235-5265235 GCA_034766995.1 Acanthacorydalis orientalis
GTGTGTGTTATAACTTAAAACTATTGTTGTGATCTGTATAATGACTTACTGACTTGTGACTTGTATATCGCATAACGTGGCCGGTTTAGATACGATTTGGGGAGGTACGTTAATAGCAATTCCAGGTTGTATACAGTTTAATTTTCTTTATCACAATACTATCGATTCAAAGCCATTACTTTGCAATACGATAAATTAAGATATTTTTGGATTCTTAATAACTACTATTTCTTTATAACCACTGAATAATAAAAGCGATATAATTAAGTAAAACATGTTAAAATTCTGTATTACCACCATAAAAATAAATTATCTGTTCTTATCAGCCTAATATGCGATACATCCCGCATTGCATGATTAGTATATTGAATTGATTTTTTGAAAAATGGTTGAATGCTAGGAGCTTGCCTACATTCAAAAATATCCAAAATTCTCTAAGAAATCACTAAAAGAGATGGGTGTTTGAATCGAAAAGTCGCTTTGAAGTGGATCCGAGCTTTGAGGTACTCCCTCGAAAAGCTCCACTATACAAAACTCTCTTTTATAACAGACATTTCTTATTATATGTATATTTTAAACAACCATAAATACAACAGAAATGTTCAAAACAGTAATAAATAATATCTAATGGACGTAGTTTAATGTGCCTGACCCTTTTGAATAAAGACAGGGTTTTTCCACACTTTTGAATTGCTGGTATAATAAATTAATTTTAAAAACTGGAATTACCATCTT
This sequence comes from Acanthacorydalis orientalis, assembly GCA_034766995.1. Classification (NCBI taxonomy): domain Eukaryota; kingdom Metazoa; phylum Arthropoda; class Insecta; order Megaloptera; family Corydalidae; genus Acanthacorydalis; species Acanthacorydalis orientalis. The sequence continues at coordinate 5,260,971 of CM068315.1, forward strand.
AATAATGTGATTTTTAATATATACTTAAATGCATAAACGAGAAAATATAACTATCAGTCTTCTACATATTTATCAATTGATTGAAACATTTAGCTCTATATTTATATTTCACTACCAACTTACCGGTCGAAATTCTTCAAACGGAACGTATCGTATGGATTTCGTACATATTTTCTATTCAAATAACGAATTGAATATAAAACAGTAAAAAAAGTTGAACCCGATGAAATGGAAGGAGAAAAAAAAAACAGCGAAATGAACATTTTTTTATCAATTCGACATGGCGCAGTTAAACGCGTGAAAAAATTTTCGAAAAAGTATAATAAAAAGAACCCGTCGGAACTATAACACTTAAAAAAATATATTCGTGTGATTTTCCAATGCAAATTATACTTCAAAGTAATCGATTCCCGCTTTCATTATGATTCAAAGACAACGTGAAATGAATACCAGCGGGGCATTGAAGCAACGCACTGGCAAAGAAGCCGGTGAATTGGGGGAGTCGTGGCAAAGAGCACAAATTACGTACTGAACACACACACACACATACAGAGAGAGAGAGAGAGAAAAGGAAAGGTTACAACCACATTTCGTTCATTTTCACATTCTCTATTCTGTATATATACACACACACATGCATATACATACATACATACACAGATACATATATATATATATATATATATATATATATATATATATATATATATACACATAAAAGATAGATAACCTTTGAAAACAAGGTTAATATTCAAACCAGAAATCCACATCTTCGACTTTCACTCATTTCAAATTGGCACTCGGGTCTTATTAACAAGCTTATGCTAAAATTTCGTTCGAGAAGCCGTTTGGGAAATCATCTCCCAATCAAACACGTTGAATGTATATGTTATATATATATATATATATATATATATATATATATATATATATATATAATCGTTTGACATTTCGTTATTTAATCCTAATATGTAACTATCTCGAGTATTGAATTCGGTATCGTTTTGTATTTTGTATCTTCAATTATAAAATGATTACTGTTCAGAACGTTTGTTACTCACTCACCACTCACTCGCTCACTAAGTGCGTTAAAACAATTAAGTACGATTACAAGATACGTAAATTAATTTCGAACGTTCTAAATCTTTAAATGGTTCTAATACGCTGCCAGGTTATGTAATTTGAGTGACAACTAGTCAGCCTGTTCATGGAATATGTAAACTCATTTCGCCAGAGCTGCCTGTTTGAATATTAAATGAACAAGAAGTCAACAGACAGTGTAAACACTGAGTAAAGAGTTAATTTCTGCTCGAAGATCGACGCATTATACACTCGTTTTATTATCTAAATACATTTTCGGAGTAAATACTTAACTGGTAATAAATATTTAAACACAAATATGTATCAAACAACACTCTCGCTTACACCCTGGTACGCACACGTGCATGTTTACACATAAACAAGCAGTGCTTCTTACTTGGGCGTTTGAAACGCTGTGTGGATGTTGCGATTGTTTAACATGTTTGAAGATGCTTGGAAAAAAGACAGCTATGTTCCAAAAACCCAGTTTGTGATTGTCGAATGAGCATAACTGTTTGTCTAGTTTTAATACATTGCTTTTATTAAATTGTATCCTGATTTTAATTAATTGGAATTCGATTTCAATACAGTTAAAGTAAAATAATGGTATGTATTGGATGTTGCATTGAATTCCGCTGTTTTTTTGCGTTTTTTTGAGAATTTGTCGATAATAAAAATATATAAGTATATTAATCAAAGTATTTGACCTCGGACGATATGACTCCCACTTTTCTGGTAGAAGTTGAATTCCGCGATGAAAGAATGGTATGTCTTTTGAGTCAATCCGTTCATCAACCCCATTTTCGACTTCTCTATAGTTTTGAAAATGTGTATCTACCAAAGTGTGCTGCATCGATCCACATGGAACCACATGTCATCCAGTGCAGTATCATCGAATTTTACCTTGAAAACATTTGTTATTATGTTAATAGGAAACATAACAAACATTAAACATGTGCAGAGGCAATATACGCATGTGCTCATAGAAATATACAGTTTTAAAAATGTACAAACAATAACATTTACGATATTATAATCAACTGTATGTATTTAAAAGAAAATAATTTGAATAAAAAATTAAGAAAATTTTAACTATGAGAGATTGTCTTGAGGTCTAGGAAGAGTTGACTTTGTTCACACACTCACACACACACACATATATATATATATGTATGTATGTATGTGATCGAATTAATGATTTATCCTGTTAAAAAAATAGGATGTATATTGTCACTTCAAGTATAAAATTCATTGTTACGCACTCAGTTTCGTCTCGTGAGAACGGATAAATTCACTGGTTTTATTTCGACTGCGTTTCCTGTTATTTTTGTTGATACGTTTTTGTTTTGATTGTCGGAAGTATTTCATCTACAGTTCACAATATAGCCGTGATAAATGTACAGAGATGATGAAAAATAGAGCCAGAGTTGCAATACAATATACCAATATTACGGATTGTATTAATACAGTGGACAGTGTTTTATTAAAAGGAATGGATAAAATATTCTGATTGCGTAAATGTGTTCCAGAACTCAAAATAAAAATGCCAAATGACAAACTAAAACTAATACTGTTTATTTATTATTAACAAAAGATACACACTTGTTTGTGTAACTGAGCAACGTCTCGGCACCATGACGCTGCAGCTGCAACTACACATGCACATGTACAATTTGACAAACAGCATGTGTAAATTGAAATAAATAACATTACAAGAATATGTTCTTCCATCTGTTTGAAAAGTGTGATTCTAGAAATCTTATATGTCTTACAGAGAATAAAGAAGCCATAAACTCTCGTCAGTTCTCATAAAAAATATTAGAAAAGTATTACTACACGCCACGGTTTGCCTCTAAATGTGCAATACTTGCACTGAAATCAATTTATTAGTAGTTTCCTCATTCCGATTATTAATTCTGAAGCAAATCAAATAAGATAATATGCAATATCCTCTACTTACAGAAAGATGACCGAGAAAATATATATTGTTTACAATAGACACATTACTCTTTATTATGTGACACTGTAATAAAAAAATATTTCCTTATTTGTCACATTAGTACTGATTTCTCATGTTCAGTACTTGAATTTATAATCTTCGATTCTGGCGTGCCTACGAGGTAGAGTGAAAAAATCTAGGCCTGAATAAGAAAACTACATTTTTTTAGATTGATTTTCATTTATTTTACATCATAATTTCTATTTAGCTCGATACACTTTCCCAAAGGTGTTCTAGAGCGGTTATGCCAAACTGATGACTGACGATTTTGTTGTGTGATTTTAAATCGAGACGTAAAGCAACAGAAACTGCTCGAAATATCAAATTTGTTTTTGGCAAACAGTCGATTAGTGAACGTACAGCTCAACACTGGTTCTAAAAATTTCGTAATGGAAACTAACGCCTTGATGATGGGAGGGTCGTAGACGTCTTTCAGCAGTAATGATTTAGGAAACATTATTGAACCGGACCCGTGTAAAACAACTTGAGAGGTAGCAAAAGAATTCAGTATATATCATTCAATAGTTGTTCGACATTTGAACCTAATTATAAAAACAAAAAATCTGGATAAATGGCTGCCGTATGAACTAAACGAACATCAAGCAATTGAGCGATACGAATTCTGCTCTGCGCTTCTTTTTCCCAACAAAAATGACCTCTTTCTTGATCGCATTGTCACATGTGATGAAAAGTGGATTCTCTACAACATTCGGAAACGTTAATCACAGTGGTTAGACTGAAGAGAAGCACCAATACGGTTTCCTAAACCGAAACTTCATGAAAAAAAGATTATGGTCACTGTTTGGCGGTCGGCTAGTGGAATCATTCACTACAACTTCATAATTCCTGATGAAACAGTGATAGCAGAAAAATATTATCAAGAAATTGAAAAAATGCATGAGAAGTTGCTTCGTTTACGACCAGCATTAGTCAATCGAGGAGGAGTTCTTTTTTATTCAACGCCGAACCGCACGTCTCACAAATGACTTTACAAAAATTAAATGAACTGGGTTATGAAACCTTACCTCACCCACTTATTCCCCGGACCTGTCTACGACGGTCTATTATTTTAAAACATTTGTGTAATTTTCTACAAGAGATTTTCAAAGATCAAGCATCAGCTCAAAGCGTTTTTGATGAATTCGTTCATTCCAGAATTCTACCTCACAAAACTTGTTTCTCGTTG
>CM068315.1:5270235-5325235 GCA_034766995.1 Acanthacorydalis orientalis
CGTCTCAATCACACAAGTAACACATTTAGTTAAAAATTACGAATTCAATTACACAAAAATAGTGAAGACCATTTTTAGTCCAACATACACTGCAGGCAAAAATTTTAAGACCACACCTCACTAAAGAGAGTGGCTGAATTTCTTGTAGCTTCAGGTAGTTTTTAAATTTTTTAAATCCTTTTTAATTAAGGAAGGATTCAACTGTACCTGGATTTCGCTAGTAATAAGCCAAACCAATAATAAATATATGTCTTTACCCATTTTAGTGACTTTGCCTATTTTAGAGCGATTAAAAGAAATCTTTGAAAGTTGTGGGGTTTAAGGTTGAAATTTTCTCTTATCTTTTGCTTTGAGTATGATCAAAGCACCCAGATTAGTCTAGTCGATAAAAAATGTCATCTTTAGCATATATATTGTAACACATATTATGTTTCGCCGCCATTTAATACACAGTGCGTAAAACCCTGTTTATATGTCTCCGGCATTTCATGAGAAATCAACAAAAAACATATTTGTATGTCTCCGGACGGTAATATGTTATCATTGTATTTTGTTGTTAATTTTTATAAACCTTTTCAATAAAAAATTTTACTATTTACATTTTACACAGATTATTTATGTGTATAATGTGTTAATTTCCGTTATTTGTTAGGGGAGAGAAAAAACTTCAATCGATGAGAGCGGGGAAACACCTCGTCGGAGGAGAGAGCGCAGCAAACAGAGGTATTTTTTTCACATATTTAAAGTATTTGATAATCTTAGTACTGTTGACCGTACCTGGTGGTCATAGACCCCAACAAAAGCCCTTTTCTTGTATTAGTTTTTAATCTTGTTGTGATCGTAGTTGCTCCTCTCAAATAGTGAGACAAGTTTCAAAAAACCCAGACAAACCTTAGCGATCAGGGGACTGAACCCCCTGGTACTATCTAACAAAAAATATTCTTTGTAGCATTCATCTCATCGGTGTGTTGAAAAACACAAATTAATTTAATATACAATCGAACACCAACATTGTTTTTTTCCTTTTTATTGATGTATTTTCGTCGAAATTATTTTTTAATAAAATCGAATGTTCACTTTTCACTTTAATTAATTAATTTATTACATAAATATGAAAAATATTTATTATTCATATTCGAAATATATAATATATTAATACATTGTCCTGAAATTAAATATTTATACAAATTAATAATTAAACAATGATTCGCATTAATTAATTATATACAAATTAATTAATTATAAACATTTATTCTGCTAATAAATTTTCTTTGAGTTGGTGTACCTTCAAATTTAATGTATTTATACACATATATATATATACATATATATGTGTACATAATTAATAAATAAAATCAAAATAGGAAAAATATAAAAAAACCTTCACAATACTGACAAGATAAATAATTATATTAAATTTACATTTAATTAAGCTCACTTGTAACTTGTCCATTAATATTTATACATTGATATTTATTTTTATATAAATGCATGTACAAAAATGTTTAGAGTATATAATTATGCATTTTTGTAATGAACCAAAAAAATTACTGATTTCACTGAAATTCTCAATGTATTTATTTAAAACTCAAATGTAACACTCACTCGTTTTCTGTTCATTTAGATATTTTATAAATGTCCCTAGATTAATGGCATTTAATAATTTATCAAGTTCAACTGGTCGTGGATCACCGGTGGTCCACGAGCTGTACTTTTATCTGGCGGTATAAGCGGTCCACACATAATATTCACAATCAGGCGGGGTGAGCCACCGGTGGCTCACATATGTTTCCAATTATTTTTATAAAAGTATAATTTATGGAAAACTGCATCTAAATGTTAAGTTATAGGAAGGGGTTGAATGATAATATCCACTGTGTATGAACTGAACTAGCAGTTAATATTACACATTCACTGCTTATAATAAACTAAACGGCAAATCACTGATAACGAAAATAAGCAAACGAGTGCCACCAAAAAAATAAACAACTTTTAATCACGACCTGACCGATCATTTAGAATATGGAAAAGCACGGCAGGCTGAACGTGTTAAGAAATCTAATTGAATTATTATCTCTCTCTCTCTATCTCTCTCTCTCTCTCTCTCTATATATATATATATATATATATATATATATATATATATATGTATGTATGTATTCATTAATTAATTATTGAATATGTTTGATTAAAAACTTTATTGTGGTTTATGGATGATGGAAAAATCATTTATGAAATTATTTAAAAGTTTATATTTAGATTTAAAATGTATCGAATAACAGTGACATTATAAACTAATAATTTATATATATATATATATATATATATATATATGTACAAATATATATATATATATATATGCGAGTGTGTGTGTGTGAGAGAGAGAGAAACAGAGAGAAAGAGAGAGTTTATACGTAGAAAAATTTATGTATCTATTAAATAAAGTAACAAATAACTAAAAAATAATTAATTGTGTTCAATTTGCTATTCATTTTTTTCATTTGAGATTATTTTTTTCAATGTTAATGTGTTTGTTTGTATGAATGTGATGTTGAAATACAGATTAAAAATGTTTTATATAAAACTGTTAGTAATAAAAGTCATGACAGTATTCAAATTTAAGTTAAAAATAAATGATATCAAAATAGGAGATTTGATTTAATTATTTTCTCTCTCTCTCTCTCTCTCTATATATATATATATATATATATATATATATATATATATATATACATACATAAAATCAGTTAATTTGATACTAAAGAGTACTATGAAATGTTACAGATCAATTTTTAATACAAAGATAGAAAACATGTAAAGAGATATTAGTTTTTTAATAACAGTTAAATCAATTTAAAAAACAATTTGTTTCTGTTATCTATCGATAAATTAATGTCGAATTTTCGTTGAATAATAGTTCAATTGTACGGAGAAAAGATTCGAATTTCGATAGAATTCTGGAAGTTTAACAAAAATCCATCATGAAAAATTTAAATAGAGACCTTAATGTATTGTTTCACCTACGTTTCGTATCTCCCTATTAATTGTTATACTACAAAAAGGTTGACTGTACATTTATTCTCAAACCACTTTTCCTTTCATTTATTTTATTCTGCGCATATTTCTTCAGTATATATTGTTTTATATTTATACATACACACAGACAGACATATATATATATATATATACACACTTTAGTATGTATGATTATAGAGTGCGTAACAATAAAATTCACAGTATATATTTATGGATCAAAGGTTTTTTTCACAATAAAGTAAAAACTAAAAAAGAAGAAAAGCATACCTCTCTATTTCTTTCATTTCTACTCTAACCTGAATAACGTCGACAAATATCAAACCAGAAATCTAATTAAGGAATTTCAAAATTGATTTATAGAACAAGAATTAAAAATCTTAAGATTTGTACTTTTTTCCATATTAGATTGTGTTTATACTTTACTCTTTTTTCTATCATTCTACTGAGTTGCCTCTTACATATCTATGTATTTATTTTTATTTGAACTTGTAATTTGTATTTTTTTTTTCATATTTTAATATAAATCAAATTCAAAATGAATACACATTAAACGTTTGTTCATTTAAGAATGTTTTATTAATGAGAAATCTTCTAAACATCTCCCATTTATATCTTATTCGATTTCAGTATCATTAATATGATTTAAATTATTCTATGCCTTAACTTCTTCGAGAAAATTCCAAAACTATTAGTGGTTCATCGGTTATATTAAAAAAGTATTCAATTTCATTCTCAACTCTGTCTGAATTTTTATACAGATCCGATAAATAAATAAATGAATTATAAATCAATATAAACAAGTTATTTAAATTTTGATGCGATTGTTCAAAGTTTCAATGAATACAATTACTGTGATGTTTGCGTTTTATGTGTGTGCTTTACTCTTTATGTATTTATTAAAACACTTATTAACCAATAACACATCATTTCGACATCTGGAAAGTTTCTGTTCAAATAACATTTTTTGCAAAATCAATGTTTTTGAACGCAGAAGAGAATTTGATCGAAAACTAACTTTAGCTGCTTCAATTCTGAGTCATATAGATATATATCTGTATTAACATTCATGGGCAATCCGTATATAGTTTCTCTATACGGTTTTTATGCTTTTCAAATATTGAAATTTATTAAAATCGGTGACAAAGTACGAATCAATTTCGACAGTTGATAATGGATCAAGTTTCAGTAAATGTTCCAAACTGTAATCTGCAACATTACATACTATCTAAATCAAATATCTCTTCGAATTGAAACCACATCAAATGAAAGTTGTACTCAGTACGATTGGTTTTGTTGAATCATGTTGGATTTGGTTTTGTTCATGTCACCCGGTATATATATATATATATATATATATATATATATATATATATATATATATATATTATATGCAAGTATTTAGTATTATACGAGGGTAGTTTGAAGAATAATTTGATTCGATATTACAGAGGAAAATTGATCAAGAACCGGAACTATTAAGTTGGCAGAAAAATAATTGCAGTTTGACTTTCAAATCCATATACATTTAGAGCTTCTTTGATTTTCCTAGCTGTTTTAAGTGGTCCAGAACTGTTGGATCACTAACGCCTGACTTGCGTGCAAGCTCTTGAATTGTGATTCAATTTTAAAGTATATTTTGGACATAATCCTCCCAAAGCTCAACGCACTTGCTTTAACGGTTCTCCAGGTTCGTGATTTCCTCCCGAAAATGAGTTCCTTCGATGCTTTGAAAATAACCGTTCAGGGTCTCTATCGCCTCTTCATTCGATTCGAATCACTTTCCAGGAAGGAAAATGTTATATTTAGGGAACAGATGGAAGTCCGTGCGAGATAAATCAGACGAATACGGTGGTGTGGAAAGATTTCTAACTTCAATTCAGACAATTTTTGCTAAACGACAAAGCTTGAACGAGCCGGTGTACTGTTATGGTGGAACAATACTTTTTTCTTCGCTGTTTCGGAATGTTTTTTCCACGATCCCTGCATTCAACTTCTTCAAACGTGCGACATAGTATTGGGAAATAACTGTTTTTCACTTCTGGAGATGTTCGATGCCAGAAAACCGATGCAATCACCTTCCCAGCCGAGTGAACAGTCTTTAACTTCTTCGGAACAGTTTTACCCCGTTCAGTCTACTGTTTTGATTGCGTTTTTGATTTTTTGCGTGTCTGATTGTGAAACCAAGTTTCATCTATGGTCGTAAAACGTCGTATGACATCTGTTAGATTCTTAAATAGTTCCAGAAAATCAGCTAGCTATTATTTTCTTCCAAATCTGTTTTTGCTCTGCAGCGAGTAAACACAGGATCCATTTTGTGGAATGTTTTTTCATACGCAATTTATTATGTAAACCGAAATGTGTTCTCTCTGTTGAGATGCCTGTGACCTCTGCAGTCTCGCTCTCATTTTCACTTCAAAACCATACCGTTGTCTTTATCGATGATTTGAGGCATGATAGCTGTTCTCGGGCCTCCTGAACTTGACACATCTTCAATGCTCATTCTTCTATGTTCAAATTCGTTCACTTGATGTCGAACGGTTTCGTAGAAAGGACAAGACTTACCCACTGTAGAAAATATCCTCTTTTAGATTTCCTTCACTGTTTCTTCTTCCAAAAGAAGAACTGAATCACACCTCGAATTCCGATTTTATCCGTTTTGCACTTCCTGGTGTGTAATCGTGAATCAGAGTTTCATCCATGGTCACAAGACGCCGCATGAAATCTGTTTTCTAAATAGTTTGAAGATATCGGTCGATGTTCGCATACGAACTCGTTCCTGTTCTGCAGTAAGCAAACGCGGCACTCATCCCGAAGAAAGTTTTCTCATACACAATTCATTATGCAAAATGAAATTCTTTCTCTCACTTAACATGCTTATGACATCTACTATCTCGCACACTTTCACGTCAATCGGTTATCAATCGTGACATCGAGGTGCTTGGCCTCTCGGCGACCCAACTGATGGTAGTGTAGTTGAAGTGTAGGTCGGAAGGATCAACATTTCTTTTCTTGGTAAATAGGATCGCCTCGCTCTTTCCAGCGTTAATTCTCTATCACCAAATACCGTAGTATTCGGCGAGATCATTGAGGTGACGCTGTAGACGTGCGTGGAGCACACCTACCTTCCACGATTGAGATTATACAGTTAACATATGCCATAAAGTTTAACAGACAACCGTGCAATCTTGACGTTCATAAATAGATTAGTGCTTGGCTCTGATCCACTTATAACAGCCATGAGACCTGTTCCAAGAAAAAATACAAAGCCATTTCTGAAAAAAACAATAGATATGTTTCTTCCTACACGACCAGAAACCGATTCGTTTCGGGAAGGGTCTTCTGATGAAAAAATTACTGCGCATAATGCTGACAAATCGTCAGATGAAGAAATATGGACACTATCACCTGAATAAATTAATTAATTTTTGTATCAATCAGTTAAATATGTACCCATATGTACACATAAACCTTGTATTTTATTTATGAAATTTACTCCATAACTGATATATTAAATAAATAATTATATTATATTATTAAATAAATAAATAATATAGTTATATCATAGTTATATATAATAATAAATTATATATAATAATGTTATATCATAATTAAATAGATAATATAGTTTTAGGCTATTTTAAATAAAAAAAAAATAAATTTGGCTTTAACTTTTTGGTGCAAATACCTCCATGTGATGCATTCATTATTCGGTGCCTTATAATTACAGTCATCTATGTAGATTAAAAGCGCATGAAGGAGAAAAGACATCATTGCACAACCGCAGATTGTAGCACGACAGGGTGCAGTGTTTTTTTTGACGGTTTAAAGTTTTTGTCTGATCTTGGTTAATTATTCTCTGTGTTCTTGTAGTGAGTTGTCGAACGGTGGGATTCGATCCCTTTTATCTAGACTTTAACATGTGTTTGTAGCAATCTTGCCTGTGATGTGTCATATCTTGACTTTATCGCTAGGAAAATTTTCAAAAAACCTAGTTGACCTTGCTATGTGATAGGAGATCACCCTCCTCCTTTCCGTATATATATATATATATATATATATATATAACTATCACGTACAAAACGCCTGTAGATAGCTTAGTATAACAATTCATTGTATAACAATTAAGCTTGGGTAAACAATTAACTTTCTTCGTCATTTTCGTGTGAGATGATTCGCCGTTGTGAGATTATTTCTGCGGTGTGGAGACTTCCTCAGCCGTTGCCGCCTCCGGGTGGCGTTTGCAGGAACGTGCTGGCTCTGAAGTTCTTCCTTGGTCTATAGATCCTGGATCTGGATGACGTCTTCAGCCGGGGTCTCTTAAAATTGGCTGCGTCGAGCTTATTAATCATTATGTTTTCTCGTGTAGAATTTTTGACTCACCTGTTGATATATGTTTCGAGATATTCTATCTCCACCTCTTCATGTAGTTCAGCTGTTGGATAGTCGAAATTTTTGTTCAACGCCATGCATAAAAATTTATTCTGTGAACGTTTCAGTCTTTTGAAATTTTTTTCACATGTGTTTCGCCAGATGGGTGCTGTATAGGTCATCATTGGTCTGATGACAGACAAGTATAACAACTTCTTGTTGTCTGTACTCAAAAGATTGTCCCTTGCCATCAGGCCGTTCAAATTTTCAGCCACCACACTGGCCCTCTTCTTGATAATTTGTACGTGTTCGTTATAAAATAGTATTCTATCAAAATGGACACCGAGGTATTTTACGGTATTCTTCCATTCTATAGGCGTTCCTATCGTGATGATTTTTCCTAGATTTGGAGCTCTCTGCCTCTTATCGAAGGTGATTGCGTCAGCCTTGGCACGGTGCACTGAATGATGAACGCACGGTGTGAAATCATATACATCTGTCCTCCTCCCTCTCTACGTGTGTACAGACCAAGTTAGTCTTTAAACCGCCCTCGTATATCTCAGTTCCATCTCCACATGATGCGCACTGATCACAATGGAGTCACGCAGATCATTGTCTGCCTTACTTTTTTATTCGAAAGTTTTTTTTCCTTGCCTTCATGCACGCACATCGTCAAAATCAACACACGTACAGACGTGCGTACAGACGTACGTACTTAAGCAGAAGTCGTCCCGACATCTATCTGAGTCGACTAACCCGTATGATCGTAATTCACCCGTTGCGTTTAAAAGCGTATTTTTTAGTTATCTCACTCATGAATTATTTAAAGTGGCATCGGCAACGAAGTAAATGTAAATTTACTTCGTTTTCTTTTTTCTTTTTTTTTATACTTCCTACCCGATTCAAACTTTTAACGCGCACTTCTTTTAATAACACAAAAAGTGGTTCGTTCGCCCGCCGCACACCAACGTCGCATAAATGGAACCAACAGAAATTATCGATTATACACACTGAAAGATATCTGCTTATTTTTGATTCGATTTCGATCACCGAGATGTAATTCCGACGTGATCTGTCTTCTCTCTCCCATACACTTTTTTTTTACTAACTTCGTGCTCTGGTTTACATCTGTCTCGTTCGTTTTAATTGCTCGTGTTACTTTCTTTCGATTCGTCGCATAAAAAGAAACGTAAGAATAACAATTTCTTTGAAATTTCAGAAACAATTTTCGAACTTGTAAGGAAACTCTGATAATTTATACAGTTGTTTCAAAGTGAAGAATATATTTAAAGGATAGATATTCAAATTTTCGATTGCTACTTCGAACTATTACTAGATTATTACTTTTTTATTCATTGAGAATTTACCAAAGAAATGTTTTCTGTGTATAAAATGTTATTTTATAAAAAAAATTTTTTTATAGAAAAATCATCGAGTATCATGAAATTGTTATATATATTTATTATACAATAACGTTGAAGGTATCCTATCGAAAAATCAATAAAATCTAATAAACACTAAAACAAAATGAAAATACAGAATGTTCGTATAAAAACGCTAATGAATATTTAAAATTCAGCCGTCAGTAAGTATAAGGAGCTGTTCATGTTTAATCCATGAGAATTTTTTATGAATATTATGCACACAAATTTACTTTTCGTCCTCAGTCGCCAAACAAACTAAAGAGAAAGGGATAAATTTCGATGCGACCAGTTCATAAAAATTACTTTATAGTATGAATTATTCTTTTCTCAATCAGAAAATTCTATACACAACCGGTTTTTTACCAATTTTGCATCTTCTGTACTGTATCATGTACAATAGTTATCTACTATAATTATTAGGTTGGTAGGAAAATGATTGCGGTTTTTGTTTTCTGAATTCTAACCTTTTTTCAATGAAAGTGTCGTTTCATCGTATTCATATTAACCCTTAACAGTCGAAAGGCCCCGCTACGAGGACGTCACACATATGCCATAGAAAACGAAAGACCCCAATACGGGGACATGTAAAGAATTTAGTTTTCATTTCATTTACTTAAGATTGTTGTAGTTTTTTTTATCAAATATTGCAACTTATTACATTAGATAGTTAGTTGATCATGCACTGACAAGAAATATTTACAGTTATATAACGTTTTAACATGTGAATATTATGGCATTTGCACAACACTTTCTTAAAATATTTGTCGAGTATGCTCCGATAGAAAGATTAAAGGCGGGCGTAAACAAACATTTACATATTGTTCTACATGTCCCTCGGATCCATCCTTGCACACTGGCGACTGCTTTGAAAAATATCACTCTCAAAAATTATAAAAATTAATTTCATTTATTAAATCACAAATCAACTAAATATCTTGAATTTATATCTAAATAAACCAGTTTAAGTGTGTTATTTAAGTGTTGATTCTTATAAACGTTTTATAAGCTTTCACCTATTTTTCTGTCGTCTTATGGGCGAGTATTACAAGAAAAGCTCTCGACCGTTAAGGGTAAATATTATTTTAAACTCCATTTTTCGGTCTGTATATTAATAACGTCGATTGCTATTTTATTATTTATTTTCCATTAAATAGGGCTATTGAATTGAAGATGGAAAAGTACCAAAGGAGAGCATTTTTTACATAAGTTGAAAACGAGTGGTACAGCAGCAGAAACTGCTTGTAAACTAAACGATGCTTTTGGTGTGGGTACTGTTAAGAAACGTACAGTGATGATGGTTCAATACTGGGTACTAGAGCCTCGAAGATGAAAAAGGTCACGTGCGTCTTTCTTCAGTTCATAGCGACCAACTAAAGGTGTTAGTTGAATCAGAATCATGCACTTTCAATTGTATGTTTTTACACCTGACATCCCTTTGATAAGTCGTCTTGTTTTAGATTAGTCAAGTGTTAATTCTCTATTGTTAAGAACTGACACTTAACTAATTCATAAAGACTAATTCATTAAGAAAAACAGCAAAACAACGAATCACATACAAGTTCAACTGTCTGTATGAAAACTTTAAATATGAAGTTCTTAATTTACTGGAATTCCTAACTACTCAAATACTAATTAATAATAAAATAAATAAGTTACTATTACTATTTATCATTTCATTTTTCAAATATATTTCAAATCTATTTAAAAAATAACCTAATGTGTGTAATTGATTTCAGTACTATTTTTATTCGTTAGAGTTCGTTAGTACATCCACATCTGTAGAGTTGTTAATAAATATTATTGTAGTTATAAAAACGACAATTAGCAATTATAGATTCAGAAACGTGCACGTGCGTTCAAGTTTCTGCTGAACGTGAAAGAGCGAGTATTCTTTTATATTGTAGCACAGGATAGATATGTTTTATCATACTTTTTTTCTGTTGGTATAATAAACGACGGTACATAATGAACCACGTACTTTAAAAGAACAATTAACTTTCGCCACTGAAACTTCGTCGATGTATTCATGCGAGGAATATTTTAACTTTTACAAGTAGACAAAAAGTTTTATCTGGTCGGTTACTAACTGACAAAATGGAAATGTTAAACGATTTTTTGATGATAAGCAATCTAAGAAATATTATATCCAATAAAATCGTTTATATATATATATATATATATATATATATATATGTATATACATATATACAGTATATATCTTTTTATGCGTATCTTTTTAATGCGATTTTAAAATTATGCAGTGCATATTTCATCCAAATTATATGAAGCAGAAAGCTCTCGATTTTAAAGTTCTATTAATTGTTGATAGTACACCAGATCATCTGTATTTAGAACGGTTCTAGGACAATTACCTCCTCGACCCCCCCCCCCGGGTAGTAATCCTCACCCCTATAATAACCTATTGGGTAATAACCCCTGTGTAAAAAAAAACTGAACATTAACCCCGCTTATACGAATAAAAACTTATAAGAATATAAAATTTCCTTGACACAACAAACAGTGGATACAAAAATCTATGACAATATTTAAATATTTTAAAAACACATTATTAACATGATAATTCCAGTTTTTAAAATTAATTACTATACCAGAAAATCAAAGGTATGGAAAAACCCTGCCTCTTTTCAAAAGGGTCAGTGTCAGGTATTAATGTGTAATTAATAATAATAATTAATTAAATAATAATTAATTAAATAATAATTAATTAAACTATATTTCCTGTAAAAGATGTCAATATTTTAATATTTTAAATGAATTAATTTTCTCTCTGTCTATTCAAAAATGTGTATATCAGGTTTTAGTATAATTTTAAATAATAACATTTTTATATAATAATATATAATTTTTGTATAATTTTAAATAATAATAACAAAACTACATTTTCTGTTAAAGATTACAATGTTTTAAAAGTAATTAATTTTTCTCACTCCCGCTATCTCAAAATCTGCATGATAGGTGTTAGTATAATTTTAAATTTGTACCCATATTTTGGTGCTAAATAAATTTTTGTTAAATTTTTTATTTTGACAAATTTACTTTAAAACATTTATTTTGTTGAGTGAATTTTTGTGTACATTGTTTGTTGTGTCAATGAAGAGTTTTTATTCTTGTACGGGGAGTTAATACCTAGGGTGGTTTTTACACAGAGGGTTAATTTCCGGGAGGTTTTTACACAGGGTTTATTGTCAGAGGGGTTATTAACGGGGTTTAATATCCAGGGGTCTTTTTTCAGAGGGTTATTGTCCTGTTACGATTTAGAACATTCAAATGTGCAAGTAGTGTTTTTTTCCATCCAATACAACAATATTATTTGGCCATTAGATCAAGACATAATTGTTACTTTTAAAAACTATTATTCAAGCGCACTTATCAATTTATATTTGATAAACTAGAAAATGTGTCATCAACAGTGATTGACATGTGGAAAAAAATTCTATTTTGGACTGTGTAAATCATGTTCTATCTGCTATCTCTGAAACAAAACCACACACTTTAAAAGCCTGCAGGAAAGCAGTTTGGCCTAGATGTGTTGCAAAAGTGCAACCATTCAAACAACATTATCAGCTGAAATCATTACTTTATCACATGAAATTGGTGGAGAAGGTTTTGATACTTTTAACCAAAATGATGTCGATGAATTTCTTGTGAATAATGTCTTCACTTGCCATCTTCACACCCAAATCAATCATCGGTAACCTTTCGGAAATATCGAATTTCAACATGTGTGATATCGGCTGTAACATAGGCTAAAACTATTCGACGCCACAGCCCATAACACATATGTGTACAAGTGGACACCGAGGGTGATGTCAGTGAACAACATAAAAATTAAGATACGCAACTAAACAAAAATTATGAGTCTGCATAAACGCATGCTCAATTCGACATATATGTATATGTGCATATATATAAGAGATAGTGACACAGTGACCAGTGACCTAGGGACACTAAGTCAGGAACATGCGCTACGCGCAAATCTAGAACTTAAGTTAGAATAAGTTAGTGATACTCGTAAGTTAGAAATAAGTTAGTCATAAGTTAGATTAAGTTAGGTTAAGACACAAAAATACACAACATTCCCGGTTTTTTGAAAATTTTTCCCGGAACCCAAGCATGAGACAATAATAAAAATCACACAAACACTACACACAATCTACACACCACACATGCGGATCAATACCGGAAAGGTAAGGGCACCGCACCAATATCAATAGCATAAGGCCAAACCCGGTCCTGTACAATATTTAGAAACAATAAAATACATTTTTATTTTTATTTTATTATATATATATATATATATATATATGTATGTATGTATATATACTTAAAGATTTTCGTCATTTACAAAAAAACAATATGGAGACGTAATGATTTAAACGGCACCATCATAACTGAACAAAATATTTAAGACCAGTGAATTGCGTTCCTCGAATTTTAAACTGGTCGGGTGGTCTGCATCTGTAAACCATTAGTATTTAATTAGTATTCCGACTTTATTCTTGACAGAGCGAAAATTGCACATCGTAACAGTTGTACAAGACCAGTAATAAAATTAGAGTCGTTCTAGTCGGCAATATGTTTCACCGTTCCGTCGATATCGTTTCGAATGTGTTTCAATTGTTGCACAGCGGCATCGTCGTCACCGAACCGCCAAATTATCGTCGTGGGCGCATCGATTTCTCGTTTCGTGTCCGTGTAGCGACATGTTAATCGATTCCAGACGAAATTTCTGCCGTGTTGTGGGCTCGCACCGCACTTGTTTTACACATTCCGACGTCCACGTTCGCAGTTTTCGCGTGGGCGTTTAAAGAATTTTCGGTGTTCGTGACGCACACTGCGCACATGCACACTACGACATTATTGCACGTAGTGGATCCAAGGTGGCACTGATTCGACGACGAGCGTTTTTTTTTTTGTTATTTTGACCAGACAAATGGTCGAACGTTCTTATTACACAAGTACACAAATATGCACACATATATTTACACATCTCTCTCTCTCTCTCTCTCTCTCTCTCTCTATATATATATATATATATATATATATATATATATATATACATACAAGCATTACACACATGCATATATATATATATATATATATATATATATATATATATATATATATGATTAGAAATAAAATGTTTCCGATAACATGATGTACTTAATATATTAAAAAGTTATTTAAACAAAACATCACACAAGCACGTTTGCTCACTGTGCTGTTTTCTCAGCAAATCACCTGCACCACCTCTCTGTAGGCGAATACAAACCAACCTATGTACTTGTTAACAATTAATCTAAGCCAAGTGTAAGTTTTTTCAAATTTTCAATGTCAACAATATCCACCCGATCACAGTCTAAACATTTATATATATATATATATATATATATATATATATATATATGTATATATATATATATATGTGTGTATATGTGTGTGTATATATGTGTGTGGGTGTATATGTGGGTGTATATGTGGGTGTATATGTATATATATATATATATATATATATATATATGTGTGTGTGTGTGTGTATATATGTATATGTGTGTATGTATATATATATATATATATATTCCGGTTTGCCGATGATGTAGTTATTTTCGCAAATACTCCGGAAGAGTTGCAAAAGAGGATAGAAGAACTAAGCGATGCCAGTCAAAAAATCAGCCTCAACATGAATCATGCAAAGACAAAAGTACTGTTCAATGCGTTTGTCTGTTCGAAGAAAATTGAAATAAAAGGAACGGAAATAGAAGAAGTTACAAAATATGTTTATCTAGGCCAGCTTATCAACAGAGATAAATCATTCACTGAAGAAGTAAATAGGAGAATAAAAATGGGATGGAGCTCTTTTGGACGAAACGCTTCGATATTTAAATCAGCAACCCCACTCTGTTTAAAGAAAAAAAGTATTTGATCGGTGTATACTACCAGTCCTTACCTACGGCAGCGAAACATGGGTGCTTAACGCCCAAATAGTTCAAAGACTCCAAACAACATAACGAAATATGGAAAGATGCATGTGGGGAATAACAAGAAGAGATAGAAAGAGAATAGAATGGATACGAAAACAAACAGGAGTCACAGGCATTATAAGGAGAGTAAAGAGTCTGAAATGGAAATGGGCGGGACATATCGCAAGAAGAGAGGACAACCGATGGACAAGAGAAATTATTGACTGGGAACCAAGGAATATAAAAAGACCCAGAAAGAGACCAATGAACAGATGGAATAATGATATTAAAAATTTCTTGGAAAACTGTGGAAAAGAGAGGCCCTGAATCGAACAAAATAGAAAATCATGGAAGAGGCCTTTATCCAGCAGTGGATTAACAGAGGCTGAAAATGATGATGATGATGAGATATATATATATATATATATATATATATATATATATATATATATATATAAATAATTGACATTACAAGTACTACAATAAGATTTAATTAAAAAAAATATATAAGGTACAAACACATTCTTTCCTATGACATAATGATTGATAGAAAACAAGATTTATGTTTTGAAATCTTAGTTAATCAATTAATATATGTGAGCGTAACATTTTTTTTTAACATAAGCGTGTAGCAGTTATGTCAAATTGGTAATTTATTTATTAAATTTTATGTGAGATATCAAAAAGTATCAAAAAATGTGATAAATTGAGACAAAATACCTAACAGTTTTAAAAATAAACTAATAAATTGAATTATGTAAAATAGTATGTAAATATTTATCCGTGCGTATCGCATACACTGTGTTTAAATTTATAGAGAAGTATTATATATAGTAAATTTTACTTTTAAACTGAATCGATTGACTTTCGATTATTAACATGAATATGCTGACAGTATATTTCATCAAGGGGATTTTTGTTTCATATTTCGTGCGACGAGTTGTATGTCACGCAAATTCCATCACTCATAGTTCCTGCGTATGAAGAGATATAGAACCGAACCAAATTTTATAAAAAAAATTGGATGTTTAAAGTAAAAATATGTAAGCGGAATATACAAATAATGAACATTAAATGAACTATTCAAAGACCAAAAAGTGTTTTTTGATTAATTTTTCCACTGAGGTGTATTTGACTAAAAAGGCAATAAAATTCCAACGAAGATTCCAATATATCGTTGTTTTAAAATTCCCTGTTCAGTTACAATCTATTATGATGTCTGGTAGCTATTTTAAAACCAATATTTCATATTACCGTGAAACGACATTTTTTAGTTATTTAATACCATATATAATATTCATCGAAGTGAAACGACAAGCTATATAAAATTTTTGTTCTTTTTAAAACGCTTGTGCGTTTATAGGTTGATAACATGTGTTCATTAGTAAAAAAAAATAAATCCTCCATAAATAATCATTCATATATAAATTTACATTGAACTTACAAAAATATGAGTAAAAATGAATAGTTGTTTATGTAATATATTCACATTTTATAGAAATCAGAGGTATTTTACATAAAAAAATAAAAAGGAGTAATAAATTTTGACAAACGGATGGGCATAATAAAATAATTTTCATTTCTATGATTATATTTTTTATTAATTAATTCATTTTACTGATTTGTGATCTACAAAAATTAAATAGATTTGATATGTATATATTTACACACACACACACACACATATATATATATATATATATATATATACACACACATATATATTTACATATATATATATATATATATATATATATATGAACATTTTTCTTTCTGAGAAGATCCAGGAATTTTATCGAACAGGAATATTTTCTCATCCTGATAAATGGCAAAGTGTAATAGATAATGATGGAAACTATATTATTCATTAAAGTACATTTTTTCCTCTTAGTTGGTTTTTATTTTAATATAAAAAATAAACAACAAAGAACTTCCCGGTACCTCATATATATTTATACATACATACATACATATATATATATATGAAAAATTTTTTTCTAAGAAGATCCAGGAATTCTATTAAACAAGAATATTTTCACTTCCTGATAAATGGCAAAGTGTAATAGATAATGATGGAAACTATATTATTCGTTAAAGTACATTTTTTTTCTTAATTGATTTTTATTTTAATATAAAAAATAAACAAAGAAAACTTCCCGGTACCGCTTATACATATATATATATATATATATAAAATTTGATATGTATATATAAATGGTAACGAGAGAATCTCACCGCATATTCATATATTCCGATTTCAGTCAGTTTTTGTACATCGTACGAGTTTAATGAATCCGTTAACAGACGTTTTGATAATAAATTTGTGTAGAGTATTCGCGCAGTGCAAAAACACAGAAGACAAAAATCCGTTCGAATGTTAGATTTCATACATCTGTTATGTAGGGTGTGCGTTCGTTGATTAGTGAAAACGTGTGTTGTTTACGTCGAACCGGGAACGTTCGCACGAAGAAATACGACCCGACCGTACATGTGTTCGTTGATTCTCTGTATACCGTCGAGAAAATGCGCTTAGGAAATGTGCTCGACCGTCGTGGGATATGAATTATAATATTTTTCTTATGGACCGAAGCGAGTGCTCACTTAAGATGCATCGTCAGGGATGCGATGAATAAATTTTTCACAATATTATGATTGTACGTGTAGAAGAGATAATTGGTTTTAATGGACTCTATAATTGATATATTTTTTCTGATATTGATAAGAAGTTACATATGTATGTATGTATGTATGTATATGTACATATATATATATATATATATATATATAAGCCAGGACTAAAAACTATTTATTAAAGTAAATTTCTCTATTTTATTTAATTAATCACTGAGAGTGTATAAAGCACTCTAATAATATATTTCTTAATAAAATGAAAAATATATATAACAAAAATGCATTTAGGTAATTTGTATATTAAGAACCTTTTTGTTTTAACAATGATTAAGCTTTTTGTTTTACATTTGTAGCTCTAAACAAAATTTTACAATTTTATTTAGAGCTATAATCAAAAACATGTTTTTTATATGAAATTAATTAGTTTATTTTTTCATTTAAAACGTCAATCTCTCTATCTCTCTATTTATCTCTCTATCTATCTATCTATCTATCTATCTATCTATCTATATATATATATATATATATATATATATATATATATATATATATATATATATATATATATATATATATATATAAGCCAGGACTAAAAACTATTTATTAAAGAAAAATTCTCTATTTTATTTAATTAATCACTGAAAGTGTATAAAACACTTTAATATTATATTTCTTAATAAAATAAGGAAAATATATAAAAATATGCTTTTAAGTAATTTGTATCTTCAAAATCTTTTTAAAAATTTACAATTTTGTTTAAAACTTTAGTCAAAAACATGATTTTTGTATGGAATTAATTAATTTAATTTTTCATTTAAAACGTCAATATATATGTATATATATATATATATGTATATATATATGTATATATATATGTATATATATATGTATATATATATATATATATATGTATATATATATGTATATATATATATATATCTAATCCAGGATTAAAAATTAGTTAGTAGAAGTAAAATTCTCTATTTTATTTAATTAATCACTGAGAGTGTATAAAACACTAATACTATATTTATTAATAAAATAAAAAAAATATATATAAAAATGCTTATAAATAATTTGTATCTGACACATTTTAAAATTTTACAATTTTAGTTAGAATTATAGTCAAACATGTTTTTTATATAAAATTAATTTAGTTTTTCAGTTAAAACGTCAATATATTATATATATATATATATATATATATATATATATATATATACATATATATAATTCAGGACTAAAAACTAGTTAGTTGACGTAAAATTCTCTATTTTATTTAATTAATTACTGAAAGTGCATTAAACACTTTAATATTATATTTCATAATAAAATAAAAAAATATACAATTTGCTTATAAGGAATATATATCTTGAAAATCTTCTTAAAATTTTACAATTTTATTTAGAATTATACTCAAAAACATGTTTTTATATAAAATTAATTAATTTTATTTTTCGTTTAAAACATCAATATTATATATATATATATATGTAATTCAGGACAAAAAACTAGTCAGTTGAAGTAAAATTCTCATCTTGTTTAATGAATTGCTGAAAGTGCATTAAACACTTTAATAATCTATCTCATAATAAAATAAAAAATATATAAAATATGCTTATAAGTAATTTATATCTTAAGAATCTTCTTAAAATTTTACAATTTTATGTAGAATTATACTCAAAAACATGTTTTTGTATAAAATTATTTAATTTAATTTTTCATTTAAAACGTCAATTTATATATATATATATATATATATATATATATATATATAATACAGGACGAAAAACTAGTTAGTTGAAGTAAAATTCTCATTTTATTTAATTAATTGCTGAAACTGTATTAAACACTTTAATAATATATCTCATAATAAAATAAAAAATATATAAAATATGCTTATAAGTAATTTATAACTTGAGAATCTTCTTAAAATTTTACAATTTTATTTAGAATTATACTCAAAAACATGTTTTGTATAAAATTAATTAATTTAATTTTTCATTTTAAACGTAAATATATATATATATATATATATATATATATATATATATATATATAATTCAGGACTAAAAACTAGTTAGTTGAAGTAAAATTCTCTATTTTATTTAATTAATTGCTGAAAGTGTATTAAAAACTTTAATAATATATTTCATAATAAAATAAAAAATATACAATATGCTTATAAGTAATTTGTATCTAGAGAATCTGTTTAAAATTTTACAATTTTATTTAGAATTATACTCAAAAACATATTTTTATACAAAATTAATTAATAAATTTTTTTATTTAAAACAATAATATATATATATATATATATATATATATATATATATATATATATATATATATATATATATATAATCCAGGACTAAAAACTAGTTAGTTGAAGTAAAATTCTCTATTTTATTTAATTAATTGATGAGGGTGTATTAAACACTTTAATAATATATTTCATAATAAAATAAAAGAAAATACAATATGCTTACAACTAATTTATATTGTGAGAATCTTTTCAAAATTTTACAATTTTATTTAGAATTATACTCAAAAACATGTTTTTATATAAAATTAATTAATTTTATTTTTCATTTAAAACGTCAATATATATATATATATATATATATATATATATATATATAATTCAGGACTAAAAACTAGTTAGTTAAAGTAAAATTCTCTATTTTATTTAATTAATCACTGAGAGTGTATAAAACACTTTAATACTATATTTCTTAACAAAATAAAACAATAGTTTATTTTTTCAATTAAAACATTAATGTACATATATATATATATATATATATATATATATATATATATATGAATATACATATAAATATACATACATACATATGTATATATATATATATATATATATATTTATCTAATCCAAGACTAAAACTCTTAGTTTCAGTAAAATGCCCCTTTTTAATTATCACTGAACGTATAAAACAATTTACACTAAATTTCTTGATAAAATAAAAGAATATATAAAAAAAATGCTTTTCAGTTACTTGTGTACTGAGAATCTTCTGTAATTTTAATTCAATTTGTTTATCTCTGTAACCAAACACATCTCTTTGAAATGGAGTGAAACATCGATACAATTAAGACAGTTATAGTTTATTATATTATCTAGACAATTATTTCATCACTAGCATAAGACACGTTAAAATTGACCGTAAGATAGAAAGAGAGATATACCGAAATACCTGTTTATATTAGTTTTTACACTTTATATATTTCAACATACAAATTACGTAAGAAAGGAACCTAATCTATTAAACTTGAAACCTGTGTGCTGACAATGCACACATTTCTCATCGCTTAGTCTTTGCCGTGCGTACGAAGTAACTATAAATGTGGGTTTTTATTGTATAGATAGATAGATTATGACATAGATTACGGTACAGCTCAATTCATGTAAATAATTAATTTGTTATTCAAAATCGACAACGACAGAAAGTGGACGGATATATGGCCCGGTCTACCCATACGATATAGTTATAATAATTTATGAAAGAAGTGCAAATGTTGTTAACAATTTTTTTTACAATTTTAAAAAGTGTATTTGTTTTAAATTAAATGAATTTTGTTTCTATGAAGATATTTTTTATCGGGAGTGATTCTAAATTTCTGTTTTGTGTATTGTGTGACGACATATTTTTACATACCGCCGCTGTACAAACATTCTCAAGAACTGTTTGTCATCATAACATGTGTGTAATACATAAGCTATGTGTGTGTGTGTGTGTATAATATTTATATATATATATATATATATATATATATATCTGTGTGTGTTACTGATCCATACTATAACAGTGTATTGAGCACAAATTGTCTCTGTGTATATGACAAGCTTACAAAGTAAAATTCGAAAGAAAAATTGCATACCTAGTGAAGAATTGTCAATATTTTTTCGACGACGCTGAACGTGAAGTCAATTTATTTCTAATGTATCTTTTGTTTGTCTTTTCGGTAACATAATATTCTCAATGAAACATTATTTTTCTCTCGTGTATGCATGTGTGTGTGTGTGTGCTCCAGTCTCTTTAAATGCGTCGGTATATGTACGCTTGCGAGTGTTAGGAGAAACTTTTCTGTCGTCTCTCATTTTATACGATCGTGGTTCGGCGTCTCGCGAAAACTTTGTTGTAGTACAAGGTCTGTTTTCTTTCACTTTAAATTTTTATGCTTATATTGACTCTATCGCGAGGAAATTGAATTGACTGTCGATGGCGTAGATACACGCCATTTGTATCTCTCCTACTTCATACTTAATGCTGTAACGAAAGTTGGTTATATTAGAAAACGGGTTTGTTTTGAAAATCGAATTTATTAAGATAATTGCCGCGAACTTTTATATTTGAAATAGATTTCATTTCGACGATTTGTGTATTTATTAGAGACGATTCGTTACGATTTTATCTTTCTGTCTTTGCTCCATTATATTCCGTGCTTTTTTTTTAAAAAACATGTTATATAATAATGTAAAAGTTATAATAAAATGAAAAATAGAAATAACCAACGAAATATGAAAATCATTTTTCGGAACAATTACTTTTAATTTCTGTGCTTAAACGATTAATTTTGTTATTACAATTCGATTTTTGCACTCACTGTTTAAGTAGTTTCTTTTTCTTTCTACACACACACACACACACACATATATATATATATATATATATATATATATATATATATATATATATATATATATATATACTATAATCTCTCCATTTATGCGAAATCACTTTAACGCGTTTGAAAATTAAAAATTATCCAGACATTAGAGAAAGGTGAAAATATCAAGAATGTTGTTCGGTTGTACAGACTTAAGTAGTTTACAATTCACGCGTTTGAAAAAAAATCGAACGTTATTAAAATGGCAGTGAAAGAATCCACATCAGCAAGTTCCAATATAATGAAATATGCAAGAAATATGTTATAGTGAATATGGAAAAGTTATTATTAATACAGTGGATAGAAGACAATAACAAAAAGGAATATTGGTATTGATAAAATTTGTTTTAATAATTATATAATTAATAATATGTGAAACGACTAACTTAATAATATGTAACTATAAAAAAATATAGTGTATATATATGTATTTATAAATAGTATGTATTTACAATATATATATATATATATATATATATATATGTATTTATGTATATATATGTATATATATATGTATATATATATGTATATATATATATATATATATATGTATATATATATATGTATAGAAAGGAGATAAAGAAGATTTGAAGAATTATCGGCCGATTAGTTTACTACCTACGATATATAAGATCTTTACTAAAATAATTTCGAAACGTCTACAAGTGCAACTAGATTTCGCCCAACCAAGGGAACAAGCAGGATTTAGAACCGGATTTAGTACAATGGATCATATTCAAGTAGTGAGAGAAGTAATAAGCCGGTCAAATGAATACCAAATACCAGTGTGTCTTGGATTTATAGACTACGAGAAGGCTTTTGACTCCATCACCACCTTGTCGGTAATATCTGCACTGAAGAACCAGGGCATAGAGGACACATATATCGAGCTGCTAGATAACATCTATAAAAAAGCAACGATGTCGGTGAAGCTACATGAAGAAACAAGAAAGATAAAAATCGAGAAAGGTGTAAGACAGGGAGATGCAATTTCTCCGAAATTGTTTACTGCGGCCTTAGAAGAAGTGTTCAAATCTCTCGACTGGGAGGACAAAGGAATCGAGATAAAGGGCGAAAGATTAAGCCATCTCCGGTTTGCCGATGATATAGTTATTTTCGCAAATACTCCGGAAGAGTTGCAAAAGAGAATAGAAGAACTAAACGATGCCAGTCAAAAAATCGGCCTCAACATGAATCATACAAAGACAAAAGTACTGTTCAATGCGTTTGTATGTCCGAAGAAAATTGAAATAAAAGGAACGGAAATAGAAGAAGTCACGAAATATGTTTATCTAGGCCAGCTTATCAACAGAGATGGATCATTCACGGAAGAAGTAAATAGGAGAATAAAAATGGGATGGAGCTCTTTCGGACGAAACGCCTCAATATTTAAATCAACAATCCCACTCTGTTTAAAGAAAAAAGTATTCGATCAGTGTATACTACCGGTCCTTACCTACGGCAGCGAAACATGGGTGCTTAACGCCAAAATAGTTCAAAGACTCCAAACAACACAACGAAGTATGGAAAGATGCATGTTGGGAATAACAAGAAGAGATAGAAAGAGAATAGAATGGATACGAAAACAAACAGGAGTCACAGATATAATAAGAAGAGTAAAGAGTCTGAAATGGAAATGGGCGGGACATGTCGCAAGAAGAGAAGACAACCGATGGACAAGAGAAATTATTGACTGGGAACCAAGGAATATGAAAAGACCGAGAAAGAGACCAATGAACAGATGGGATAAGGATATTAAAAACTTTATTGGAAAACTGTGGAAAAGAGAGGCACTGAATCGAACAAAATGGAAAGTCATGGAAGAGGCCTTTATCCAGCAGTGGATTGACAGGGGCTGAAGATGATGATGATGATGATATATATGTATATATATATATATGTATATATATATATATATATATATACATATATATACATTTATATATATATACATTTATATATATATACATTTATATATATATACATTTATATATATATACATTTATATATATATACATATATATATATATATATATATTTATATATATATATATATATATACATATACATATACATATATATATATACATATACATACATATATATACATATGTATATATATATATACATATATATATATATATATATATATATATATATATATTTATACATATATATATATACATATGTATATATATATATACATATATATATTATTATAATTTTTGGAAACATCATTACACCGTACGTTCCTACAGTACTCATATCAAAATCATCATTTAGTTTACTCACTCATCGTTTACTTTAGAACACATACAAAAAAATCTCTTATTTGCTTCTTTTCCATGTTTCATTCAATATTCCAATTTTAAGCAAAATTAGTAATAAAATCAAAGTCGATGTTACCGAAACACAGACCGAAAAATACACTTTAAAATGATATCAACATGATCACGATGAAATGGCACACTCGTTGAAAAAAAATAAGGTTGGAATTCATAAAACACAAACCGCAATTATTTTCTTACCAACCTAATAGTTTCTGATAATTATATGATTATTTAAAAGAAAATTATTTTAGAAAAGTTTCGATTTCGATAGTTTTTTAACTGATTGTAATAAATGTGATTTAAATGGTTTACATAATTATATAAAACTTTATTGAAAGTTAGTCATTAATATGAATAAATAAATATATTAAATTAGTATACAATTACTGTAAAATAATAATTAATAATATTTACATTTGTATGAGTCGTTGTGCCTACACATAAAAAATGTTTATCCATAAATGAAATGAAATTTAAAATATTACATTTGGCACAAAAATTGTTCTTTGTGTGATTGATGCGAAAAAGAATTTATTTGCTTTATATTTGTTTTAAAGATCATCAATCTTCATTAGCTAACTTAGAAAGATATCGTTATGTTGTAAAAGTGGAAGTAAATTTATTTTCAGTTACCTGTTGCAAATTTCTTATATTTACTTTTCACGCTTACATACTGAATTGCTGTTTTGAAATAGAGTTTTAAATAAGTGCTTTTTCGTTATCGACGTGCATTTAGTGTTCTTCAAATACTTTTCGAACGAAATAAAAATTTATTTTATAGTTTTAATAGATTTTGTCGCGCTTAAAATATAATTTATGGATTTATTCAGAGCAAGTAAAATGAATAGTATTTAACTAATAAATCTTATTGAAAAGATTTATTTTAATTGCAACATAGGTTACCTTTTCTTATTGATTTTAGTAAATAAAATATATATTACCAATATGTAAAGAGCATAAGTTATATATTTATCTGTATTATAGATTTCTAGCAAGAAATTAAATCGAGAGAACTAATTATTCACACATACATTCAGATTATTTGTGGATATAATTTGCTAATTCCTGTTATTTGTTAGGGGAGAAGGAGCAGCAGCGAGAAGGAGACGAAGCCTCCCTCCGGAAAGCGGGCGGCGAGAGCAGAGAGTAGTGGGCAGTTTCCTGTTAAAATTGAGATGCTACTGTATAAGTAAGTGTGAATTTTACAGTCAAATTTTTAATGCTTCGTCAGTAATTAAAAAAAAATTTAAAATAGACAAAGTTTTATTAAATTATGGAAAAAAAACATCCAAGTCATCATTAGTTATTTTAGTTTATATTGAATGTGAACATCTTTATTCATACTGATCAGTATATAGAAATGAATTCATTATTCACAAAAATAAGAAAATAGATGAAATTTCGCAGATACTGATCTCTGTAACGACACTTTTTAATTTTTTTACAAATTTATTATGAAATCGGTATAATAAAGAAGATTAAACGTCAAAAATAGCAAAATCATGGCCGAATGATAAAGAATGTAGTGCTGCTTGCTCACCCGACAAATCGCAAAGAAAAATTCTGATCAAAAATTTATATACTGACAAGGAATCGAAATTAAATGCGAAACGACTAATATCATACTTGGTCAGACGTGTCTTAAAAATCTATCATATGGCATGCAATTCGATTCGATTATTTGCCAAAAAGACCTAATTTTGGACAAAAAACCGATTTTTCAACCGGTTTTTCGCCCATAAGTAGTCGAAAATAGACCCGAAGCGGCTAATGTCGCACATCGTTAGATGCGTCTTAACATTATCTACCTCATGATGTGCAATTCGATCCGATTATTTGCCAAAAAGACCTAATTTTGTCCAAAAAACCTATTTTTTAATCGGTTTTTCGCCCATAAGTAGTCTAAATTAAGTCCAAAACGGCTAATGTCGCACATCGTTAGATGCGTCTACAATTATCTATCGCCTGGTATGCAATTCGATTCGATTATTGCCCAAACAGACCTAATTTTGTCCAAAAAAACCATTTTTCAACCGGTTTTTCGGCCATAAGTAGTCTAAATTAAACCCAAAACGGCTAATGTCGCACGTCGTTAGATGCGTCTTAAAATTATCTATCGCCTGGTATGCAATTCGATTCGATTATTGCCCAAACAGACCTAATTTTGCCCAAAAAACCCATTTTTCAACCGGTTTTTCGGCCATAAGTAGTCTAAATTAAGCCCAAAACGGCTAATGTCGCACATCGTTAGATGCGTCTCAAAATTATCTATCGCGTGGTATGCAATTCGATTCGATTATTGCCCAAACAGACCTAATTTTGCCCAAAAAACCCATTTTTCAACCGGTTTTTCGGCCATAAGTAGTCTAAATTAAGCCCAAAACGGCTATTGTCGCACATCGTTAGATGCGTCTTAAAATTATCTATCGCCTGGTATGCAATTCGATCCGATTATTTGCCAAAAAGACCTAATTTTGCCCAAAAAACCTATTTTTCAACCGGTTTTTCGCCCATAAGTAGTCTAAATTAAGCCCAAAACGGCTAATGTCGCACATCGTTAGATGCGTCTTAAAATTATCTATCTCATGATATGCAATTCGATCCAATTATTTGCCAAAAAGACCTACTTATGCCCAAAAAACCTATTTTTCAACCGGTTTTTCGCCCATAAGTAGTCAAAAATAGGCCCGAAGCGGCTAATGTCGCACATCGTTAGATGCGTCTTAAAATTATCTATCGCCTGGTATGCAATTCGATCCGATTATTTGCCAAAAAGACCTAATTTTGCCCAAAAAACCTATTTTTCAACCGGTTTTTCGCCCATAAGTAATCGAAAATAGGCCCAAAACGGCTAATGTCGCACATCGTTAGATGCGTCTTAAAATTATCTATCGCGTGGTATGCAATTCGATTCGATTATTGTCCAAACAGACCTAATTTTGCCCAAAAAACCCATTTTTCAACCGGTTTTTCGGCCATAAGTAGTCTAAATTAAGCCCAAAACGGCTAATGTCGCACATCGTTAGATGCGTCTTAAAATTATCTATCTCATGATATGCAATTCGATCCAATTATTTGCCAAAAAGACCTACTTATGCCCAAAAAACCTATTTTTCAACCGGTTTTTCGCCCATAAGTAGTCAAAAATAGGCCCGAAGCGGCTAATGTCGCACATCGTTAGATGCGTCTTAAAATTATCTATCGCCTGGTATGCAATTCGATCCGATTATTTGCCAAAAAGACCTAATTTTGCCCAAAAAACCTATTTTTCAACCGGTTTTTCGGCCATAAGTAGTCTAAATTAAGCCCAAAACGGCTAATGTCGCACATCGTTAGATGCGTCTTAAAATTATCTATCTCATGATATGCAATTCGATCCAATTATTTGCCAAAAAGACCTACTTATGCCCAAAAAACCTATTTTTCAACCGGTTTTTCGCCCATAAGTAGTCAAAAATAGGCCCGAAGCGGCTAATGTCGCACATCGTTAGATGCGTCTTAAAATTATCTATCGCCTGGTATGCAATTCGATCCGATTATTTGCCAAAAAGACCTAATTTTGCCCAAAAAACCTATTTTTCAACCGGTTTTTCGCCCATAAGTAATCGAAAATAGGCCCAAAACGGCTAATGTCGCACATCGTTAGATGCGTCTTAAAATTATCTATCGCGTGGTATGCAATTCGATTCGATTATTGTCCAAACAGACCTAATTTTGCCCAAAAAACCCATTTTTCAACCGGTTTTTCGGCCATAAGTAGTCTAAATTAAGCCCAAAACGGCTAATGTCGCACATCGTTAGATGCGTCTTAAAATTATCTATCTCATGATATGCAATTCGATCCAATTATTTGCCAAAAAGACCTACTTATGCCCAAAAAACCTATTTTTCAACCGGTTTTTCGCCCATAAGTAGTCAAAAATAGGCCCGAAGCGGCTAATGTCGCACATCGTTAGATGCGTCTTAAAATTATCTATCGCCTGGTATGCAATTCGATCCGATTATTTGCCAAAAAGACCTACTTATGCCCAAAAAACCTATTTTTCAACCGGTTTTTCGCCCATTAGTAGTCAAAAATAGGCCCGAAGCGGCTAATGTCGCACATCGTTAGATGCGTCTTAAAATTATCTATCGCCTGGTATGCAATTCGATCCGATTATTTGCCAAAAAGACCTAATTTTGCCCAAAAAACCTATTTTTCAACCGGTTTTTCGCCCATAAGTAATCGAAAATAGGCCCAAAACGGCTAATGTCGCACATCGTTAGATGCGTCTTAAAATTATCTATCGCCTGGTATGCAATTCGATCCGATTATTTGCCAAAAAGACCTAATTTTGCCCAAAAAACCTATTTTTCAACCGGTTTTTCGCCCATAAGTAATCGAAAATAGGCCCAAAACGGCTAATGTCGCACATCGTTAGATGCGTCTTAAAATTATCTATCGCGTGGTATGCAATTCGATTCGATTATTGTCCAAACAGACCTAATTTTGCCCAAAAAACCCATTTTTCAACCGGTTTTTCGGCCATAAGTAGTCTAAATTAAGCCCAAAACGGCTAATGTCGCACATCGTTAGATGCGTCTTAAAATTATCTATCGCCTGGTATGCAATTCGATCCGATTATTTGCCAAAAAGACCTAATTTTGCCCAAAAAACCTATTTTTCAACCGGTTTTTCGCCCATAAGTAATCGAAAATAGGCCCAAAACGGCTAATGTCGCACATCGTTAGATGCGTCTTAAAATTATCTATCGCGTGGTATGCAATTCGATTCGATTATTGTCCAAACAGACCTAATTTTGCCCAAAAAACCCATTTTTCAACCGGTTTTTCGGCCATAAGTAGTCTAAATTAAGCCCAAAACGGCTAATGTCGCACATCGTTAGATGCGTCTTAAAATTATCTATCTCATGATATGCAATTCGATCCAATTATTTGCCAAAAAGACCTACTTATGCCCAAAAAACCTATTTTTCAACCGGTTTTTCGCCCATAAGTAGTCAAAAATAGGCCCGAAGCGGCTAATGTCGCACATCGTTAGATGCGTCTTAAAATTATCTATCGCCTGGTATGCAATTCGATCCGATTATTTGCCAAAAAGACCTAATTTTGCCCAAAAAACCTATTTTTCAACCGGTTTTTCGCCCATAAGTAATCGAAAATAGGCCCAAAACGGCTAATGTCGCACATCGTTAGATGCGTCTTAAAATTATCTATCGCGTGGTATGCAATTCGATTCGATTATTGCCCAAACAGACCTAATTTTGCCCAAAAAACCCATTTTTCAACCGGTTTTTCGGCCATAAGTAGTCTAAATTAAGCCCAAAACGGCTAATGTCGCACATCGTTAGATGCGTCTTAAAATTATCTATCTCATGATATGCAATTCGATCCAATTATTTGCCAAAAAGACCTACTTATGCCCAAAAAACCTATTTTTCAACCGGTTTTTCGGCCATAAGTAGTCTAAATCAAGCCCAAAACGGCTAATGTCGCACATCGTTAGATGCGTCTTAAAATTATCTATCGCGTGGTGTGCAATTCGATCCGATTATTGCCCAAACAGACCTAATTTTGTCCAAAAAACATATTTTTCAACCAGTTTTTCGGCCATAAGTAGTCTAAATCAAGCCCAAAACGGCTAATGTCGCACATCGTTAGATGCGTCTTAAAATTATCTATCGCGTGGTATGCAACTCGATTCGATTATTGCCCAAACAGACCTAATTTTGCCCAAAAAAACCATTTTTCAACCGGTTTTTCGGCCATAAGTAGTCTAAATCAAACCCAAAACGGCTAATGTCGCACATCGTTAGATGCGTCTTATAATTACCTATCGCGTGGTGTGCAATTAGATTCGATTATCTTCCAAAAAAGCCTAATTTCGCCCGAAAAACCCATTATTATATGAAAAGCCGCAGCAGAAAATGTAAAATCAAGTAATGTCTAAAATTTTCACGAAAAAAGTATTTAACTATATTATTCATATATATATATATATTACTACATTGTTAAAAGATTTGCTTGAAATATTCGTCTGAAAGTACTTATTTCTCTAAACTATCTGTGCCCCTTCTTTAGAATAATATGTATATAAATGTATAGATATAATAATTACATTTCAATTTATTTGTAAAAAGTTTAAATTAAGTAAAAAATCGACTGGCAGCTATGATTTAGCTTAGATCGTATATTAAATTAATTAAAATAGAAACTGTCCCAGTTTTAAAAGCAAATAACAAAGTTTCTAAGTGATAATTTAGATAGGTAAATATACAGATGCAAACTACACAAATACCGGAACAGCCAAATGAAGAATTCGGAAACACAGTCATAGTTCCACAAAACGTTGATGACACTGACAATCATGATATGTTGATTCAGGAAACGAGTAATTCTGAAGAGAAGATGCATATGAATGAACCAGATTTAATTCAAAATGACGTAGATGCAATTCCATCAGTAACACCGATAGAAAATTGAAAATAATATTTATTATCAAACATATTTTTTTAATATTTATATTATATATTGTGCTTTTTCTTGTTGAATAAATATTTATTTTTTGCCATATATTGACAATAACGCCAATAATTAACAATATTAATTACTAATATATAATTTTAGGTGCAAAATACACATGCATATATATATATATATATATATATATATATATATATATATATATAAATGGTTATTAATTTGTGTTTATTGATTGAATTAAAATATTCAATTGTGAATCATTTCATAATGCCATTGTAAGGACATGTATTTATTGGTGAATGGTACTAACATTTCGATCAAATATAAATAAAAATTATTTGTAATGAATGTTCAATTGTTGGATGACTGTATTGTTCATATTTGTAAGTAAATATTTTTTTCCAATTAGGGGATAGGTTTAGTAAGCGCCATATCTAATACTTTTCTGTAGTTCGGTTACATCACTTATACAAAAAAACGTGTAATTAAATTTTGATACTATTCCAACGATATTCATATTAAATTAAAAAAACATATGAAACTATGGGGCCTCGCCCGCTGCTCGTTGCAGTCGCCCACTTGTCAATTATAAGCCTGCGTATGTAACCGACTGGAACAATACACATATTTTTTAAAACTCATTTATGTCTATATAATCATTCTAGTAGATATATTACAACGTAGTTGTTATATATGTTAGTATGCCTATATAATCATTATCGTAGATATCTATCTACGATAATGATGCAACATAGTTGTTTTATATATGAAATAAATATATTTGGGTACCATAGAAACCTCGTTGCGAACACACGTGCAACACGTGCAAAAATACACATACAAAAAAAGTGTTTTTGTTGCTGGACTTTGATTGGTCATTAAATAATATGTTGAGCATAGGCTACGGTTGAGGTCATTGACATCGTAGGCGCTCACAATATAAGAACATATATATATATATATATATATATATATATATATATATATATATATATATATATATATATATATATATATATATATATATATATATATATATATATATATATGTACATATGTATGTTTTTTTCGTACTATATGAGTGTTACTGATTTAAAATTGATTTAACTTCCAAAAGAATTAAAAAACCTCTGCATCATAACAGATGGATATGTGAGGCATTTTTTGGTAAAATTGTTCTGGTACAAAATTACTTCAAATTGCTGATTAACTCTATAACAGAGATTCATTTATTTAGCTTTCCAAACTAAATTTGCTATTATTTCAGCATATGGTTGCAATAAATGATTCATTATTTTCAAAACTCTCTTTTCAGCATTTTTTTTTCATTGACTTAATTCATTATTTATTGGGATATTGTAAATAGATAGTAGCAGAACTATTGAAATTAATACAACCAATTTTATTCATAGCATATAATATGTACATTTACATACACACACACACACACACATATATATATATATATATATATATATATATATATATATCATCATCATCATCTTCAGCCCCTGTCAATCCACTGCTGGATAAAGGCCTCTTCCATGATTTTCCATTTTGTTCGATTCAGTGCCTCTCTTTTCCACAGTTTTCCAATAAAGTTTTTAATATCCTTATCCCATCTGTTCATTGGTCTCTTTCTCGGTCTCTTCATATTCCTTGGTTCCCAGTCAATAATTTCTCTTGTCCATCGGTTGTCTTCTCTTCTTGCGACATGTCCCGCCCATTTCCATTTCAGACTCTTTACTCTTCTTATTATATCTGTGACTCCTGTTTGTTTTCGTATCCATTCTATTCTCTTTCTATCTCTTCTTGTTATTCCCAACATGCATCTTTCCATACTTCGTTGTGTTGTTTGGAGTCTTTGAACTATTTTGGCGTTAAGCACCCATGTTTCGCTGCCGTAGGTAAGGACCGGTAGTATACACTGATCGAATACTTTTTTCTTTAAACAGAGTGGGATTGTTGATTTAAATATTGAGGCGTTTCGT
Organism: Acanthacorydalis orientalis; assembly: GCA_034766995.1. Lineage (NCBI taxonomy): Eukaryota > Metazoa > Arthropoda > Insecta > Megaloptera > Corydalidae > Acanthacorydalis > Acanthacorydalis orientalis. Next base: position 5,303,169 of record CM068315.1, read on the forward strand.
CCGAAAGAGCTCCATCCCATTTTTATTCTCCTATTTACTTCTTCCGTGAATGATCCATCTCTGTTGATAAGCTGGCCTAGATAAACATATTTCGTGACTTCTTCTATTTCCGTTCCTTTTATTTCAATTTTCTTCGGACATACAAACGCATTGAACAGTACTTTTGTCTTTGTATGATTCATGTTGAGGCCGATTTTTTGACTGGCATCGTTTATTTCTTCTATTCTCTTTTGCAACTCTTCCGGAGTATTTGCGAAAATAACTATATCATCGGCAAACCGGAGATGGCTTAATCTTTCGCCCTTTATCTCGATTCCTTTGTCCTCCCAGTCGAGCGATTTGAATACTTCTTCTAAGGCCGCAGTAAACAATTTCGGAGAGATTGCATCTCCCTGTCTTACACCTTTCTCGATTTTTATCTTTTTTGTTTCTTCATGTAGCTTCACCGACATCGTTGCTTTTTTATAGATGTTATCTAGCAGCTCGATATATGTGCCCTCTATGCCCTGGTTCTTCAGTGCAGATATTACCGACAAGGTGGTGATGGAGTCAAAAGCCTTCTCGTAGTCTATAAATCCAAGACACACTGGTATTTGATATTCATTTGACCGGCTTATTACTTCTCTCACTACTTGAATATGATCCATTGTACTAAATCCGGTTCTAAATCCTGCTTGTTCCCTTGGTTGGGCGAAATCTAGTTGCACTTGTAGACGTTTCGAAATTATTTTTGTAAAGATCTTATATATCGTAGGTAGTAAACTAATCGGCCGATAATTCTTCAAATCTTCTTTATCTCCTTTCTTGTGTAGAAGAATTACGGTGGCTTCATTCCATTTATCTGGGATAGTTCTTTTTTGTATACAAGCAGTGAATATATCAGCGAGAACTTTTTCTGTTTTTTCTCCTACTAACTTGAAAATTTCTGCTATTAACCCATCATTTCCGGCTGCTCTTCCATTTTTCATATTCTTTATTGCATATGTAACCTCTTCCGGTAGCACGGGTGGGACACCTTGGTTTGTATGTTTTCTATTCTCGTTTTCTTTGTTACATGTATTTTTGTATAGGTCTGTATAGAATTCTTCTACTCTTTTAATGATTTCCTTTTTGTTGAAAATTCTGCTCCCATCATCTAATTTCAAGGCAGTTATATGTTCTTTGCCAATCGTTAAGCTCTGTTTCATTTTTCGGTAGCTTTTATTTTCTTCAATAGTCTTCTTAATTAGTTCATTGTTGTACTTTCGAACGTCTTCTCTAATACACTTCCTCACTGTTTTGCCAAGTTCGATGTATTCGATTCGGTCTTTCACATTATCTGTTAGTTTTATTTCTCTTCTCTTCTTCATTAGACATTTAGTGTTTTCTGATATTTTCTTATTTGATTTTATTTTAAGGATTCCTCCTATTTCTTGCGCGGATTCTTTGATAATTTCAACCACTTTTTCTTCTACATTCGCATCTGCATTCTCCAATATGTCAAAACGGTTTTTTAATTCTATTTCAAATTCTACTTTTCTCTCTTCTAGAGTTTGAATATTAATTGTCTTCCTCGGAGTCTTGAAAAGTTTTCTTCTTTCCAGTCTTGAATTTATGCGTATTTTGCTTCTTACCATCCGATGATCGCTCCCGGCATTAAATCTATTTAATACGGAACAATCTTCCACAATTGATTTTTTATTTACCAGGATGTAGTCTATTTCGTTTTTGATGTTATTGGGACCTTTCCATGTCCATTTCCTTTTGATATTTTTCTTGAAAAAGGAGTTCATTACATATAAACTTGTGCTCTCTGCAAAATCAATTAGTCGATTTCCTCTTTCATTCCTTGTTCCAAAGCCAAATTTTCCAACTACATTATCGTTTTCTTGCCTTTCTCCGATCTTTGCGTTAAAGTCTCCCATTATAATTTTGTAGTGACAGTTTCCCTTGTCATTAAGTTTTCCTATTTCTTGGTAAAAATCTTCAACTTCTTCGTCCTTATGAGCTGTTGTAGGCGCGTAGACTTGCATGATTTGGATTTGATACCTCTTTGATATTTGAATTACCAATCTCGCCGCACGTTCTGATGTGCTTTCTATTTCCACAATGTTATCCTTTAGTTTCTTATTTACGATAAATCCGATTCCTCCTATATTTCCTTTTTCTGATCCACGATAGTAAAGAAGATCTCCGTTTTTCATTTCAAGCGTTTTTTCTCCTTTTCTTCGTACTTCACTAAGTCCTATAATGTCCCACTTAATTTTGGTCAGTTCTTCTTGGAGTTCTTCCAGTCTTTCTTCGTTCGATAGTGATCTGAAATTGTAGGTAGAGATATTAAGCGTAGATGACCTGTGGAAAGAATAGAGAGAAGGGCAGTCGGTGTTTAGACTCCGGGGATTCTTAGCACCCTCTGCCATCTTGCCTTGGTCCCTGCTACTGCCACAGCAGGGGACAAGTAGGCCTCCGGAGAATGAGGGCCGTTTTGTATTTGTACTCATCATGTAAGGTATATATATATATATATATATATATATATATATATATATATTTGTCTATTATTTATATATATATATATATATATATTTATATCTATTATTTATATATATATATATATCTGTATATATATATATATATATATATATATATATACATATACATATGTACATATTTACATATACATATATATATATATATATATATATATACATATAAACATATACATATATATATATATATATATATATATATAAATGTGTGTGTGTGTTGATATTATTTATTAGATATATTTTTAAAATTAATAATTGGTGTATTTTTTTGTGTAAAAATATCTAGTATTCATTATATTTAACCCTGTTAATAAATCAAGAAGGAATAAATACAAAATTTGTAATTATTTGAAATGTAATATTTTTGTTATAAAATCAACCAGTTACATTTGACCTAGTTTTGAAAATCATATCGAAACATTATAACAAAGCCACACACGTCAGCGTCTTATATATTTCTCTCCTGGCTGCGTCGCGCGGCTTGCAACGACCACCGCCACTCATTTCCATTTCGGACGGTGTACGTGCAAGACGCTGTTCAAGAATTGTCCTGTACAGTCGTCTTTAATTGGTGAGTGATTGTGGTTTTTCGATTGAATTTTTTAAACATATATTTAAATCTAACTGAACTGAAAACATTTGACTGCCTTTTAACAAATTTTCCAATTAATTTTACTTTTTTTAATATTTTTCTAAAATATTTTATCTATCGATGTAATACTTTAAAGTTTTTTTCTATTTTTCTTCTCATTTTATTAAATTAGAAACATTTTATACTGTATTCAAAATTTAATGATTCATTTACATATTCATTTCAAATTGTAGAATATTTTACGATTATGGATTTTATTTAGTTTATCAAATTAGAAATATTTAATAATTTATTTCAGATGTTATGTTTTTTTACTTCTCTACAATATTTCTTCATTTTGGATAGTCTTTTTTATTTTATTAAATTAGAAGTATTTTTTAAAAAATACTTAAAAAACAATATATTTTTCTAGTAATATTCTCTTTAATATTTCGTGTATTTTTTTGTATGAAAATATACGGAATAATAAATACTATAGTATTTATTATTATTATACCGTATTTTCATAATACTTCTATTAATATATACTTCTATAATATTCTATTATATATATATGTATATATATATATATATTTGTCTATTATTTATATATATATATTTATATATATATATATATATATATATATATATATATATATATATATATATGTATTCTATTATATAATCTATTAATAAATACTTCTATTAATATATTAATAGAAGTATTTATTATTGTAAATGTGATGAAAAGATTAAACATTGCCTGTATTCGTTCATTATGTAATATTTTTCATGTTAGAATACCGTTTTCTCTGCTTGTACCATGTCATAAAATATTTTACGTAACTATCCCCTTCCCAGTACACATACGTCACCGGCACCGTTAGAATTCGTGCCGACGAGGCTTCCGTCGAAATGTTCTTTCTACTTTGTTAGTGGAAGCTGAACGTGCAACATTCTTTTAACAGTAATACTTTTATATATAGTCGTTTTTAATCGGTAAGAAGTATTATTTTTTCATTAGAAATATTAAAATTAGAAACATTTGATAGTTTATGAAGATTATTTGTGTTTTTTGAATAATTATTGTTTTCTGTATTACTTTTGTTGAATATCTTATCATTCTTTATATATGTATATACACATGCACACACACATAACACGTGCACATGTGCTTACACACACACACACACATAACACGTGCACATATGTGCACACCCACACACACATAACACGTGCACACACATAACACGTGCACACACACACATAACACGTGCACACACACACATAACACGTACACACGTACACACAATTATACATGCACACGTACACACACACACACACACTTACACGCACGCAACACATGCACATGTGCACACACACACACATACACGTGCACATGTACACACACACACACATACATGTACACACTTGCACACACAGTCAGTCATACAATTGTACTCGTTTCTGACGTAGTGTCCATTGTATTCAATGGAAGTCCTTTAGTGGTTAACCGATGCCTAATTTCCTATAGAAAAAAAGTATTTTTGTTGTGTGCGCAGCCACTTGTGCACCATCTATTGCGCTTCATTTAATCTGAAAGCCTTTCCGCCCATTACCTTTTTGAGTGGTCTAAAGAGCTGGTAACCCCTCTGAGTGGTTTTCTGAGTATGGCGTATGAAGAAAACACTGATTGCAATTTTTCAATAATCGCTACAGTTACTCGGACAGTACGGGCTCGAGCGTTGTCATGTAACAAGACATCAGTATTTAGAACTGTTTGTCGTTTGAACTTGACTACTGATCGGAGATTATTTCTGGTGAACGACTTTGCTACCAGGAATTGTTTCCGATCAATAATCATTTCTGAATGACAAGGATTTCTGAGTACTGACTGTTTATTACAACACGATAATTCTCAGCTCCATACATGCCCATGCAATGGTGACGACCATTGAGAAACTACATTTTGAGTGTTTTTCTCATCTGCCATACTTGCCGGACCTTACTCCAAGTGATTACCATTTCTTTTGACCAATCAGAAGCAATAAGCAGAATGAAGTTCTTTCAAGTTGGATGAAGAAGTGCGAAAGATGGTGCATGAGTGGCACTACACACGACCAAAAGAAATTTTTTGTAGAGGAATCCAGATGCTAGTTGAGCGCTGGAGGACTTTCATTGAACAAAATGAAAGCTGTTTGAAAATCGTGCAATTATGATACCTTCTTGCAATACACAATGAAAAAAGTATATATATATATATATATATCGAGACATAAAAATTAGATGTACTAAAAAATACTTTTCTATATGTTGCATGGTAAAGCAGCAATGGACGTCGCTGCTCATGTAGAAGTTGGATCAATTTATAATTCTACATCGACAAGAGATCCTTCGACTGAATCTGTACATCTTGCCACTGGAGTTTGAGCTTGTATCACTCGGTCTCAACTTTCATCAGATCACCATATTTGAGTGGTAAAAATTATAGCATTTTTACATTAAAGTTATTAAACATTTAAATAGAATGAAATTAGAAAATTTTAATAAATTAACAACTTTTAGAGTTATTCTACATTGTACATTATTTTTTTTTTTAGAATCTACTATCATGGATGAATATTTAAGTATAGAGTAGTTTTGTTTAATTCAAATTAAAGTTCATAAATTGTTTTTTTAATTATTTTAAAATACATTTTTTTTTAATTCTGATTTGTTATATATGTTCTTCTGATTGCTGAAGTTTATCTGAAGATTCGTCGTATATTTCTAACATAACATGTTAGAAGCACTAAACCAATGTTAAAACCTCGTGATCGAGAAAAATCATAAAAATTTGTTTTCAGTATTGTAAATGTAAGTGCCTTGGGGTTTTGTATCGTGATCGCCCGATCACTTTAACTGTAAATTCATAATCTTTTAGTAAATTCTTCAAATTCATTTTAAGATTGTCCGTGAGTACGAACCAGATGTCTAATAAACGTTAAGCTGGGATTGCGTTAAGGGTACAGGATATTTTGGTTTCACCTCTAGGTAGTACTTAAGCGATCGCACCCTTTGCTAACTATAACCGTCTGTACGTTTTCGCCATCGAGAAGTCCTCAAACCTGGAGGTGCGAGGCAGTCTGTTTGTTTTGTCCTTTTTTTTCAGGGTTTTTGTGTTGTTTTCCATAACCTTTATTTTATGAGACTCTTTCTGTCTCACTTCTCACTTGTGCTTTAGATTAGACTTTAGATTAGACTTTAGAGTAGGGTTTTTATGAGAGCGCTCTCGTTTTTTTTTTATAGCTTAGGTTTTTGACTAGGGTTTCAGGTTTCTTCGAGAACCACATCCACATTCTTCGATGACATCACGAAAACGTACATTCGGTTGAGAAGTGCAGAGCGACGGGCCTGTAATCCTACACGGGTGTTACTCGGATGCTTCGTACTTTGCTTTGCTTGTAGTTTTAAATTCATTTTTTTAACATTTTGTTACTGGGGTAGGGTTTATTCTGAAAATGTTTCACCGAACAGCAAACATTGTGGTTGACTCAACATGAACCACACTACCACTGAACCACACTATTTGAACCATGGTTCTAGTTATTGATGTACACTGCACGTCGTATGTGTAATCAGAGGATACTGTTATAACAATATATTTTGTAAAATGATAAATGTTTAACATTCTGCATCGGATATTTAACACAAACATAATATTAAAAGTTCGTACGATTCATTAAATCTTAAAATCATTTTATTACACTACTCTATACTTTAAAACGAATTTGGAAGATCGCCAGGCCGATGTGGATATTAAATATTATGTAATAATGGCATAAAAAAGTAAGAAAAAATAAATACTAGATTCATTAATTACAGTGTGGTTAAAAAAATCATGGTTTCAGATTCTTTTGATACCAAATGGATCCGGTTTCTCATAAAGATCGTGAATACATAGCATTGAAATGTATATCTTTACTACGGAATATGTATGACGAAGTTAAAAATGTTAAGGAAAAAAGTTAAAATATAAAATACTATTTTTAAATATACATATATAAACTTTTGTAGTAAAAATATTCTGTTCTAGGTACTAAATTATTAGTTTTAGCATTGTATGAAGGGTATGTTAGATCAAATTTCGGATGCTGAACATGGGGATTATTAAATTATGATGTTTTGGTGCATTGTATAGAACAATGCAATCTTCTATCCAGTCTTCATTTTAAAAGTAAGCATTTCATTTAAAAATCTAATTAATACAAAATAAATATGTAGCATAAAATTGAAATATAAATATACTTTTAATAATTATAAAGTAATAATTAAAAAACTTAAGAATATTAACTAATAAATTTTTATGTTCCATTAGAATCGGTTCAACTCGTCTCAAAATTAAAAAAATATATAATCGAAGAATAAAATAACCATGGGATAAAATTCAGAGAGATTGCAGTTAATTAACCAGAAACTAAAAGCGCTGTATGGCAAAGTAAGTTTTATCTTTTAAAATTTTAAATTTCATTACAAAAGTAAACAATTCATTTAAATAAAATATGCACAGTAACTTGATTTCATTAAACTCCGTGATTTTTTAAAAAAATCCTTTTATGCAATACATGTGAATTTCTTAATTTAATTAAATGTTTAGACTTTTTTTTGTTTCGCGTATTTTGATTGTTGTAAAATTAATTTTAATGACTAATGTTCAATTTATAACACACTTTAGTTTCATTCGATAATATGTAGATTTTTCAATCACAGTATCACTATATTTCCAAACGTATTTTTAAAAATATAATCATTTCTTTGTTGCCTATTGTTGAATATCATTTCGTGTTTAATTTTGATCCCATCAAGAATTTTTTTAAAATATAAATTTTCTCACCGATAATAGATTAAATAATTAATCTAATACATTTTAATTTATAATTACATTTCGAAATAAATTTACATATTGCAATTGGTAAACTTTCTTGATATTATGTATATTATAATAGTTAAAATCATTTAATGTTTTTATTAAAATTCGAACTTGATTTTAAAGTGTAATTTTAATTTTCAAATTTATATAGCTAATCAAAAATAACTGTTTTTTTTTAATCAAATTATTTAGTATTTGAAATAAATTTTCATTCTAACAATAATTTATAATCGGATTTTTTTTTCACTATTAATAATAAATATGCAAGATGTTTCATTTGCAGTATTCTTAATGTATTTTTCCATTCCATATTAAAAGAAAAATTTTACATTGTTTTACTATTGTTAAAATGTCATTTTTGCTCTTTTCGTTTTATTGTTTAAATTTGATTCTGTTTAAAGTATATATTTTTTTAATCTGGAAATTAAATTTCTTCATTAACAACCATATTATTAAAAAAGTTCATAATTAGTGTTATATAAAGAATATAAAAATGTTTTCAGATGTTATTCGAAGAAAATGAAGAATATCTAGAACTGAAATATGACTATCAAGATTTCTCAATATGAGAGATAGCTGTTCAGTTTGTTTCCAGTGCGGACGCCAGCGGTTACAGAACAAAGAAACTTATTTATAGTTATAGTTATTAATTATAATTTATTATTGTTAACCAAAACATTTGGTTAAAAATTGTGATATTTGAATATTAGGGTATTGATTGCAACATCACTTTTTCTATAAGAGCAAAATTTTAATAGCATTGACAATGAATCATCTATTTAAATGATTCTATTTTAATGATTGTATAAAACGTAAATTTCAATTTTTTAGATTCTCTTTTAAAGTTCATAAGTAAAAGAAAACCGCGTATTATTTAAAACGTAAATTAATCGAAATGATACATTTTATAATAATCTAAATGAAAAAGTACATTCGTAAATAAAAGAAAATTGCAAATTTTTTAAAGATAAATTAATAGAAGTACTAGTATATTTAGTTCTTCTGCATTAAAGAAAGAATAAGTTCATATGAAATAAAGAAAAGCAATCTGTTTTGTTATGCATTAATGAATTTTAAATACTTAGCTTTTTTTCATGAATAGTTTATAAATAATAAGCAAAAGCAAATTGAAGTTCATAAATAATAGAACAATTGTAATGATTCCTCGAGATTAATTAGCACGATTGGTAAAATTTAAAATATTTGTTTATTTAATATTTTTATGTTAGTTTTCTTAAATTCACATATATTAAAATAGAAACTTTATTTTTATAAACAGATTGTAATGTGAAAGTAATTACTTTACACTTTCTTTAAATGAAATTTAAATTAATTTTTACTTTTTTTCTAAATTCTAAAAGTAGAATTTTTTTTTAAAAAAATAATGAAATGAATCAATAATGATTATATATTTTTTTATTAAATATGAACTCAATTTCTTACTTTTAGATTGTTTGTTTTTCATAAATAGTACAAATTTTAATCAAATTTTCATAGTTAAATTATTTCATTAGTTATATTTAAATACTTTTTGCTTTTAATTTTATAATCTTATTCAGTTTTATATTTCTACATAAACTTGCTTTAAATGTCATGAATTGTTGAAAATTAAGAATGTTTTTTATAAAGTGAAATAATTGGTAATATTTAAATGCTCTTCTAATATGAATTAATTTTTTATCGCTGTATTAATTATAATATTTTCTAATGATCATAATGTAAAGTAATTTTTATAACAAAATTTTGCTTTGATAAAATTCTTAATGGTTTTAAGATTTAGTTTAACTGTGCCATTTTCAATTTCTCATTGTTGAAATTTGAAACTAGAAATTTACAAATCACTTATTTTAAATATAAACTTACTTTTCTTATATTACAAATAAGGTTTAAACTTTTCTAATGATTAATAAGTAATAACCAATTACTATTTTAATAGATAAATTAATACTGTGATAATCTCAAAATACTTTTTAATTTTCAACAATCCGACTAAACGAATTTAGTTTGATTAAAACTGGTAAATGATGAAAAATTACAAATTAGTAATTTGTTTCACAAGGCTAAAATAATGATTAATTAGAATTATATGCTGTTTTTTTATTGAATATGAACTATTTTTTTATCATTGATATGCATTAATTAAAAAAAATTAAAATATGATAATAAAAAAAATTATCAGTTTGTAAGTAAATTGATGGCTTTAACTCACTTTTAATATCATTTCTTTTGATTTATGAACTTTTTAATTTTCTTATTTCTATGTAAAATGTTCTCGATGCTCGTTAGCTGATAGAAAATGACAAATTATTTTTTAAAGATCATATGACAGTTGATAATATTTAAATGTTGTTTTTCTATTGAACATGAATTAAATTTCATATCAATACTTTAATTAGAATCATTTCTAATGATTATTAGAAATTTAAAAGTAATTTTTATGGTTTAATTAATGATTTTTATATATCATCTAAATACTTTAATACAATAATTACAACCCTTTTTAATGATATTTAAATAGTTAAAAATAATTTTTACTTGTGAATTAAATAATACTGATAATAGTTCAATACTCTTAACACTTTCTTTAATAATGAAATTGTTAAAATTTCTTATTTCTATATGAAATCAAGTATTAGTAAAGTTCATAAATATTAGAAATTAATTTTTTAGAAAGTGAAATAATCATTGTCGAAATATATATACTCTTTACTTATTAAACAAGAACTAGGCTTCTTATCAGTATATTAAGTACAAATTTTTCTAATGTCATAAGTAATAGATCATTACAAATTAATTTTAATGATGCATTAACAATTCAGTTAAAGGTTATACATACCTTTTTTTACATTTGAATGCTATTTTTATTAAATATGAACTAAGTCACATCCGGTATATATTAAATTTTTAACTGTCATAAGTAATAGACAATTAAAAATTTAGATTTTATTTAAGTAAATTCATAACTACAAGTAAGGCAAACGATTTAATCGATAATTTTATTTTTTCTGTTAATTATGAAATCGTATTAGTATTCGTAATGAAATCGAATTAGATGTACTAAAAAATACTTTTCTGTATGTTGCATGGTAAAGCAGCAATGGACGTCGCTGCTCATGTAGAACTTGGATCGATTTATAATTCTACATCAAGAGATCCTTCGACTGAATCGGTACATCTTGCCACTGGAGTTTGAGCTTGTATCACTCGGTCTCAACTTTCATCAGATAATCATATTCGAGTGGTAAAAATTATCATATTTTTACATTAAAGTTATTAAACATTTAAATAGAATGAAATTAGAACATTTTAATAAATTATTAACAATTTTTATAGTTATTCTATATTGTTCATTATTTTTTTTAGAATCTTTACTATCATGGATGAATATTTAAGTATAGAGTAGTTTTGTTTAATTCAAATTAAAGTTGATAAATTGTTTTTTTTAATTATTTTAAATACATTTTTTTTAATTCTGATTTGTTATATATGTTCTTCTGATTGCTGAAGTTGATCTGAAGATTCGTCGTATATTTCTAACATAACATGTTAGAAGCACTAAACCGCGTGATCGAGAAAGATCATAAAATTTGTTTTCAGTATTGTAAATGTAAGTGCCTTGGGGTTTTGTATCGTGATCGCCCGATCACTTTAACTGTAAATTCATAAAAATCTTTTAGTGAATTCTTCAAATTCATTTTAAGATTGTCCGTGAGTACGAACCAGATGTCTAATAAACGTTAAGCTGGGATTGCGTTAAGGGTACATACTAAGGGTACAACTATAACCGTTTGTACGTTTTCGCCATCGAGAAGTCCTCAAACCTGGAGGTGCAGTCTGTTTGTTTTGTCCTTTTTTTCAGGGTTTTTGTGTTGTGTTTTCCATAACCTTTATTTTATGAGACTTTGTCTCACTTCTCACTTGTGCTTTAGATTAGACTTTAGAGTAGGGTTTTATGAGGCCGCCTCGTTTTTTTTTTTGTAGCTTAGGTTTTTGACTAGGGTTTCAGGTTTCTTCGAGAATCGCATCCACATTCTTCGATGACATCACGAAAACGTACATTCAGTTGAGAAGTGCAGAGCGCTGGGCGAAAGTAGCGGGCTAGCACGTGGCTGGGGTATCCCCGGGCCTGTAATCCTACACGGGTGTTACTCGGATGCTTCGTACTTTGCTTTGCTTGTAGTTTTAAATTCATTTTTTAAACATTTTATTACTGGGGTTGGGTTTATTCTGAAAATGTTTCACCAAACAGCGAACACTGTGGTTGACTGAACATGACCACACTACCACTGAACCACATTATTTGAACCATAGTTCTAGTTATTGATGTATACTGCACATCGTATGTGTAATCAGAGGATACTGTTATAACAATATATTTTGTAAAATGATAAATGTTTAACATTCTGCATCGAATATTGAACACGAGCATAATATTAAAAGTTCGTACAATTCATTAAATCTTAAAATCATTTTATTACACTACTCTATACTTCGAAACGAATTTGCAAGATCGCCAGACCGATGTGGATATTAAATGTTATGTAATAATGGCATAAAAAAGTAAGAAAAAATAAATACACGATTCATTAATTATTACAGTGTGGTTAAAAATAATAATGTTTCAGATTCTTTTGATATCAAATGGATCCGGTTTCTCATAAAGATCGTGAATACATTGCAGTGAAATGTATACCTTTACTATAGAATATGTATGATGGGAAGTTAAAAATATTAAGGAAAAAAGTTAAAATATAAAATACTATTTTCAAATATACGTATATAAACTTTTGTAATAAAAATATTCTGTTCTAGGTACTAAATTATTAGTTTCAGCATTGTATGAAGGGTATGTTGGATCAAATTTCGGATGCTGAACAAAGATTACTAAATTATATTGTTTTGGTGCTTGTATAGAATAATGGAGCCTTCCATCCAGTCTTTATTTTAAAAGTAAGTCTTCCGTTTAAAAAATTAATATTGATGCAAAATAAATATCTAGCTTAAAATTGAAATATAAACATACTTTTAATAATTATAAAGTAATAACTAAAAAACTTTAAAATATTAACTAATAAATTTTTATGTTCCATTAGAATCGGTTCAACTCATCTCAAAATTTACAAGTAGTCGAAGTATAAAATAACCATCGGATAAAATTCAGAGAGATTGCAGTTAATTAACCAGAAACTAAAAGCGCTGTATGGCAAAGTAAGTTTTCTTTTAAAATTTCAAATTTCATTATGAAAGTAAACAGTTCATTTAAATAAAATAATCGTGGAAACTTTGATTTTATTAAACTTGATGATTTTCAAAAAAAAAACTTATAAATTCCTTAATTTTATTAAATATTTACTTTTTTTCATGTATTTTGATTGTTGTAAAATTAATGTAATTTCTCTAATATTAAATTCATATCACACTTTAATTTCATTCGATAATAAATATGCAGATTTTTCAATCAGAATTTCATTATATTTCCAAACTTGTTTTTAAAAAATATTATTCCCTCTTTGTTGCTATTGTTGAAATGTTAATTTGTTGTTGTTGTTGTTTTTAAATATATAAATTGTAAAATAATTTTTAAAAAATGATAGAAATTGAAAGAAATGTTAAAATGTTGAAACGTTCTGTTAAATAATCGTAATAAATATTTTTTTTTAATTTAACCCACAGCATATATAAAAGATATCTGTATATATTTTTTTTTGTTGTGATATTTATTTAATTAACTTTGACACATTTATATTTTTTACAGTAATAATGTAATTTTTTTAAAAGAAAATAACATGTTGAAATATTGTTCCAATTATTAAAATGCTTTAATATTTTATATTATCATTAAATTTCACTTACTTAAATTATATACTAAGCTAATTGTTACTTTTGTTTATTTATAAACTATTATTTAGTATAAATTTTAATACACTTGGTTATATTTAAATGTCTTAAAATAATAATATGTTTAGATCATGTTTTGTTTATATCATTGATATTTTAAAATTTGATCATTTATTTCAAAATTAATTTGTTTCAAGAAGTAAATTTTCGTAACAACTGCAGTTTGGTTTAATGACTTCTTAATTTTTAATTATTTTTAATAATTTTTACTTCAACAATAAAGCATTAAAATAATTTGTAATTTTTTCAACATGTATATATTATTTTTATATAAAACTATATATATATATATATATATATATATATAATATTGCTAATATTTAAATAACTATATACTAGTATGTGTCAAAGTATTAATGAATTTATCTAATTGTTTATAATGTTTCCTTTCTATTATATTATCTGATTTCTGTTTCAATCTTTTATTCTTTAGATATACTTAAAAACAGATTAATAGATTAAAATCATTTAATTTTGTTACTTCTGATCAGCTCCCTACACAATAATATTTAATTCTGTTTCAGTTACACATTTAATAAGTCTTTTTTAAAATAATTTATTATTCTTAATCATGTATTCATTCATTTTTTTATATTTGGATCCATTTTTTATTTTTTTCGGGTTCTTTTTCAATATTGCTATTTTGTTATATACATACTTTTGTAATACGGATATATATATATATATATATATATATATATATATATATAGATTAGTTTTTATTAAATATTCATATATACAATTTTCATTTCTAAACTTAAACAGGGTTTTCGTAATGTTTCTTTTTTTTGTTTTTCAAAATATCATTGAAATTTTATTGAAAAATATGAAATAGAGAAAATTAAAATCTTGAATTGTCACTTCTCATTATTAATATTTAATGAATATTGATTTAATTATTGCCGTTTGTATTAAATGTTTAGTTTCCGATTTCCGTTTCAACATTTTAACATTTTTTTATATACATAATATTTTTGTATCATGGCCTATATTTGATTTTTATTTATCTCGTAATTTAAATTTCGGTTCTTTAGTTGTTTTCCCTTTTTGTAACATTTTTTCAAAAATTGTGAATATTAGATTGAAAAATATGAAGTTGATGAAATGATTAGTCTCTAATTATTTTTCCAGTTTTTATTCTTTTTGCAATTAATTAATATTCAATGAATTTTAATTTGAAATAGATTTTCATATTAATCTTAAATTAATTTACTGATTTGGTGTTTAACTTGTAATTGTTTATTTTCTTCGGTTCTTTTTTCAATATTTGACGATATATATATATATATATATATATATATATATATATATATATATATATATTAACAAGTCATATATAATAAGATTTTAATTGTTTCATTTTTTTATTTTAAAATTAAAACTGCGGTTTCTTCATTGTATTCTTTGTTATTTGAAAGTGTTATAATTTCATCTTTTAAATGTTCTTTTTATAATCAACTTCAGTTTCTTCTTCATATGATTCTAATGAAATTTATTAAGTCTGTTAACGATCGAAATCAGTTTTATACCAATTCTATCAATTTTCTAAGTTGAAATTATCTTTTCTTTTATTAAACATGTATAATTGGTTCGATTGAAAATAATTTTTAAAATGTTTCATTTATATCCATTGTTATATTTTATATGAACATATCATTATTTTGCTGCTTGTCTTTGTAACGTATTTTGTTTTAAAAAAACTTAACAAATTTTTGTACGACCAGATATTACATTTCCTACAGTAAAAACATCTTTCACATTTCCTTTTTATTTATTTATTTTTTTCTCTAAATTTTTAATGGTTTGAGGTGAATGACTGAAGTAGATTGTATGTATGAAATAATGTAAATTATATTTATGTATGTTTTCAACCAAATAATGAATGTGTTATATAAAGAATATAAAAATGTTTTCAGATGTTATTCGAAGATGAAGAATATCTAGAATTGAAATGTGACTATCAAGATTTCCCAATATGAGAGATAGCTGTTTCTGTTTGTTTCCAATGCGGACACCAGCGGTTACAGAACCAAGAAACTTATTTATAGTTATAGTTATTAATTATAATAATTTATTATTGTTAACTAAAATATTACTATATATTTGGTTAAAAATTGCGATAATCTAATATTAGGGTATTGATTGCAACATCACTTTTTCTATAAGAGCAAAATTTTAATAGCATTGACAATGAATCATCTATTTAAATGATTGTTTTAATGATTCATTAAAATGAAAAGTAAATTTCAATTTTTTAGATTCTCTTTTAAAGTTCATAAGTAAAAGAAAACCGCGTATTGTTTAAAAGGTAAATTAATCGAAATGATACATTTTATAATAATCTAAACGAAAAAATACATTCGTAAATAAAAGAAAATTGCAAATTTTTTAAAGATAAATTAATAGAGTAGTATTTTTAATTCTTCTACATTAAAAAAAATAAGTTCATATGAAATAATGAAAAGCAATTTTTTTTGTTATGCATTAATGAATTTTAAATATTTAAAAAGTTTTTTTCGTGAATAATTTATAAATAAATAGTAAAAGCAAATTGAAGTTCATAAATAATAGAAAAATTGTACTGATTCTTAGAGACTAATTAGCATGATTGGTAAAATTTAAAATATTTGTTTATTTAATATTTTTATATTAGTTTATCTTAAATTCACATATTAAAATAGAAACTTTATTTTTGTAAACAGATTGTCATGTGAAAGTAATTACTTTATACTTTCTTTAAATTTAAATTCATTTTTAATTATTTTTTTCTAAAATCTACAAGTAGAAGTTTTTTTTAAAAAAATAATGAAATGATTCAATAATGATTATATATTTTTTTATTAAATATGAACTCAATTTCTTACTTTTAGATTGTTTGTATGTTTTTCATAAATAGTACAAATTTTAATCAAATTTTCATAGTTAAATTATTAATTTCATTAGTAATATTTAAATTATTTTTTCTTTTAATTTTACAATCTTGTTCAATTTTATATTTCTATATAAAATTGTTTTAAATGTTATAAATTGTTGAAAATTAAGAATGTTTTTTATAAAGTGAAATAATTGGTAATATTTAAATGCTCTTCTAATTAAATATGAATTAATTTTTTATCACTATATTAATTGTAATATTTTTAGTATGATCATAATGTAACGTAATTTTTATAACAAAATTTTGCTTTGGTAAAATTCTTAATGGTTTTAAGATTTAGTTTAACTTTCAATGTAAAGTTTTGTCAGTGCTCATAACTAATAGAAGATTTCAAATGAATTATTTGTGAAAGATTAAATAAATGCTCTTTTTCTATTAAACATGAATGAAATTTATAAATTTCATTCATGTTTAATATAAGTCATGAACTTTTTATGAACTTTTTAATTTCTTATTTCGATAAACACATTAATTATTACAAATGATTTATTTATTGCTGATAAAATAATAGTCGATAATATATGAACATTTTTTATTTAATATGAATTAAATTTCATATCTGTACAATAATTACAATCCTTTTTAATGATATTTAAATAGTTAAAAATAATTTTTACTTGTGAATTAAATAATACTGATAATAGTTCAATACTCTTAACACTTTCTTTATTAATGAAATTGATAAAATTTCTTATTTCTATATGAAATTAAGTATTAGTAAAGTTCATAAATATTAGAAATTAATTTTTTAGAAAGTGAAATAATCATTGTCGAAATATATATACTCTTTACTTATTAAACAAGAACTAGGCTTCTTATCAGTATATTAAGTACAAATTTTTCTAATGTCATAAGTAATAGATCATTACAAATTAATTTTAATGATGCATTAACAATTCAGTTAAAGGTTATACATACCTTTTTTTACATTTGAATGCTATTTTTATTAAATATGAACTAAGTCACATCCGGTATATATTAAATTTTTAACTGTCATAAGTAATAGACAATTAAAAATTTAGATTTTATTTAAGTAAATTCATAACTGCAAGTAAGGCAAACGATTTAATCGATAATTTTATTTTTTCTGTTAATTATGAAATCGTATTCTTATACAAATGCTAAATTTTTTCGAATATAGAATTAAGAAAGTATTTTTTTAACGATAATGAAATTGATATTATTTAAAATAGTTTTTTTTAAAAAAATGATGTTATTTTCATATCTCTTCATTAGTAATTATGAATTTTTAAATGTGAAATTTTATAAGCAGAATGATTTTTTAATTTAATTTCTTTATAAAATAATGTAATCATTCTTATTTATTGTAATGTTATTTTTAAGTGTTTCAATTCAATTTATTATTTTGATATAAAATATCTGTTTTTAAGTAAATTGGTAATATCAGATTTTAGCTAAATTAAATAATTTTGATTATTTTTTGCTTTAAATAATAATTCTGTTTCTTATCTCTGATTATAAGTAAATTAGTATTATTTAAATGCATGTCTTAAATATATTCAATTTCATGTTGTAATTTTAAATACTTTCTATTAGAAGTCAATTTATAGAATCTATACTAATCAGATGCCTTTTTCGTTTAAACATCGAATCGTATTTTTATTTTGTTAAATCGAAGTGTTCGTATTTAGTAGAAAAATTCATATTTAAATTGTTTTTAGTTGTTATTTTATATTAATACTATCGAGTGTATATGTATATATATATATATGTGTGTGCAAAGTTACGTACCTGTAAATGTACGTACAATGTAAATGATTATTTCACATTTTTATTAATTTATATATCTATCGAAAATAGAAAAGTGATGCTGTTTACAATATCGGTAACTTTCGATGTGCGATATGCAATACATATAATTGAAAAATAATTCGTCTTAGAGTATATGAATCGCTAAAAGCTGTCTTTCATCGGATGAATATTTAATGATATTTCCGTTTTATAATCGCAAAAGTTTTCAGAAGGTCGACATATTCAAACACCGTGAGATACGTGTGTTTTGAACGAGTGTTTGTGTCATCAGCTCGCTTAGCTCGAATCCGACATTTTTGTCTCATTTAATTATATCGGTCTAGGCCGTTTAGATTCGAATCATCTCGGGTAGGAGTAGATAGTTTAGCTCTAATGTGATATCAGGCAGGTTTCGAATAGATCGTTTAGATACAGACTCGGGTAGGCTTATATCGTTAGCTACGTGTCGGGTAGGATAGGGCGGCAGTCGGAACGCCGGTGTGTCGTATGAATGTCGTGTATGTACGAATGTTACGTATGCTCGATTAACATCCGAGAAGTGGTAGTGCGAAGTTTTGAGATGTCATCTCGTCGGTGTTTAATAGATTTTCTGAAAACTTTAATTCATGGTTGTTTTTATCATTACGGTAATATTAAAAT
Organism: Acanthacorydalis orientalis; assembly: GCA_034766995.1. Taxonomy (NCBI): domain Eukaryota; kingdom Metazoa; phylum Arthropoda; class Insecta; order Megaloptera; family Corydalidae; genus Acanthacorydalis; species Acanthacorydalis orientalis. The sequence continues at coordinate 5,322,422 of CM068315.1, forward strand.
AATGAATTTAAACCGCATATTTGCTTGTAATAAAGATTAATCGTTATAAATATGTATTTTTTCGCACATTGTTACGTTACCTCTAGCTATGTACTACTGTTATTTTTGTATCTGATCATGGTAATCGTTATATATTAATTTAATGATTATTTTAAAGTTTTTTAATCGGTGATAAATATTGTACACCGTAATATATCTTTTGCACCGTATATCCTTTGTCATCGAACAGTGTATATCGTAAGTAACCGAAACCGAGCATATGTCATAACTTAAACTGACCGTGTGGTTATCGTAAGTAAATGAAACTATGTGAGTGACGAAAACGGACGGTGCGGTGCCGTAAGTAACCAAAACCGTGTAGATATTTTTGTACGAAACGCGATTACCTGACACCGATTAACAAAGTAACCGTAGTACGTTAAACCTTTCCGATTTATGTACTTAAAATAAAGAATAAGATCGATATCGCAATGTTTTTCACTTATAATTCATACTGTATCGTTAGGCTTTATACATTCCTAATCGCAATAAGATTTACGAGCGTTTCTTAAATAAAATATCTTTCCGATTTCAAAATACATAAGCGTTTTACTCATATATGAATATGTATATGCGTAATGTGGTCGACGATTTATTTCCCGATAACTTGTATCGCTTCTGTTGTCCGATAACCGATCGTAATAAGCTCCCTGAGCGCGATACACAAGTGTATAAATCGTATCCGATTACGCATGCATATATATCGTAGTCGAGACTTAGACTCCGGCCGACACACACGATCTCTCGTCCGCAACCCTTATCCGACTTATAAGAAAATTTTCAGGGTGGTGGGGGCGGAGCACTGGCCAAATTACCAGGGCGTAACCGTCAGTCAGTCAGTCAAAAATAAACGTTTTTCTTGCTTAAAATAGCCAAAATGTAAAAAAAATGACAAAAATTTCATACTGTTCGATGCGTATTCTCATGTTCTATATCATAAGATAATAATAAATATCAAAAATAACTCAAAAAACCCCAAAAATCGCATTTTTTTGGATTTTGCGGATATGCTGATATGGCGGATACGCGGATATTGCGGATATGGCGGATACGGCGGATATCATATCCGCGGCGGATAACATATCCGCGGCGGATAACATATCCGCGGCGGATATCATATCCGCCATATCCGCGTATCCGCATATCCGCAAAATCCAAAGAAATGCGATTTTGGGGGGTTTTTGAGTTATTTTTGGTATTTATTATTATCTTATGATATAGAACATGAGAATACGCATCGAACAGTATGAAATTTTTGTAATTTTTTTTACATTTTGGATATTTTAAGCAAGAAAAACGTTTTTTTTGCGGATATTTCGCGGTTTTTGTAACTTTTTCGGTATCCATTATGAACCGATGTTATTTTTGTCTCATTTATGATATAGAACATTAAAATAGGCGTCGGATAGTATGAAATAGTTGCCACTTTTTTAACATTTTGGATATTTTAGGCATGAAAAACCTTTAATTTCGCGAATTTTTCGCGGTTTTTGTGACTTTTTTGGTATCTATTATGAACTGATGTTAATTTTGACTCATGTATGATATAGTATATTAAAATACGCATCGGATAGTATGAAATAGTTGCCATTTTTATAGCATTTTGGATCTTTTGGCCATGAAAAACCTTTATTTTTGTTAATTTTTCGCGTTTTTTGTGACTTTTTCGGTATCTATTATAAACCGATGTCAATTTTGACTCAAGTATGAAATAGAACATTAAATAACGCATAGAACAGTATGAAATAGTTGCTAGTTTTATAACATTTTGGGTATTTTATGAAGGAAAAACTGTAATTTTTGCTGATTTTTTGCGGTTTTTATGATATTTCTGACATTTATTACGGACAGATATTAATTTAGTCTAGAAATATACATAAAGCATTAAAAGACGAATCGACCAGTATTAATTAGTTGCCAAATTATCCTACATATCCACAAAATAAGCATTATCCGTAATATCCACCATATACGAAATATCCGCATTATCCGCAATATCAAAAAAATGTGATTTTTTGCAGTTTATTTGATATTTCCTACATATTTTATGGACTGATATTAATTTTAAATAAGATATGATATAGAACAATTATATACGCATCGACCGGTATGAAATAGTTGCCATTTTTAAAACAATTTGGATATTTTATATATTGCGGATATGGCGGATATTGAGGATATGGAGGATATGGTTTATTTTGTTGATATGTAGGATATTTTGGTAACTAGTTAATACTGGTCGATTCGACTTTTAATGCTTTATGTATATTTCTAGATAAAATTAACATCGGTCCATAATAAATGTCGGAAATATCAAAAAAACCGCAAAATATCTGCAAAAATTTCCGTTATTCCTTCATAAAATATGCAAAATGTTATAAAACTAGCAACTATTTCATACCGTTCGATGCGTATTCTCATGTTCTATATCGTAAAAGAGACAAAATTAACATAGGTTCATAATTGATACCGAAAAAGTGACAAAAACCGCGAAATATCCGCAAAACATCCGCAAAAATAAACGTTTTTCTTGCTAAAAATAGCCAAAATGTAAAAAAAATCACAAAAATTTCATACTGTTCGATGCGTATTTTAATGTTCTATATCATAAGATAAGAATAAATAACAAAAAAACCCCAAAAATCGCATTTCTTTGGATTTTGCGGATATGCGGATATGGCGGATACGCAAAAATAAACGTTTTTCTTGCTTAAAATAGCCAAAATGTAAAAAAAATTACAAAAATTTCATACTGTTCGATGCGTATTTTAATGT
>CM068315.1:5346110-5356110 GCA_034766995.1 Acanthacorydalis orientalis
AGGGTTGGGGAAATACAACATCCTTGTCTTAATCCTTTAGTTACGGTAAATCCATTAGATAAATCTTGGCCGACTTTAATTTTTGTTGTAGATTGGCTGTATAGTTGTTTCACTGCTGCAATCAGGGTGTGGTTTATCTGAGTTTGTTGTAATGCTTCCCAAAGTTTCACTGTAGGTATACTATCATATGCCTTAGCTAAATCGATGAATAGTAGGTGCAGTTCTCGCCCTGTTGCTATCTTCTTTTCTATGAGCTGTTTGAGGCAGAAAATGTGATCCATGCACGACCTTCCAACTCGGAAACCGCATTGTTCTTCAGCTTCTTTCCCCTGGTATTCTTGTTCTATTAGGCTCTTTAAGATTCTACCATAGAGTCTGCTAAATGTTGATGTCACCGTTATACCTCGATAATTTTCACATTTTCTTATATCTCCCTTCTTATGAATTGAGGACATATATCCAACTTTCCATTCTTCTGGTATCTTATCACTGTTAATACATAAGTTAAATAGGTGAGTCATCATTCTAGCTAGTTTTACTGTGCCACTCTTTATTAATTCTGCAACTATTCCTCCTGGGCCACTAGCTTTTCTATTTTTTAATTTTTTCATTTCTTCTTGAACTTGCTGTTCTGTTATTATTATCTCTTCTCCCTCTACTTGAATCTGTGGTTCTTGGAGTTCAAATTCTTGCCGTTGTTCTGTTAGGAGTCCTTTATAATACTTTTCCCATTTATCCAGAGATATGAAATTAATGCAGTTTTTCATCTTATCCGACTTTACACTATCTATAAATTTCCATGCTTCCGTGCATTTTCGTCCTCCAATATACATCTCGACTTCTGCACATCTCTGATCCCATGCTTCCCTTTTTTCTTTTACTACTGATTTCCTAACTCGGTTTCTACATTGTACATATTCTTGCCGATCCTCGTCTTTTTTAGTATTAAGCCATTTCAAATGAGCGGATCTCTTTCTCTTAATTTCTTCATGGATGTTACCAGTCCACCACCAGCTACGTCTGTGGTTTGTTTTTTCAATTATTCCCAATGCTTCATTTGCTGCTTCGTGAATAGACATTTTTATGTGCTCATATAGCATATGCACGTCCCGATGTTCTTCTTCTTGTAGCTTTTGGTCTAATCTTGTTTGATATAGGTGTCTTGTGCTATCTTCTTTTAGGCTATCGATGTTGTACTTTGGGATTTCCAGTTTTTCCGTATCGAGTTGTTCGTTTTGTTGCTGCGCCTTGTTTGTATTATTGGACCATCGATGATACGTAAAGAGTATCTTTCCTCTCAATAGATAATGGTCAGATCCACATTCAGCTCCTCTTTGAACTCTGACATCCAGCACTGTAATGCCTGATTTTTGTTGTATAATGATATAGTCTATGACAGATTTTAGCTGTCTTGTATGCTGTATCCATGTAAATTTATGAATTTCTTTATGCTTAAAGAATCCATTTGTGATCCTAAGGTCATTACTCCGGCAATACTCGATTAATCTTTTCCCATTTTCATTTAAAGTGCTCTCGCCGTATCTTCCAACCGTAAGATCGTTCTGCTGAGATCCCACTCTGCCATTAAAGTCTCCCATCATGATGACCTCCCGATTGTCACCAACTTCGTCAATCAATTGTTGTAATCTAAGATAGAATTCGTCATTGCCTTGTGCGGTTTCATCGTTATTAGGAGCATATATACCCAATATAACTACGCGTCTTCCAAACAGGCTCATGGTCACTCTGATTATTCTTTCATTCACTGCTTCAAATAGTGTGATGTTCTTTTTGAATTTCCTTTTTATTAATAGTGAAACACCCTGTTGGGCTCTCTGGTCTTTAGCTACCCCGCTATATAAGTGGATATAATTATCGATTATTTCTGATCCTGACCCTTTCCTCTTTGTTTCTGATAGTGCAATAATATCTAAATTAAATCTTTTGGTTTCCTGAATGACTTCCTTCCATTTTGCTCTTACTCCTTGTACGTTCCATGTCGCCAAATTCAAAATCCTTTTTCGTTGCCGAGTTCGTTTTTCCATTGATCCGTCTAAATTCCGAGGCTTTCTATTGAAGTTTTTTGCATTTACTCTTTTTTATGAGTGGTGAGGTGCAGGCCCACCGCCCCAACCCCCAATTCTGGAGGACCGAGATTTTTCTGTAGGGGTTTTCTTCCCTTAGCCGATTTGCTCCGGTTTTGCGGCGCCAGAAACTCGCCTTGCACCCTCTCTCGTCAGCTACATAACGTACAACCATTGTACGCCATGCACCCAGTGGCTACGCGACATCATGTCTTCGAGAACGTGAGAGTAGGATTTGTTGGTAGAGCTGAGTTCTATTTCTAGAAACTCCGACTCTTTCGCCGGAAAACAGTGGGCATTTCTCCGAGTTTTGTTGTAATGCGAGCATCGGCAGCTTACATTACCTCCGAGACCCTTTACCAACCTTAAGCCACCATATATATATATATAATATATATATATATAAATATATATATATATATATATATTATATAGATATTATATATATATATTAATATATATATATATATATATATAATATATATATATATATAATATATATATATATATATATATATTATATATATATAAATATATATATCTTTATATATATTATATATATATATATATATTTTATATATATATATATATATATATATATATATATATTATATATATATATATATATATATATATATATATATATATATATATATATATATATATATATATATATATATAATATATATATATATAAATATATATATATATATTTATATAATATATATATATATATATACCCTATTATCTTTTTAATCACCAAACCCCACCCAACCCGTAACCCTATTCTCTTTTTAATCACCAAACCCCACCCAACCCGTAACCCTATTCTCTTTTTAATCACCAAACCCCACCCAACCCATAACCCTATTATCTTTTTAATCATCAAACCCCACCCAACCCGTAACCCTATTATCTTTTTAATCACCAAACCCCACCCAACCCGTAACCCTATTATCTTTTTAATCATCAAACCCCACCCAACCCGTAACCCTATTATCTTTTTAATCACCAGACCCCACCCAACCCGTCACCCTATTATCGCAGTGCGCCGGTCACGTAACATGGAAATTTGGCCAGAGCTTCGCCCCCACCACCCTGAAAAATTTTTATAAGTCGGATAAGGGTTGCGGACGAGGGAGCGTGTGCGTCGGACGGAATCTAAGTCTCGACTACGATATATATGCATGCGTAATCGGATACGATTTATTTACTCGTATATCGCACGTACAGCAGAACTTATTACGATCGGTTATCGGACAACAGAGGCGATAAAAGTTATCGGAAAATAAATCGTAGACCGCATTACGCATATATATATTTATATATGAAGTAAAACGCTTATGTATTTTGAAATCGGAAGGAGTATTTTATTTAAGGAACTCTCTTAAACCTCACTGCGATTACGAACGTATAAAGCCTAACGATACAATACAAATTATAAGTGAAAAACATTGCGATATCGATTTTATTCTTTATTTTACATTTATAAATCGGAAAGGTTCGACACGTACTACGGTTACTTCGTTTATCAGTCGCAGGTAATCTTTTATCGTACAAAAATATCTACAGTTTCGGTTACTTACGGCACCGCACGTTCATTCTCGTTACTTACGATATTACTCTCACAGTTTAGTTTACATACGATAACCACACCGTCCGTTTAAACTACTTACAAACGTATGCTCGGTTTCGATTACTTTCGATACACACTGTTCGATGACCGTTCGGTGCACAACAAGTATCGATGACAAAGGATGTACGGTGCAAAAGATACATTACAGTGTATGATATTTATTACCAATTAAAAACATTAATTTAATGACTGTTCTAAACGATTACCATAATAGACTACAAAAATAACAGCAGTACATTAGCTAGAGATAACGTAACAATGTGCGAAAAAATACATATTTATATCGATTAATGTTTATTTCAAACAAATATGCAGGTTAAATTGATTATTTTAATATTACCATAACATTAAAAACAACTATAAATTAAAGTTTTCAGAAAATCTATTAAACACTTCACACACTACCGCTTCTCGGATGTTAATCGAGCATACGCAACGTTCGTACATACACGACATTCATACGACATATTGGCGTTCCGACCGACGCCCTATCCTACCCGACACGTAGCTAACGATATATAAGCCTACCCGAGTCGATCTAAACGATCTATTTAAAAACCTGCCTATCACATTAGAGCTAAACTACCTACTCCTACCCGAGGTGATTCGAATCTAAACGGCCTGAACAGATATAATTAAACGAGACAAAAATGTCGGATTCGAGCTAAGCGAGCTAATGACACACAAAAAACAAACACTCGTTCAAAACACACGTATCTCGGAGTGTTTAAATACGTTTCGACTTTCTGAAAACTTTTGCAGTTATATTATAAAACGAGAAAAGGAAATATCATTAAATGTTGATCCGATGAAGGATCGCTTTTCGCGATTCAACTACTTAAAAACAAATTATTTTTCAATTTATGTATTGTATATCGCACATTGAAAGTACCGATACTATAAACAACATCACTTTTCTATTTTCGATACAAACGTAAATTAATAAGTGTGAAATAATCATTTACATTGTACATACTTTTACAGGTACATTAATTTTACACATATATATATATATAGATACACACCCTACAATATTAATATAAAATAATAACTAAAAACAATTCCGATGTAAATTTTTCTACTAAATATGAACTTTGATTTAAACAAAATAAAAATACAATTTGACATTTGAACGAAAAAGGCATCTGATTAACAACGATTCTATAAACTGACTTCGAATAGAAAGTATTCAATATTACAAAATGAAATTGAATATATTTAAAACGTACATCTATATGATATTTACTTATAAAAAAATTCATCTGTTATTTATGAATTGTTTTCAATTAAGCAGAGACAAGAAAAATTATTTAAAGCAAGAAATAATCAAAATAATATTACAATTAGTTAATTTAGTCGAGTAAAACATTATCTGATATTATCAGTTTACTTAGAAACAAATACTTTTTATCAAAATAATAAATTGAATTGATATTTGAAAGAAAAACATTACAGTAAATAAGAATAATTTTACATTATAAAGAAATTCAATTGGAAAATCACTGCTTATAAATTTGACAAAAATTCATAATTACTAATGAACAAATATGAAAATAAATTCATTTTTTCTAAAAAAAAATGAATTATTTAAATAACATCGATTTCATTATCGTTAAAAAAATACTTTCTTAATTTTACGCTTGAAAAATCTACTATTCGAATATATCATAATTAACTGAATATATTAATTCGTTTACCTTACGGTTCATTCAAACATTTTTACTACTCGTACTCGTTGATTTAATTAAACGAAATCTAAATTTTTAACTCTGTCACGATAGTTTAAAATTTAATATACACAGATTGAAATTCAGTTCATATTTAATGAAAAATAACATTTAAATGTAAATATATATATATATGTGAACTTAAACAGAATTGTTAACGCGTCATCTAAAATCACTTGTAATGATCTATTACTTATGATAGTACTTATTAACGTACTGATAAGAACGCTAGTTCTTATTTAATAATTTAAGAGCATATACATTTCGACAATGATTATTTCACACTCTAAAAAAATTAATTTCCAAGTTTTATGAACTTTATCAATACTTAATTTCATATAGAAATAAGAAAATTTAACAATTTCATTATTAAATAAAGTGTTAATAACATTGAACTATTATCAGTATTATTTAATTCACATGAAAAAATTATTTTTAACTATTTAAATATCATTAAAAAGCATTGCAATTACTATACCGACATTAAATTTAATTCATATTTAATAAAAAAAAATAACATTCGTATATTCTCACCTACTATTGTTTTATCTTTAAAAAATAATTCATTTGAAATAATTTGTTCATCGAAATAAGAAATTGAAAAAGTTCATAAAAAGATCATGAATTTTAAATTTAATTCATATTAAATAAAAAAACAGCATTTCAATATTATAGACTGCTATTATCTTTAAAAAATAATTCATTTGAATTCTATTAGTTACGAGCATTGACAAAACTGCATCATAAAAAATTCAAAAAGTTCATAGTTAAAAAGAAAATTATTTAAACAATGTATATAAATCATTAATTAAACAATAAAAATTACTTTTAAATTTCTAATTATCATTAAAAATGATCCTAGTTAATGTATTGATATGAAATTCAATTCATGTTTGATAAAAAAAACAGCATTTCAATATTATCGACTGTCATACGATCATTAAAAAATAATTCATTTGTAATTTTCTATCAATTAACGAGCATCGAGAACATTTTACATGAAAATAAGAAATTTAAAAAGTACATAAATCAAAAGAAATGATATTAAAAATGTGTTAGTCATCGATTTACTTATAAAAAGACAACTTATTTATTATCGTTTGAAAACTTTTTAATTAATGCATCAGTGATAAAAAATAGTTCATATTCAATAAAAAAAAAAGAGTATGTAATTATAAACAATCATTTTTCTAACCTTGAAATAAATGACATTTGTAATTTTCAATCATTTACCAGTTTTAAAAAAAAATCATTTCGTTCAGTCAAATTGTTGAAAATTAAGAAATATTTTAACTTTTTCAAACTATTAATTTATCTATTAAAACAGTCATTAGTAATTATTTATTATTTGTTAATCACTAGAAAAGTTTAAACTTTATTTGTAAAGTAAGAAGTGACATATTTAAAAAATAACAAAATAGTATCTAAATATTAAATTTTTTCATAATTAAAATAAAAGTGATTTGTAAATTTCTATTGTTTCAAATTTCTATTGTTTCAAATTTCAATAATGCTCTTTTAATATAGAAGTGAGAAATTCAAAAATGTCAGTTAAAAAAAATCTTAAAAACTAACAATTTTATCAAACCATTAATTTCGCATCCTTAGAAAATATTGTAATTAATATAACGATAAAAAATTAATAATAAAAAATTAATTCATATTTAATTAGAAGAGCATTTAAATATTATCAATTATTTCACTTTATGATAAATATTAATTTTCAACAATTTACTATGAGATTTAAAACTTTATATAGAAATATGAAATTGAACCAGACTGTAAAATTAAAAGAGTAAAGTATTTAAATATTACCAATGCCATTATTAATTCAGCTATGAACATTTGATTAAAATTTATACTATTTATGAAAAACATTTAATCCGTGTAAAAGTAAGAAATTGAGTTCATATTTAATCAAAAATATATAAATATTATTGATTCATCATTATTTTAAAAAAGCCAATTTTCTATTTGTACATTTTAGAAAAGAATGTAATTAAAAATAATTTTAAATTCTATTTAAAGAAAATATAAAGAAATTACTTTACATTTTATCTGTTTATGAAAATAAACCAAGTTTCTATTTTATTATATGTAAATTTAAGAAAAACTAATATGAACATATTAACTACTTATTAGATAAAGACATATTTAAAATTTTACCAATCACATTAAATTAATCTTAAGGAATCATTATAATTTTTCTATTATTTATGGACTTCAATTTGTTTTTACTTTTTATTTATAAACTATTTATGAAAAAAACCTAAGTATTTAATATACATTAACGCATAACAAAACCGATTGATCTTTTCTATTTCGTATGAACTTAATTTTTCTTTAATGTATGAGAACTAAATATACTAGTACTTCTATTAATTGATCTTTAAATGAATTTGCAATATCCTTTTATTATGAATGAACTTTTTCATTTAAATTATTATAAAATATATCATTTCGATTAATTTATGTTTTAAATAATATGCAATTTTCTTTTACTTATGAACTTTAAAAGAGAATCTAAAAATTAGAAATTTACTTCAGTCTGATAAATCTTTAAAATAGATTCATTTAAATAGACGATTCATTGTCAACGCTATTAAAATTTTGCTCTTTATAGAAAAAGTGATGTTGCAATCAATACCTTACTAATCGAATATCGCAATTTTTAACCAAATATATAGAAATATTTTGGTTAACTATAATAAATTACTATAATTAATAACTATAACTATAAAGTTCCTCGGTGCTGCAATGCTGTTCGTCCCGTAACAGAAACAAGTGGAAAATCTCTCGTATTGGCAAATCTTCACGTCATATATAATTTCTGGATATTCTTCATCTTCTTCGGATGATGATCTGAAAACATTTTTATATTCTTTATATAACACATTCATTAAGAGTTGAAACAAAACATATAAATACAATTTACAATATTATATGCATACAATCTATTTCAGTCATTCACTTAAAATTATTAAAAATTTACCACAAAAGTAATTAAAAGAAAATATGAATGATTTTTTTCTTACTACAAAAAATGTATAAGTAATATTTGGACATATAAAAATTAACTTTTTTTGAAAAAAAAATATATACATATGCAAAAACAAATAAACTGTAATCTTCTACAGTATTTATATATTTCAGTATTGATACATTCATATAAAATATAAGAATGGATGTAAATGAAACATTTTAAAAACTATTTTCAATAGAACTATTAAACATGTTTAATAAGAGAAAAGATAATTTCAACTTAAAATATGGATAGAATTGGTATAAAACTGATTTCGATCATTTGCATACTCAAATTAAATTACAAACACGTGAAAAAGAAACAAGTTGATTATAAACAGTATTTAAAAGTAGAAATTATAACATTTTTAAATAATGAAGAATACAATTAAGAAATCGCAGTTTTGATTTTAAAATAAACAAAAATGAAACAATATTTTAAGCCTAATTATATATATATATATATATATATATATATTGAAAAAGAAACAAAATAAAATAAATTATAAGTCAAATACCAAATCAGTAAGTTAATTTAGATTAGCAAGAAAATGTATTTCAAAATAAAATCCATCAATTATTAATTAAGTGCAAACAGAATAAAAACTGGCAAAATAATTACTGACTATAATCATAGTATCAAATTAATTTTTAGAAATTTTGAGAAAATGTTACAAAAAAGAGAATGCAATTAAAGAACCACAATTTAAATTATGAGATAAACAGAAATCAAATATATACATCATGGTATAAAATATGTATATAGAAAAATTGATAAAATGTTGAAACAGAAATCAGAAACTAAAAAGTGAATACAAGTCTAAAATTACAAACTTTAATTAAATTGTATATTCCTTAAAAATTAATAATGAGAAGTGACATCAATTCGAGTTTTTAATTTTCTCGGCTTCATATTTTTCAATCCAATTTCCATTATATTTTACAAAATAGTACAAAAATAGAAACATTATGAAAGGCTAGTTTAAGTTTAGAAATGAAAAATTTAATATATGAATAATTAATAAAATCTAATATATGAATGTATCAAAAATTATGTATATAACAAAACAGTAATATTGAAAAAGAAGCCAAAGTAAAAATACAAAATGGACCCAAATATCAAAAAAATGAATGAATACATGATTAAGAGCAAAGTATGTCTTAAAAAATATTTATTAAATGTGTAATTGAAACAGAATTAAATGTTATTGAGTCGAGAGCTAAGGAGAAGTAACAAAATTTAATGATTTTAATCTATTAATCTGTTTTTAAGTAATATAATGAATAAAAGATTGAAAAAGAAATCAGACATCAATAACAATAATATAATAGAAAACAGCCATTATTATAAACATTATTAGATAAATTCATTCATTTTTTAACACATACTAGTATTTAATTATTTAAATATATTATTATATATATATATAAATGTTATGTGAAAACAATACATGTTGAAAAATTTACAATTATTTTAATACTTTAATTATTGTTAAAGTGAAAACTATTAAAACTAATTAATAAGTCATTGA
>CM068315.1:5361110-5388610 GCA_034766995.1 Acanthacorydalis orientalis
GTCAATTCGAATTCAAAATGATTTTATAGACTACTTTTTTGTAATAAAATTTAATAAAAAAACAAATAATTTCAATTATTGTACATAACATCAAAAAGTTTACTAATAATAAGTTAATTTCCATCAAATTATAATTATAAATTAAAATGTATTAAAATTAGACTAATAATGTACTTTCTTATTAATGTTAAGCGGTTAATGAAGAAATTTTAATTTCTAGATTAAAAAAATATATACTTAAAATAGAATCAAATTAAAACAATACAAATAAGAGAAAAAATAATATTTTAACAATAGCAAAACAATTTTTTTTTAATAATGAGTAAAAAAATACATTAAAAATGTAGAAAATGAAACATCTGCATGTGTTATTGAATAAAAGAAGTGAAAACATGTGATTTGATATGAATTATTGTTGGAATGAAAATTTATTTCCAATACTAAATAATTTAATTGAAAAAATAAACTATTATTTTGATCAGCAATATAAATTTGAAAAATAAAATCACACTTTAAAACCAAATTGTAAATTTAATAAAAATATTAATTTCAACTATTATAATGTACATAATATCGAGAAAGTTTACTAATTGTAATAAATTAATTTTTATCGAAATATAATTATAAATTAAAATTTATTAGATTAATTATTTAATCTATTATTAGAGTAAAATTATTAATGAGAAAATTCATATATTAGACAAATGCACAAATGAAATCAAAATTAAACAACAAATTAACATTTCAACAATAGCAACAACGATTATATTTTTTAAAAACAAATTCGGAAATATAGTGATATTATAATTGAAAAATCTGTATATTCATTATCAAATGAAACTATAATGTTTGATATAAATTGAATATTAGAGAAATTATGTTAATTTTAGAACAATCAAAATACATGAAACAAAAAAAAATCTAAATATTTAATAAAATTAAGGAATTTATATATTTCACACAAAAGGTGTTTTTTTTTAAATCTCAAAGTTAAATAATATCAAGTTTCTGTAATTATTTTATTTAAAAGAACTGTTTACTTTCATGATGAAATTTGAAATTTTAAAAGAGAAAACTTACTTTGTCATATAGTGCTTCTAGTTTCTGGTTAACTCTCTCCAAATCTCAAAACTCTCTCAATCTCTCCAAATTTTATCTGATGGCTATTTTATTCTTCGATTATTTGTAAATTCTGCGATGAGTTGAACCAATCCTAATGGAACATACAAATTTATTAGTTAGTATTCTTAAGTTTTTTAAATTATGACTTTATAATTATTAAAAGTATGTTCAGATTTCAATTTTAAGCTACATATTTTTTTTATCAATTAGATTTTTAAATGAAATACTTACACTTTTAAAATGAAGACTGGATCGAAGACTACTTTATTCTATACAAGCACCAAAACAATATAATTTAGTAATCCTTATTCAGCATCCGAAATTTGATCCATCATACCCTTTATACAATGCAGAAACTAATAATTTAGTACCTAGATAAAATATTAATATTACAAATGTTTATATATGTATATTTAAAAATAATATTTTATATTTTAACTTTTTTCCTTAACGTTCTTAATTTCCCGTCATACATATTCTGTAGTAGATTTACATTTCAGTTCAATGTATTCACAATCTTTATGAGAAACTGGATCTGTTTGGTATTAAAAGCATCTGAAAGTTTATGATTTTTAACCACATTGTAATTAATGAATCGTGTATTCATTTTTTCTTACTTTTTTATGGCATTATTATGTCATATTTAATATCCACATCGGTCTGGCGATCTTCCAAATTCATTTTGAAGTATAGAGTAGTGTAATAGAATGATTTTAAGACTTAATGAATTCCATAAACTTTTAATCATATGTTTGTGTTAAATATTCAATGTGGAATGCTAAACATTTTTCGTTTTACAATATATATTGTTATAACAGTATCCTCTGATTACATATATAATGTGTAATACACATCTTCGACAACTGGAATCATGGTTAAAATAGTGTGTGGTTCATGTTGAGTCAACCACAATGTTTACTGTTTAGTGAAACATTTTCAGAATAAACCCTACCCCAATAATAAAATGTTAAAATAATGAGTATAGATAAATTTAAAACTACGAGCAAAGCAAAGTACGAAGCATCCGAGTAACACCCGTGTAGGATTACAGGCCACGGATTACAGGCGGGATAGCACGTGGCTGGGGATACCCCAGCCACGTGCTAGCCCGCCACTTTCGCCTCACGCTCTGCACTTCTCAACCGAATGTACGTTTTCGTGATGTCATCGAAGAATGTGGATATGGTTCTCGAATAAACCTGAAACCCTAGTCAAAAACCTAAGCTACAAAAAAAAAAGAGGCGGCCTCATAAAATCCTACTCTAAAGCCTAATCTAAAGGACAAGTGAAGCGAGACGAAGTGTCTCGCAAAATAAAGGTTATGGAAAACAACACAAAAACCCTGAAAAAAAGGACAAAACAAACAGACTGCCTCGCACCTCCAGGTTTGAGGACTTCTCGGTGGCGAAAACGTACAGACGGTTATAGTTAGCAAAGGGGGCGATAGCTTAAGTACTACCTAGAGGTGAAACCAAAATATCCTGTACCCTTAACGCAATCTCAGCTTTACGTTTATTAGACATCTGGTTCGTACTCACGGAGAATCTTAAAATGAATTTGAAGAATTCACTAAAAGATTTTTATGAATTTACAGTTAAAGTGATCGGGCGATCACGATACAAAACCCCAAGGCACTTACATTTACAATACTGAAAACTAATTTTATGATCTTTTATCAATCACTAATCTTTCTCGATCACAAGGTTTTAACGTTGCTTTAGTGCTTCTAACGTGTTATGTTAGAAATATATATCGTTGTACGACGAATCTTCAAATCATCTTCAGTAATCAGAAGAACATATATAACAAATTAGAATTTAAAAAAAACGTGTTTTAAAATAATTAAAAAACAATTTATCAAATTTAATTTGAATTAAACAAAACTACTCTATACTTAAATATTCATCCATGATAGTAATGATTCTAAAAAAAAATAATGTACAATATAAAATAATTCTTAAAGATTGACAAATAATTTATTAAAATTTTCTAATTTCGTTCTATTTAAATGTTTTAATAACTTTAATGTAAAAATGTGATAATTTTTACCACTTAAATATGGTGATCTGATAAAAGTTGAGACCGAGTGATACAAGCTCAAACTCCAGTGGCAAGATGTACAGATTCAGTCGAAGGATCTCGTTGATTTTGAATTATAAACGTATCCAAATTCCAAAAACATGTATCTGAAAAAAAGATACACCCACACACACAAAAGTATATATATATATATATATATGACAAACAATAGTATGTAAAAATTTAATTTTAAACTATTTTATTAATTATTAAATGGTTCATATCTTATAATTATAAAAATATCAGAAAAAAATATTTTAAATTTGTAAAAAATCTGATAAAGGTCAACAATTGCAGAACAAAAAGTATTTACTCAATATTAAAATATTAATGTAATATGCCAAATTTAAATCAATTCTTGCAATAGAATATATTGACAACAATAATAAATAAAATATTGCAAATTCAGCATTAAAATAAAATGTAAGTAAAAAAATATTTACACATCCTATTATTAAAACTATTTTTGGAAAAAAATAACTTGTGTATAAAATAAATAAAAATGAATTTAAAAACAAATAATTAGACATATTTGATTGTGTACTTTTATAAAAAAACAATTATAATATTAAATATTATACTAACATTAAAAGACTGCACATGTATAATAAAAATTAAAAAATTACAATAGACATAAATATTAGCATTTACAAAATTATAATAATCGAGTGAGAAAGATTGAAAATTAATACAAAAAAATATGCAAATATTATAATGAATGGAATTCTTTTTAAATATAATAAACTATTGATTTATAAAATTAATGCGAATTTGTGTGTGTGTATAAATAATTAAATAAAATATTAAAGAAAGTAAACAATTAAAATTTAAAAAAAATAATATTTTTAAAGTTAAATATTTAAAATTCATTAGTGAAAAATAAACAGATTTTTTTATTAAATCATTTAATGCTAAAATAATTTATGCAGATAGATTTAACTATTAAATGGAAAAACATAGAAGAAAAAAACAAATAAAAATGTTTAAAAAAAAGTAATATTTAAACATAAAACTATTTTCTGTATATATTTTTATTATTAAATATCAGAAAGTCAAATATCTCAAATTTTTAGACTACACTAGCTTATTTACAATTTTTATTTCATCAAATTGTTGAGTGAATTTGAATTCAAAATGATTTTATAGAATACTTTTTTGAAATAAAATTTAATAAAAAAACTAAAATAATTTCAATTATTGTACAAAACACTAAAAAAGTGTACTAATAATAAGTTAATTTCCATCAAATTATAATTATAAATTAAAATGTATTAAATTAGACTAATAATGTACTTTCATATTAATGTTAAGCTGTTAATGAAGAAATTTTAATTTTTAGATTATAAAAATATATACTTAAAATAGAATCAAATTAAAACAATAAAAATAAGAGAAAAAATAATATTTTAACAATAGCAAAACAACAAAATTTTTCTTTAAATAAGGAGTGTAAAAAAATACATTAAAAATGTAGAAAATGAAACATCTGCATGTGTTATTGAATAAAAGAAGTTAAAAAATGCGATTTGATATAAATTATTGTTGGAATGAAAATTTATTTCCAATACTAAATAATTTAATTGAAAAAATAAACTATTATTTTGATCAGCAATATAAATTTGAAAATTAAAATTACACTTTAAAACCAAATTGTAAATTTAATAAAAATATTAATTTCAACTATTATAATGTACATAATATCAAGAAAATTTACTAATGGTAATAAATTATTTTTTATCGAAATATAATTATAAATTAAAATGTATTAGATTAGTTATTTAATCTATTATTAGAGTAAAATCATTAATGAGAAAATTCATATATAAGACAAATACACAAATGAAATCAAAATTAAACAACAAATTAACATTTCAACAATAGCAACAACGATTATATTTTTTAAAAACAAATTCGGAAATATAGTGATATTATAATTAAAAAATCTGTATATTATCAAATGAAATTATAATGTTTGATATAAATTGAATATTAGAGAAATTATGTTAATTTTAGAACAATCAAAATACATGAAACAAAAAAAAATCTAAATATTTAATAAAATTAAGGAATTTATATATTTCACATAAAAGGTGTTTTTTTTTTTTTTTGAAAATATCAAAGTTAAATAATATCAAGTTTCCGTGATTATTTTATTTAAATGAACTGTTTACTTTCATGATGAAATTTGACATTTTAAAAGAGAAAACTTACTTTGCCATCTAGTGCTTTTAGTTTCTGGTTAATTAACTGCAATCTCTCCAAATTTTATCTGATAGCTATTTTATTCTTCGATTATTTGTAAATTCTGCAATGAGTTGAACCAATCCTAATGGAACATACAAATTTATTAGTTAATATTCTTAACTTTTTTTTAATTATTACTTTATAATTATTAAAAGTATGTTCAGATTTCAATTTTAAGCTACATATTTTTTTCATTAATTAGATTTTTAAATGAAATACTTACACTTTTAAAATGAAGACTCGATAGAAGACCACATTATTCTATAAAAGCACCAAAACAATATAATTTAGTAATCCTTGTTCAGCATCCGAAATTTGATCTATCATACCTTTTATACAATGCTGAAACTAATAATTTAGTACCTAGAACAGAATATTATTACTACAAGTGTTTATATAATGTATATTTAAAAATAGTATTTTATATTTTAACTGTTTTCCGTAACGTTTTTAACTTCCCGTCGTACATATTCTGTAGTAAAGATATACATTTCAGTGCAATGTATACACAATCTTTATGAGAAATTGGATCCATTTGGTATCGAAAGCATCTGAAACGTTATGATTTTTAATCACACCGCAATTAACGAATCGTGTATTTATTTTTTCTTACTTTTTATGCCATTATTAAGTTATGTTTATTATCCACATCGGTCTGACGATCTTCAAATGCTCGTTTCGAAGTATAGAGTAGTGTGATAAAATTATTTTAAGATCTAATGAATCGTGCGAACTTTTAATATTACGTTTGTGTTAAATATTCGATAAGGAATGTTAAACATTTATCATTTTACAAAATATATTGTTATAACAGTATCCTCTGATTACTCATACGATGTGCAGTATACATCAATAACTAGAACCATGGTTCAAATAGTGTGGTTCATGTTGAGTCTACCACAATGTTTGCTGTTTAGTGAAACATTTTCAGAATAAACCTTACCCCAGTAACAAAATGTTAAAAAAATGATTATAAATAAATTTAAAACTACAAGCAAAGCAAAGTACGAAGCATCCGAGTAACACCCGTGTAGGGGTGTGCACGTGGCTGGGATACCCCAGCCACGTGCTAGCCCGCCACTTTCGCCTCACGCTCTGCACTTCTCAACCGAATGTACGTTTTCGAGATGTCATCGAAGAATGTGGATGCGGTTCTCATCGAAACCTGAAACCCTAGTCAAAAACCCGAGCTACAAAAAAAAAAAGAGAGCGCTCTCATAAAAACCTACTCTAAAGTCTAATCTAAAGCACAAGTGAGAAGTGAAACGAAAAGCGTCTCACAAAATAAAGGTTATGGAAAACAACACAAAAACCCTGAAAAAAAAGGACAAAACAAACAGACTGCCTCGCACCTCCAGGTTTGAGGGCTTCTCGGTGGCGAAAACGTACAGACGGTTATAGTTAGCAAAGGGGTACTATCTAGAGGTGAAACCAAAATATCCTGTACCCTTAACGCAATCCCAGCTTTACGTTTATTAGACATCTGGTTCGTACTCACGGAGAATCTTAAAATGAATTTGAAGAATTCACTAAAAGATTTTTATGAATTAACAGTTAAAGTGATCGGGCGATCACAATACAAAACCCCAAGGCACTTACATTTACAATACTGAAAACTAATTTTATGATCTTTTATCAATCACTAATCTTCCTCGATCAACAGGTTTTAACGTTGCTTTAGTGCTTCTAACGTGTTATGTTAGAAATATATATCGTTATACGACGAATCTTCAAATCAACTTCAGCAATCAGAAGAACATATATAACAAATCAGAATTAATGAAAATGTATTTTAAAATAATTAAAAAAAAACAATTTATCAACTTTAATTTGAATTAACCAAAACTACTCTATACTTAAATATTGATCCATGATAGTAAAGATTCTAAAAAAAAAATAATGAACAATATAGAATAACTAAAAATTGTTAATAATTTATTAAAATTTTCTAATTTCATTCTATTTAAATATTTAATGACTTTAATGTAAAAATTTTATAATTTTTACCACTCAAATATGGTGATCTGATGAAAGTTGAGACCGAGTGATACAAGCTCAAACACCAGTGGCAGGATGTACAGATCTAGTCTAAGGATCTCGATTTGGATTTATAAACAGATCCAAGTTCCACATGACCAGTGACGTCCATTGCTGCTTTACCATGCAACATACAGAAAAGTGTTTTTCAGTACATTTAATTTTTATGTCTCAAATATATACATACGTATGTATATTTTATATACATTATATATATATACACACATACATACATTTTTCATTGTGTATTAAAAGAAAGTATCATAATTGTACTATTTTCCAGAAGACTATTTGGTTCAAGAAAATCCTCCAGCATTCAACTAGTGTCTGGATTCCTCTAAGGAAAAAATTTTTGGTCGCGTGCGGAACCACTAACGCACCACCCATCACACTTCTTCAATCAATTTGAAAGAACTTTATTCTGCTCATTGCCTCTGACTGATCGAAAGAGATGGTAATCACTTGGAGCGAGGTCCAGCAAGTATGGCAGATGAGAAAAACACTTAAAGTGCAGTTTCTCAATGGTCATTACCATTGCATGGGCAAGTATGGAGCAGAGGATTAGTCTTGTAATAAAACATCAGTACTCAGAAGCACTTATCATTTAGAAATTATTACTGACCGAAGACAATTCCTGGTAGCAATATTGCCCACCAGAAATCATCTCCAATCAGTTGTTAGGTCCAAACGACAAACAGTTCTAAGTACTGATATCTTGTTATGACATGACAATGCTCGAGCCCGTACTGCCTCAGTAACGGTAGTGACCATCGAGAAACTGCAATCGGAGTGTCTGCTTCATCCACCATACACGTTAAACTTCACTCCGAGGGATTACCCCCTCTTTAGATCACTCTAAGAGGTAATGGGCAGAAAGACTTTCAGATTAAATGAAGAAGTGCAATAAATGGTGCATGGGTGGCAGCGCACACAACAAAAACACTTCCTATAGGAAACTAGGCATCGATTCAGCATTAAAGGACTTCCATTGAACGCGATTGACACCACATCAGAAATGAGTACAATTGTACGACAATTTGTGTGTATACATATGTGCGTGTCCGTGTTGTGTGTGAACACGTGTGCACGTGTTGTGTGTGTGTGTGTGTGAACACGTGTGCACGTGTTGTGTGTGTGTGTGTGAACACGTGTGCACGTGTTGTGTGTGTGTGTGAACACGTGTGCACGTGTTGTGTGTGTGTGTGTGAACACGTGTGCACGTGTTGTGTGTGTGCATGTGTATATACATATATAAGCAATAGTACGATATTCTATAAAAATAATAGAAAGAACAAAATAATTATTCAATAATCACAAATACTCTACATAAATTATTAAAGGTTTCTAATTTTAAAATCTTTATAACGAAATAATAATACTTCTTACCAATAAAAAACGACCATATATAAAAATAAAACTGAACTACATGTTGCACGTTCAACTACCACTAGCAAAATAGGAAGAACATCTAAACGGAAGCCTAGTCTACACAATTTGTAACGGTACCAGTGACGTATGTACAGAGAAGGGTGGGAAGGTTACGGTAAATATTTTACGACTATGGTACAAATAGAGAAAACGATACGTAACATGAAAAATATTACATAACAAACGAATACAGGCAATGTTTAATCTTTTCATTATATATGCAATACTAAATACTTTTATTAATATAGTATTTATTATTATTAACAAAATTTTAATAATTATAAATACTATATATTTTCATAAAAAAAAATATATGAAATATTAAACATAGAATATTACTAGAAAAACAGTTTTTTAAAAACTTCTTTAAAAAAATTCTAATTTAATAAAATAAAGAAAAAAAACGCTACCATTTACCGAAAATGACGAAATATTGTACAAAAGTAAGAGAAAAAATTAACATTTGAAATAAATTATTAAATATTTCTAATTTGACAATCTAAATAAAATCCATAATCGTAAAATATTCTATAATATGAAATGAATGTGTAAATGAATCCTTAAATTTCGAATACAGTATTAAATGTGTATAAATTAATAAAAAGAAAAGAAAAATAGAAGAAAATTTTAACACGCATAAAACGATAGATAAAATATTTTAGAAAAATATTGAAAAAATTAAAATTATTTTGAAAGTTTGTTTAAAAAATGGTTAAATGTTTTTAATTTTGTTAGATTAAAATAAATGTTTAAAAATTTCAATAGAAAAACTACAATTATTTACCGATTAAATAGCACTATGCAGGAAAATTCTTGAGCAGCGTGATGCACGTACGGAGTCCGAAGCAGAAATGCGCCGCGCCGGTCGTAGCAAGCCGGTCGACGCGTAACGCAGCCAGAAGCGACTTATATAACATGCTGATACGTGTAACATGCGTGTAACTTTGTTACACTGCTTCGATACAATTTTCAAAACTAGGTCAAATGAAACAGATTTATTTTATGAGAAAAAATATTATATTTCAAATAAGTACAATTCTGTATTTGTTTTCTTTATTTATTCAGTGTTCAGTATAATGAATACTGGATATTTTTACACAAAAAAATACACCAAATATTAATTTTAAACATATATCTAATAAATAATATCAATATAAATATATATATATATATATATATATATATATATATATATATATATACATATACATATATATATATATATATATATACATACATATATATACATACATATATATATATATATATATATATATATATATATTATATATATATATATATATATAATATATAAATATATACAATAATGAATACTGGATATTTTTGCACAAAAAATACACCAAATATTAATTTTAAACATAGATCTAATAAATAATATCAATATAAATATATACATATATGTGTGTGTGTATATATATATATATATATATATTTGTATATGTATGTGCATATATATATATATATATATATATATTTGTATATGTGCATATATATATATATATATATATATATATATATATATGTATATATGTATGTGTGTGTGTAGTATACATAAGTAATATACTTACTCAACATTGAAATACCATATATTGAATGTGATATTTTTAAATATTTTCAAGTACACATAGTTTTTATTCTTTGAAATGTGAACGCATACATGTTTTTAATTGTTGATAACATTAATTGAAATGAATATGAATATGTATACATATATATATATATATATATATATATATATATATATATATATATATATATATATATATAATTAAAATTATATAGATAAAATTGTAAAAATTTTAAAAAGCATTTTTCAAAAAAAATGGCATGAAAATGTACTATCATCTTTATTTAAATATTTTTTTTAATAAAATGTATTAAATAATTATTCAGATGAAGAATTGATCCTGAACCTTCTGACACGTGAACCTGAGACACTATTGGTTTCATGGTAGCGTGCACAGTGGTTATATATATATATATATATATATATATATATATATATACTAAAAAATTATAAATAAAAATAACCTTGCTTTGAAAATAATTACATTTGAGCATTGACGTAAATATTTAATTATTTCTAAATATTTAAAAATATTCTATAGCTGCTAATAATAAATAAATCACAATATTAAAACCATTACCATCTACAGTATACACATTTATTTTTCATTGCAACAATACTTCATATGAAATAGTAGTACTTCTTTTTAAAAAAACATTAAATCATGTTGGTAATTACTAAATTGTCATTATTCTTTCATATTAAATAATGTAATCGTAGTTGCAATGACACTACCTGTAATAGTACTAGTTTTTGTTGTATCGTAAACACTGTACCTTAACATGTATGTATATACTTTTCTATTTATCAATTTATCACATTTACTTAAACATACGTTATATAACAACAGTGATATAACGTTTAATGCTAAATCTAAAAGTTATTTTAAAATTGTATTCACAATATTGTATATGTTCTTTCATTTATACAATTGATTAAAAAAATAATGCATTTCATAAGTATTATCAACTATACATCATTTATATAGTTACAGATATAGATTTTCAACTTAAAATATATATTAAAAACTAACCAAATACTCTTGGATCATTTATATGTCTAATCGATGACAGAAATGTAAATTTACGAATAAAAGAACAATATTTTAAATTATTAGACAATGAATTCAGAAATGCTACAGTTACAATTAAATTATACAGTGTAAAAATATTAGTAGAGGAATTATTTATTTTTTTTTTTGTTATAAATATATTGATCAGTACATATCATAAATGCAGTAAACTAAAATTATATGCTTACATAATACTTACGTTCATATATATGTAACTATGTAATATATAAATAAATATTGTCAGAGGTTGATACCAAACAACTTAAAAAGATAAATATACATTTAAATAGATGAAAAGTAATTGTATTAAATTAAATCTATTAAAAATACTATTATCTATTTTACAAATAAAATACCCAACATTAAAAAAAATATCAAGTTGAATGCTGTAAGCAGTTTGTGAGGCTGTATGAATCTAATCCAACAAACATAATCAGCAGGATTAGTACCAGTGTTGAATTAAAGTTCATCATTATGACCCTGAATCAAAACAGGAGTCCATGCGATAGAATCGAAAAGGTGGGGCACTCTAAAGAGAAGTCTAAAGTTGCACCGTTGGCTAGAAAGACAATGGCAGTAGTGTCTTGAGACTTGCAAGCAATTCTACTGATAGATTACAGAAGTACAGCCCAAACACAAGTATTTACTAGGTTGACATACTACATCATTTAAAAGAAGTCATAAAGGAAGAAAGAAGAGGTAAATTAACATAAGAGGTGCTCTTAATTCATGGTAATATACCAGTTCACAGAACCCAAGCTACCAAGACTGCTCTGACAGCATGTAGATTCGAGGAAATTAATCATCCATTATACAGTCCTGACCTGGTACCAAATGATTATTACGTTTCCTAATTTGAAAAAAGATCTTCATGGGAAGCATTTCAGTGATAATGAGTCATTACAAGCAGCCGTAAATGACTTTGTTGAAGATAAATCGGAACACTATTTTTATGAACGTTTAGAATAGATTGAAAAATAAAAAACTTATGTCATTCAGTCTCTTTCTCCCCCATTCCACTAATATAAAAAATACCCCTTGCATGTATGTGTGTACGTGTATACGTGTGTGTGTGTGTGTTTATGTATATATATATATATACCACTGGCTTTCAATTGCTCTTATTATGCAATTGCTAGTCTACTGATAAATTTGCTACTAATAGATTTTATGTAAATACATACTTGCATGCAAATATAATTTTATTTCACAGCTAATCAATGATTCATTTTCAATATTTTTATTATTATTTAAAAGTTAATAAAAGAATATCTACTAAGTGTTTCACAATCTACCGTATCCAAAGAAGTGTTCTGGTTATCAATTTTATTAAAAGCCATTACACACAAAGTAATAAGAATTCCAATGACAAAAAGTTATCTTCATAATGAACAATGTTGACGGTCTTATATGACAAGTATTTCTTGTATTCGTACTATGAATTTAACCAATCATACTGGTCAAGCACTCTTATTCACATTTTGCTCTATCATCTTACTTTTATGTACAGTTTTCAGACAATTGCAAATTAACAAACTCTTCAATCATCAGAAAGGTAAAAATCATGTTATAAAATAGTGTCTCTGACATAGTATTAAACTCTTGTGATTGTACACAGCCTAATGTTTTGGAACATTTGAATCTATTTAAAAAACACTACATTAATTCAATTCCTGCTTAATCATAAATCTACCTAAATTTAAAAATAATATGAAAATGAGTATATTTGAATGAATAGAAAAGAATGAACATTTATGTCCAAAAATTGTATTAGAATCCATTATCTCACTGGTTACATTTTTCAAGAAACAAGTATTATCTTAAATTCAAATACAGTGGAAATATCGACATTTCATTAAACATTTTTGAAATGACATGTATGTATGTACAATAACTAAAACTTACAATTAAAAAACTGGATTCGATTCCGATTTATTGTTGATAACATCTTCCTATAAAAAAATTATTAAATAATATCATATAAATCGTAAAAATTTAATTTTGATTTTGTAAATAAAATGAAATGACAGTACTTTCAACATGGCGAATGTACGTTGTCCTACACCATAGATAAAGTACCACCACAATCTAGACCATAGATAGAGATCTACACAATAGATAGAGATCTACACCATGGTTAGAGATCTACACCATAGTTAGAGATCTATATTGTAGTAAAGATCTGCACCATAGTACATTGACTGCGACGTTTAATATAACATTGCCATGTTTATATATATATATATATATGAAATTGTGAAATTTGTAGATGAATATTAATACGCAATATTTTTAACAGAACAAAATATATTTAATCAAAATAAGCTCCATCAGCTTCAATGGTCTTTTGCCAACGAGAAATTACATTCTTTGTCCCATTTTTATAATAATCGACATTTTTAGACCTTATAAAGTCTTCGAATCCTTGAATCACTCGAAAATCAAGTCTTTGAATCACTTCTGTTTGGTTTCGGAATTTTTTATTTCTTAAATAATATTGCAAGTGGCGAAACAGATGATAGTCTGTCGGTGAAAGATCTGGTGAATAAAGGGATGCGGTAAAATTTCATAATTTAATGAATTTAATTTAGAAATTGTGATTCGTAATGTGTGTGTTTGAGCATTGTCTTGCAATAGTATTGGCCCATATCTATTGATTAGCATTGGCTGTTTTGTATTTAATTTTTCATTTATATTGTCGATTTCGCGACAATATGAATCAGCCGTAATTGCTTCACCTGGTTTAAAAAAAGAATGATGGATTACGTGTCCTGGAGCTTCATTTGCATGTAACCATTATCCAGATCTTTTTCTGCTATCGTACAGAATCCACTTTTCATCACAAGTAATGATTCGATTTAAAAATGGCGTTTTATCATTTCGAATCATCAATGAGAACACACTTTTAAGCGTCTCAGTTTCTGACCATTTGTCAATTCGTGCGGCACCCACTTATCCATCTATTTCACATTTCCTATTGCAGCGAGGTGACGATAAACTCTCATAATACTAACATTTAAATTACATGCAAGCGCTCGAACTGTTGTATGTGGATTAGCTTCCACCATGGCTCTCGAATGTTCTTCGTTCACAATGGTTTTGGACATTCGTCGAGGCTCATTGTCGAGTTTCATATTACCGGAACGAAATTTTTTGAACCATAATTGAATTGTTCTCTGGCTAGCCGACCATTCTTCGAAAGCTCCGTTGATATTTCTACCTGCTACCGCTGCATTGTGTCCCAATCTTGAACTCATATGAAGAAAGTAGACGCAAATCTTTTGAGGACACCATCCTGTTAAAGTGTATAAAAAAATAAAAATAACAACAATGACTTCGTATTTAAAAACAATTGAAGGGTACAGTACATTAGACAATTCCATATAGTTCTACTTGTAAAATATTGCACAGAACCTTTCTCAATCGCGGTTGACTTCTGACTGACTGAAATTCGGCCACTTGATATGTTACAGCCTAATATATATATATATATATATATATATATATATATATATATATATATATATATATATATATATATATATATTGTTTTATTTCTTGTTACAAACAAGACCATTGCGCTCTGTAGAAAAAATCATTATCCACGGCCCCTCTATTTTTAAAATTGACGTACACTTCCATTCCTAAGATTTTATTACCGATTATAACTATTATAAACATACTTAGAAGAACGAAAAAGTATTGCGCCCAGATACGTTCATATTTAATGAATTTTGTACGATGACAAATTCGATCTTTCAATCAGGTTTACATATCGGCAAGTATACATTTTTACATTTTACGTACAAAAATAGCCAAAGCTCTTTTCACTTCTGTCAAATTTCGGCTAGTGGTTTCAAAAAACTTTCTGTAATAAATTGCACAAGTATCAGTTAACGAGATCATCTTTTTCCGAATGCGCTGTACATATATAAATAGTACTACAACACGATAAATAAACATTCCACATTGTCGATTTGAGATATATTTATATCGTATTTGCAACAAACCCCGTCGTGCATACAAAACAACAAAATAATATTAGCTAAAATCAGTTTGTAATAGAAATAACTTTCAGTTTTGTCTGGGTCAAGGATGTTTACATGTCAATTTCCTACCGAATAGTTTCCAAATTAGACGCATACCGAAGTGAAAACACTGACTGACACATTCACAGATTCATTTCTTGCAAACAGTGACTAGCAAATATATACACAAATTCATACATATGCATACATATGTATATATATATATATATATATATATATATATATATATAATATGTGTGTGTGTGTGTGCGTATTAAAAAACAAACACTGCTGTTGCGATGTCCAGATCAATTCAACTTTTTCGATCATTATTCAAATATTTATTAGCCATTTAACAACTAAATTTCTAATGAAATGTGTATATTCTTCGAAAACGCTCACATCTACACAGATTCACATTATTTGATTTCTAATATTTATTTTTCAAATTATAATCTTTAGAATAGATAAACGTGCCGAACGCAGACATGCGTTTGTGCGTATGTAACTACACATATTTGATAACTTTAAGTGCGTTAAATATATAAATATTTGTATTATTGTAAATATTTATAGTTCAGTTCCGTAACTGAAAATGGTAGAAGAGGATTTTTAAGAGTACAAACGCTGCATGGATTTGACTGAACGTAGAACAAAAAAATATGATTGAAAAGTTAACAATATTTATGAAAATATGTTTTGTCCCATAAGTGACAATTTTTTATAAGAAAATTGTGAAGTAAATTTCATGATTGAAGTCTAAACAACCAGTCTAAGAAAATAACATGTACATTTATGAAGCTGACATTGCAGATGATTGAGGTAAATAATTCGAGTGCTAGTTCTCTACTAGCTTGATTGCATTTTTTTTTGATATGTTTGGTAAGATAAACTAATAAGATTGGTAAAATGCAATGAATATTAATCTGAGTAGTTGGGTTGTTGATGAATTGCAGACATATATATATATATATATATATATATATATATATATATATATATATATATATTATATATATATATATAAACTGAAGTAATTCATTAACATGAAAACTATTGCATTAAATATCCAGCATCTACACAACGGAACATATCAAGAGTGACTGTCTCACTAACTAAACATCGAAACATCGGCACAACAATTATATTTTAATTGTTGTCATGTAAAATAATTAATTCTATCAACTAACTAACAATCACAGGAGACAGTGTTAGTAACTGTTAAGATATACAGTGAACATTTAAATATTTTACTACAACATGGGTAATGTACGATCAGATTGAGAACAAATCAGTCGGTTTACCTTTAGTGAATAACTCGAAAAACCACTAGAAATAAACCATTTATTAACTACCTTATTATTCGTAATGAGAAAGAGGTTGTATATTACGTTGATGCAAAAATAATTGCTGTTTTTATGTATTTAGTATAAAGACGGATATATCAGTTAAAAATTATATTTATTGATCAAAATAAAGACCATTGGCCTGCACACATTTCTCCAGACGGGAAACAAGTTTGTTTATTCCTACGAGACAGAATTGTGGAGTCCTGGAATTCATCGAAAACGCTTTGAGATGATGCTTGATCTTTGGAAACCTTCCCTCGCAGGAAATTACTCATTTTTTTTAAAAAAAAAAGATAATGTGTCGACTACAGGTCCAGAGCATAAGGTGGGTGAGGTAAGGCTTCATAACCCAGATTATTTAAATTCTTTTAGTCATTTGTAAAGCGTATGGTCAGGCGTTGTCATGTAGAAGAATTGGTCCTCTTCACTTGAGTAATACTGGCCGTAACGATACAACTTCTCGTGCATTTTTTCAATTTCCTGGCAATATTTTTCTACTGTTTCACTCGGATTTAAGAAGTTGTAGTGAATGATGCCACTTGCCGACCACCAAACAGTTACCATACTCTTTTTTTCATGAAGCTTCGGTTTTGGAAACTGTTTTGGTGCTTCTCCTCGATCTAGCCACTAATATTAACGTTTCTAATTGTTGTAGAGAATCCACTTTTCATCACATGCGACAATGGGATCATTTTTGTTGCCCAAAAGAAGCGCAAGAAAGACTTCGTATCGCTTGATGTAAATTTAATTCATACGGCACCCACTTATCCATCTTTTTTGTGTTTGCAATTAGACTCAAGTCTCGAACAACTGTTAAATGATCGACATTGAGTTCTTCTCCCACCTCTCGAGTTGTTTTACACGGATCCGCTTTAATAACGGTTCTTAAATCATTATTGTCTATAACTGAAGAAAGTCCACGACCCTCCTCATCATCAAGGCTTTCGTTTCCATCACGAAATTTTTGGAACCAGTGTTGAACTGTTCGTTTACTAATTGACTCTTCGCCAAAAACGAATTTGATATTTCGAGCAGTTTATGTTTCTCTACGTTCCAATTAAAACTCATACAAAAAAATCGTGCGAATTTTCTGTTTTTCTATGACTAATTTAAGAAGTTACATCCAATAATACTAAAGAATGAGAACAGTAGACATAAACTGAAACCAGTAATGCTAATTTCATTGTTTACAGTAGTATATCACATGACTATAACAAAAGATAACGGTAACTAGAAAAAGTGGCGCCGAACTTAAAATGATAAAAACCGCAATTATTTTCGCACCAACCTAATATTTTAACAAAATATGTTCTCGATTATTTGTTTTTTATTGATTATTGGGAAAATTAACGTCTTATAAAAAATTTTATATATCAATTGCTTCATGAACAAATTAATTTTTATTTAGTTTGTGTACAAAACATTCTTTAAAAATGATCTTTACAAAAAGAACAAAAAAAAATAGACATTTTGTATTATGAAAGATGTTAATCGATCCGAATGCTCGACTCGTCGAACAACATTAGTGAATGAGTTTATAACGTTTTAAAATATGTGTATACAAAAAACCTGTCTGTTAAAGAAGATCCACTCTAAGAATGTTTCAAGTCTGTGATTTAATAATTTACTACACAGAATTTATAAAGAATGTTGCACAATATGTTACTTTAAAAAATACATTAATGTGTCCTCCGTATAAGAAAATCCAGATACATGAATGCTAACTTCGCCTTCATACAAAATCAATCCTTATCAATGGCCGATATAATATATTATTATTTTTTTTTGTATGAGGTTTGAATTGCCTAATATTGAATATAGAGATACGTAGACTACATAAGTAATTATCATTTATCGAAAGAGTTCATTTTATTATTTTTTTATATATTTTTTTATATATTTTTTTATCCAACGAGTTCATTTTATATAAGATTTGTTAATTACAATACGAAAAATTTCTAAACGAACCACTGCTTGATTTTTTAAATAAATTTTGATTTATGCCCAATATTTTTTATGCCTATTCGAATTTTCGATATACACTCCAGTTATAAACACTTGTATTTTCATAGTTTCGGATTTATCTCAAAAATGACATTTAATAAATACAAGCTGTCTGAAAATGATTAATAAAAAATAACATCAAAAACATATTTTCGAAAAAATCGAAAAAATATGTAATAATATGTACATTAAGTAGCAGACATTTACCAAAAACATTTTTGTATATAAATAGATTTTTTCATGTTTCAAATAATTGTTTTGTTAAGTTATCAACTAATTATACTATCTAGATATACTTATAAAATAATTAAAATATGCTTTCACACCAGATTTTCATATATAATAATGAATTAATATTATGGCGGTTGGTGTAATAATATCCTAACCCTTTCGATACGAAGCGCATATATATATATATATATATATATATATATATATATGCGCTTCGTATTGAAATTTTGAACAAAAAAATGTTTGTTTTAAAGATAAAATATATCTTAAACAATTAATATTAATGATTGCATTATTATAAAAATGAAACACGATAAAATAAAATAAATTACTTGAGTGTAAGTAAAATTTTTACTTTGGTACTATTAACTATAATTATTAGAACTTATTTTGTCTATTCATTTACAGTATTTAATTAAATAAATTAAAAAAAAACATTATACCATTTTTAAGTATAAAAGCCAACAAAAATTATAACATTTTTTAAGACATGGTAACTATTAAACATTTCAAGTTATGATCATTTGTAATAATCTTTGTAATTTCACTTTCTTCGACACAGCTGTATCCCCTAACTCCCCTTCTATATATATATATATATATATATATATATATATATATATATATATATATTCCCCTTCCCTATATATATGCATAATTTTATGTGATAGAGTGAATGTTTGCGAGTGAATTCTCTAGGATATAAGGGACTTAATAGACAACCAAATGTACCATTCAGTGATATCCTTTTAGCGTTCGGATACTGCTGTACCAAAATGATTAATGTCTAAATATATTAGCACTTGTAATAACTATCATATTATATTAAAATAGCAAATAATGGCAATTACCTTTACAGCTATCACTCAATTAATTGATAAATGTTATAATCTTGTCATTTGGTCTCTTTTTAGAGACTGTCACATGCAAGTTAATTATATTGTAAATTCTAAATTATTGCGAAAGACTAGAAACACGACACTGTATTTATTATAAATGTGAAAAATATTATATTATAAGAAGTCGAAAAAAAATACGTCCAATATTAAATTCAACAAATATAGATGTTAAATCAGTGTTCATAACGGAAAAAAAATTATAATTTATTGTTATAAATACTCAAATGCTTTAAAGTTTACTATTTTTTACTTGAGAATAGAAGATTACAATAAAAAAAAATTATAAAAATCTTTTTTTATGTGACATGTATTAATTTAGACATTAACAATATTTATTGTACTTCACTATTTCGCACACACTCACTCATATATATATATATATATATATATATATATATATATATATATATATGTATGTATGTATATATATATATATATATATATATATATATATATATATGTATGTATGTATATATCGGATATTTTTTAAAAAAATGTTATAAAACAAACAGGATCCTTTATGAGAGCATACTGATCAGAACTAGATTTGAAGAGAAGGGGAGTTAGGGGATACAGCTGTGTCGAAGAAAGTGAAATTACAAAGATTATTACAAATGATCATAACTTGAAATGTTTAATAGTTACCATGTCTTAAAAATGTTATAATTCTTATTGGCTTTTATACTTAAAAATGGCATAATGCTTTTTTTTAATTTATTTAATTAAATACTGTGAATGAATGGACAAAACAAGTTCTAATAAGTATAGTTAATAGGACCAATGTAAAAATTTTACTTACAGTCAATAAATTTATTTTATTTTATTGTTTCATTTTTATAATAATGCAGGAATTAATATTAACTGTTTAAGATATATTTTGTTTTCAAAAACACGGACAATGTATTATACATGACGATTTAAAAAAAATATTTTTTGTTCAGAATTTATTGACTATTTTACACTGTCTCTAAAATAAAAAATATTGTGTCCTT
The DNA here is from genome assembly GCA_034766995.1 of Acanthacorydalis orientalis. Lineage (NCBI taxonomy): Eukaryota > Metazoa > Arthropoda > Insecta > Megaloptera > Corydalidae > Acanthacorydalis > Acanthacorydalis orientalis. Next base: position 5,382,184 of record CM068315.1, read on the forward strand.
GAAAATTACATGACTAGCAGGTCCACTGGAAATACGCATTCGTCTAACATCAAAATCAGACAAACTCATGTTCTGTTGGTTGATAGAAAAATAATTGCGGTTTATGACCTTCAAATTTATATACATTTTCTTCTTTTTTGATTTTTCTGTCTGTTTTAACTGTTCAGAACTGTTAGACGATTAATGTCTAACTTTTGTGCAAGCTCTCGAATTGTTGTGCATGGTTCTGATTCAACTAACGCTTTCGTTTGGCCGTTTTGAACAGTATAAGGACATCCTCAACCGTGTTCACCTTCAAGGCTCTCGACTCCAGCATGAAATTTTTGAAACCACCATTGCATCGTACATTCCTTAACAGTATCCATACTAAAAGCATCGTTTATATTACAAGCAGTTTCTGCTGCTTTATCACTCGTTTTGAACTCATACAAAAAATTACTGTTATTTGCTTCTTTTCCATTTTTAATTCAGTAACCCAATTTGAAGCAAAATTAATAATAAAACCAAAGTCGATGTTACCACAATACAGACCGAAAAATGAACTTTAAAATGGTATTAACATGAACACGATGAAACGACTCTTTCGTTGAAAAAATAAAGGTTAGTACAAAAACCGCAATTATTTTCCTACCAACGTAATATTTCAAATAATATCACAAATATGCTCGTTATTTCAATAGCAAGAAAAAAATACAAATCAAAAAAACAAACACTGGATTGGTTTTTTTATAAAAATAAATAATATGTATTTAGAGTGCGGTACTTCTCAAATCATTTCCCAGGGCGCATTGCTGAATAGTTGAATCATGTTTTGCAATAAAAATATCTTTAATTCTTACCTCCTTTCACTTTACGACTATTGCAAACGGTGAAATCCTTAGGTTTCTTATCTTCATAGCCGGACAGGAAATGAATTTGTTTCTCCACTAAGTAAAAATCCGTACGTTTATAATTTTTTTTTATGAAAATAAAATGTTTTAAGAAAAGTATCCTTTCTTTATTCCCCTTTCTGTGTATAAATCAATATATCTAATTTCTACAGCCCAGTACTGCAGATCTGACGACGACTGTTTCTGGTTTCTATAAAAGCACTTCCTCTTTCTAGCTATTTATTTTTTTATGGGTTCTGAAGTAAACAGTACCGTTTATTCCAATCGACACTAAGAACACGTTTTATATAAAGTAGTAAACAGACTGGTTTTATATTTTATATTATTACAGTGTGAATAATATCGATAATATTTATTACCACGTTATGATACACAGATGTTGGAAAGAAGTTGATGTAGTTTCACAGAATATGCTATCGATTGAAATAAATATTGTATTTTTCAAAAATTCTAACCTCATTGATTATCGAATGTACGATTGTTAATAACAGACATATTGAAAGAAAATCAAGACTATTTTATTTCGACTTATTTTAAAACCTAATTAAGATTAAATCTTATTAAACAGTTCATAATTTCACTAGAAATATCACCTTTTTTTAAAAAAAAAATGATATATGGTATACACTGGTATTTTAACAGTACAGCAGTTATTAATATGTCTTCATCTACTTAAAAATTACAAGGTATCTAAATATTGTCGAGTTGTTGAATGCAGTGATATGAAATGTTGATGAGGATGATATAAAATGTTGTTTATACACATTTAGAGCGTCAAGGTATAGAAAAATCTGATTTTTCTCTACTAACCCGCTCTGAATATGACGCCATTGCCACCAAAATGCGCATAAGCAATAATCAAAAATGATCATTAATGATTCATTATACATTTTTAACCCAGAATATTTCGATGGTATCTGGGATAGAAAAAAAATTATTTGTGAAAGTGAATTTAATCAGTGTCAGAATAGTATTTGATATATATATATATATATATATATATATATATGTGTGTGTGTGTGTGTGTGTATGTTTCATAAAGAAGATCTTTCTAATAGATTGGTATGAAAGACAAATTACGATATTGCAAAAGTGAATAAATTGTAGAAATCTAAAAAGCAATTTTCACATACAACAGTTCTCCATATTTACTGCATATATTTTTACAAAAATCCATTTCTTTCATAAAATATAATTTTATTTTAAAAGTAATGTGTGTTACTATTTTTGCATGCCACTGTAAATAGAATTCGATTGAAAGTAAGTAAATGTTGTTATAAAAATAAACATATTTTTATTTAAATATTTTTTATCCTCTTCATTGATTCTCTTCATAAACATTTTAATACTTTTCAAATCGTGTCTCGACAGGGTAATTTATTATATCACTCTTTATACACTGTTTTTCAGTATCTTCTCATACGAAGATATCTATCTATTTTATAGTGTTTTGGTCCTTTTTTTTGATAATTTATTCGTAATATTTACATATAACCTCATTATTGTTAATGATACGTTATGACGATGATGCTATGTCACCTTCACCTTTTACTCGTCAAATTAAAATAAATCAACCTTTTCACAGAAAACGTTATAAACATATTTCTATCATTGTTAACCTACAATAAATGTAAGTGAAATGAAAACAGTAAAAGCCGAAATAAAATATGAATATGTGTATGAATATATATATATATATATATATATATATATATATATATATATATATATATATATATATATTAATTCGGACGTTTTGAAACGACTTCGTGGATATGAAAAACATATTTTTACTAAAAGTAATGCCGTACTCATCCGAATATAAGATGAGCATCGTTAGGTTTCTGCTACTTTACTACCCGTTTTAAACTCATATAAAAAAATTGTCTTTATTTACTTCTTTTCCATCTTTAATTCAATAACCCAATTTGAAGCAAAATTAATAATAAAACCAAAGTCGATGTTAACATAGTTCAGACCAGAAAATGCACTTATAAAAAAAACACGATGAAATGACACTTTCATTGAAAAATAAATTAAGATTAAAATTCAGAAAACAAAAAAAAACCCAATTATTTTCCTACCAAGCTAATAAAACAGAAGTGTGGTTCCCATCGGAAGACTATTTAACAAGTACACAGAAGGAAAATGTACATTTGAATATTTTCTTACTTGTGACATCTAGGAGTTTATAAAAAGCAAATTGAAAACATACTGTAGAGCAGTATTTCTCTACCCCCTTCCGACTTTGTTTCCTTCCTGTGGCCCCCTTGTCCTATCGGCAGAAAGCTATCTATTTAAATGTTTTGTTTGTAAATAGAATGTTTTATTATATTTTTTATAATTTATACAAAATGCAATAATTAAATAATAATTTATTCTTAAAATATTTCTCCATCATTATGCCCCTTCGTTCCTCGATCAATTCTTTGTTTTATTCATTTCGCACTTCTCTTCGTGGCCCCTATATCTCGTGCCGTGGTCCCTTTTTTACATGATTTATACCTGTAACCCGCTTGGAATATTCTGGTAAGCTTTGGCGGACATATCGTCTCAGGTTGAGAACCACTACTGTAGAGGTAAGAAAATATCATATCGAACTGAGGAAATTACAAAACTATTTAAATTTAACCGAACGTTTCTTTTCCATCTCTAATTCAACAGCCTAATTTGAAGCACTATTAATAATAAAACCAAAGTTGATGCTACTAAAATAAATACCGGGAATGCACTTAAATGATATTAACATGAACAGGATGAAACGGCACTTTCATTGAAAAAAATAAGGTCAGGATTCAGAAAACAAAAATCCGCAATTATTTTCCTACCAACCTTATAAATATGTTTCGTACATTTTTATATAAGGTTGTTTAAAAAATTGAAGTTATTTATGATTCAGTTGGGTGTATTACTACTTAATGTTATTCTTTCAAAACACTTTCATTCAAATTGTCTTGAGGGAACAATTTATAAAGAATTTTTACATTTATACAGACACAGATAAGGAAAATAATATATGTATATGCTCATATACATATATATATATATATATATATATATATATATATATATATATATATACTAATAAAACTGTTATTGTTATTTTTTTAAAAAAACTATTGTAATATTCCGACTTGTGTACTGTACATCTTGAAGGTTATTTAAAGATTTGAAAACGAATAAAAAGAATTACGAAATAGTATTATTTTCATCGACTTGTTTGCAGAACCGTTCGTTTCGTTTGAAATGTCAACAAACAGTTTTTGATGATTGTGTTTTCATCTTGTAAAAGTATTAAATAAACACATGTTCGCATATGAACGCGTCGATCGAACGAACCGTACAGATTTCAAAAAAAAAAAAAAACAATCTCCATCGGATCATAAGACGATGCCAGTCGACAACATTCTTTTCCTTCTCGTTGTTGCAATCATCATGATAAGCGTATTAAAAAGAAAATTTTTCCTCAGATAACTTACGCCACAGAGGCATCATCATCATCATAATCATCATCGGCATCGACATCGAGAACATAGTATTTCAATAATGTCATACAGTGGACGGCGAGAAAGAAGTGATTTTCAGATGTATCGAACGAACGAGACTGGCCGATGTACCTTGGGGCCACCTTTCTCCGCGTGACCTGTGAAATACCATTCACTTTCTTTCTGGGATATCGCACGTATAATGCACGCACACATTCGTACATACGTACACAACATTCGGCAACCTTTGAACTAACGTGCCGGCAGCGTGGAGATGAGCACCTATTATATCTATCCGGAGATTGGATTCGACACAGTTTATCGCTGCGGACAGAGGTTTTTTTTTATAGGCATAAAGTAATTGTACGAAAATTATACAAGAAACATTTATGTATATGTGTGTATATATACATATATATATATATATATATATATATATATGCATGCGTGTGTGTGTAAAAATATGTGTATATACATTTTTTGTCACAGTAATCAATTCGTATTAATTTTAAGTGATTTCGGTTTACATAAACATCATAACTTTTAAAATGAAATTAAGTAGAGAAAAGTTACTTTACTATTAAAAAAAAAGTATCAAAAAAAAACCAGTCACGTAAATTCGTGACTCTGTGGATGAGCACAGAATTTAAATCACTCGGTGTTTGATAATATTTTCGAAATGAGTGGAAAAAAAAAGATTCGAAAGAAACTTGTTTCGATTTCCGTCACTATTTTTGTATTGTTGACGGTTGGACGGTTTCGCAGAGCGTACCTCTTCCCTTCCATGTTTCCAAACAACAAGTGTTAGATTATTGGTATTTCGATTATTTGTATTTTTTAATAAACTGAGTGGAGGAGACAGGATAAGTTTACAATTTAAAGGAATCAATTGGATCAATTTTTATTCCAAAATATAATAACTTACGTTATGCGACATATATCTTTCTATATACTGGCCAAACTCTCCCCTCCCGGTGTTGGGGGGGAGGAGAATTTTGTGAATGCAACGAGCAGGGATCGGAGTCTTCTAGTTTTGAAAAAATATTATACTTACCTTCTAGCCTAGTTTATATCCATAATTGTCTTGTAAACTACATTTATAAGATTCTTGGCATTATACTTGTATATTTACAATCCACATTCTTCAAAAATCGGAAATGTACAACTTAAAAGCTCGTTACTGAGATATACTATAATAAAAGAAAAAATATTTAGATTAACACTATTTGATTCAAAAAAATACTTGTTCAAATTTATTAAGTGTTTTATTTGATCTATATAAGTATTTTATTAATACAGAGGGATTTAACTTAGGCTTCCATACGAAAGTATTTAAAAAAACGCAAAAATTAAAAAGAAAAACATGTTATCTTCCATTTAGTATCTTAGTTCAATTGCATTTTAGTATTGAATTTAGCTAAAATACTAAATAAATAATAACAGGACTTTTCTTAACCCCTGCGCCCACTTTTAATACTTCCATGTGGAAGCCTACATTAAATCATCCTATCTAGGGATTTTTTGTACATATATATATATATATATATATATATATATATATACACATTTACAACTGTTATTAATTTTTTTTAAATTAAAACAGAGTTATGATTGATTCCACTGAAAGACACTGAATTAATTTTTGCACCCGATTCAAACAAATATGTTGTTTATACGGAACAGATATCTATAATTTATAAAAAAAATCATTTTTTGTTCATATATATATATATATATATATATATATATATATATTCATTTATAAGTACAATGTGATTCAACTTAGACTTCCACAAGACAGTATTAAAAAAAAAACGCAAAAATTAAAAAGAAAAACATATTATCTCTCATTTAGTATTTAAGTTAAATTTTAATTTAGTATTAAATTGAACTAAAATACTAAATAAAAAATAACAGGACTTTTCTTAACCACTGCGCCTCCTTTTAATACTTCCATGTGGAAGCCTAAATTGATTCACGTATATATGTATTTTTTTACATGTGTATATATATATATATATATATATATATATATATATATATATATATATA
>CM068315.1:5391110-5428610 GCA_034766995.1 Acanthacorydalis orientalis
TATATATTAGCAGCTGCAGCAGCCTCTGTCAATCTACTGCTAAATAAAAGCCTCTTCCATGATTTTCCATTTTGTACGACTGAATATCTCTCTTTACCACTGACTTCCAGTGGTAAACTTTTTTCTTTAATTCCTTTATCCCACCTGTTCATTGGTCAATTTTTTTTGGACACTTTTTGGTTTTTGTCTGATATTGTCAGTTTTCTCTGTATTCTTGACGCGAGTTGTCGAGCCTTGGGATTAGATCCCTTTTATCTACACTTTAACTTGAATCATTAGCAATCTTGCCGTTTATCTGTGTCATATCTTGACTTTCTCGCTAGGAAAATTTTCAAAAAACCTAGTTGACCTGTCTCTGTGACTGAAGGTCACCCTCCTCCTTCCCGTTGCATATATCTATGCAGCTATCACGTACGAAACATCCGTATAACAATTCTGTATAACAATCAACCGGGGTATGTATAACAATTTAGCACTCTTCGTCGTTTTCTTCGTTTCTCGATTCGCTCCGCCGTCGCTGCGAGGTGATGACTTCTTCGTCGGTGACTTCTCAGCCGTTGCCGCCTCCAGGTGACGGATGCAGGAACGTGCTGGGACTCAGGTACATCTTCGGTCTGTATGTCCTGATGCTGATTTTCGGCCTCAGCCAGGGTCTCTATACGTACCATGATTTTCCATTTTGTACGATTGAATGCCTCTCTCTACCACTGATTTCCAATAAAATGTTTAATTTCCTTATCCCACCTGTTCATTGGTCTCTTTCCTGGTCTTTTTAGGTTCTTTGGTTCCCAGTTAACAATTTCTGCTGTGCATCGGTTGTCTTCTCTTCTTGCAATATGCCCCACCCATTTCCATTTTAGCAAATTAAATCAAACATAAGTTAATTGTCAATGATTACAGTACATAATGTTACATTAACACATTATGTATTTGACAAGCATTGTTTAAATTTGTACCGTGCCATATGTGGCCGTTGTAATCTGTTTTGTTCCAAGTCTTTTTTTTTAAATAAATAAAAGAAATATAATTAAGTAAGTATTAAATATAATTAAGGATTATAAAAATATAATTAAGTAAGTATTAAGTATTATTAAGTTATAATTAAATATATATTTCAGACAAACCAGGATTTTAACAAGTTCGGAAAGAGATCTATAAGAAGAAATGTTTTTCAAATTATTGACTATGAATTCGTTGATGAAAAAATTGTTCATTGTAGTTAGAGGGAGAGATAGAGAGAGATCGTTTTAATGTAATTAAGAAAACTATATAAAGTTACACTAAAATATATCTATTTATATATTTATCTAGTAATATATTAAAAATAATAAAATATATAAGGCTGGATTGTAATTTGTTTAAATATTTAAATCTGAAACTGAAATATTCAAATCTTAAAATCTGAACTGTTTTTTTTTTGGAAAAAAATAATATAATAATAATAAATAATAGAATAATAATATATAAATATTGACAATGATGAAGACCATGAAGTGATTAATAATATTGTACACTTATTTAAAATTTGATATATTAAATGAGATTTAAGTAATGTTTTAAATATTATTATGTAATTTTATATATTGTCATTTGTTCCAGAACATGTTTGTGAAATGGAGGACGAACTATCATGTAAAAAACAGTTAATAAATAACGCATTTCACTTGATAATAAAAAAGAGTACAGTTTTAAAGGTAGAAAATTTATAGTATTTTTCAATACGGATCTGTCGGCGTACTGACCTGAATTTCATTTAAAAAAAATGAATAATATACGTAATAAACAAAAAGAAAACATTAGCTGTAATCAAACTGACTCGACGTACAAAACGATTCGCAAAGTCGTTCAATGTGGGTTATGTTTGTTTTATTCGGTTGGCAGGTTTTTGGTTATCAAAGCGAAAGTGTACGTGTAGTTTATGCCCATAAGCGACCTTTTTCTAAATTAAAAAAAAAAGCAGAATTGATTACGTGGCCTGGCATCCATATTTTGACAGGCATACAACAGATGCATGACTGAATAAACAATGTGCTGCTGTTATTTAATTCTAGATATTAAATAGATATTTTAATATGATGAAGTACTTTCAATCACAATTATGATAACCATTAGAACACACTTAAATGGTACTCTATGAACTGTTTGTTTGTATTTCAATAAGAAGATTTGCATTGTACAATTCACTGAAATAAGCAAAAACGTATGCTAGTGAAATGATACAATTTCATGATCTCATTAGAAAATAATCTCTTCTGAGAAATATTAACTGTGTTAAAAACTGTTTTTGTTTACATTACATTTTGTATGCGTCTTTTTTGAAAAAATATATTCACTCAAAATATTTATGTCACTTTTTTTAGAAAGAGGAATAAAATCCAGTGATTATGAATCAAGCTATAGATCATGGGTGGGCAAACTGCTGCTCCCGAGACAATAATCGGTTTCATTGCCATTTTTCCTACACTGCTATATTAACAATCTACAGTAGTACAGTGTGTACGAATATTGGAACATTTTTTTACATAAAACGGATAATTCATATTATCTTTTCAAACATCCATGTGCGTTGTGTCCGAACTGCGTAACTGTGTTTAGATTATTGACTGTAAAAATGATGAAGACTCAATCAAAATCTTCAGCGAATAGAGATTAAACATATTCTGATTTACTGTGTAGGACTACTATACAGTTGTATTTTTATTATGTATAAATACAATTTTAAAATGATATTTTCTGTGGGTCTTGAACATTTCAAAATATTTTATATGTGGTTCTTATTATCGAAGAAGTAGCCCACCCCTGCTATAGATATAAATAGATTATAAAATAGATGTTATTATCAGTATGTATAAGAAAACGTTTTATAATTCCTGAATTACTCTTTAATATGAATACATTACTCTTCAGATACATCCATTGCAAGTTTTCTAAAATACTTTTATTTATAACTCTCTCTCTTTATATATATATATATATATATATATATATAGAGAGAGAGAGAGAGAGAGAAAGACACATACATATATATTATTGTGTTATGTATGTATGTACGTTCACAAGCTGTTATACATTATAACAAAATTGTCATTAAGAAATAGTCGCTCATTGAAGATAGTGCATGTTGATTTTCCAAAAATAGAAGGATTTTCGCTTTCTTATTTGTGAAATAATAATAATTTCAAATACACTTGTGTACTACAGAAAATTCTCCGATAGTATATTCAAACGGTTCACTCTTTCTTTTTACTAATTAAAAAAAAATGCTCCAGGTGAGGCTCGAACTCACAACCCCGGCATCGCTCACAACTACTGTCTTATAAGTACCGTGCGCTAACCAATTGCGCCACTGGAGCTGCTGACTGCATCTTCAATTCAGTAGAAAAGATTACTTTTCTCACCCATATCTCGACATCAATGGATTTATGATTTATTGCTATCGACCCAAAGCAGTGAAAGAAAATATAAGATGAATCCGAACCTTAGTTTGAATGCGAACTCTCTAATAGTGATAACAAATTGTTCAGCACAAGAAATAAAAGCGTATAGTTTGGGTGGTTCGGTCTTAAGTAAGAAAAACTATTTATGAAATCTCAGTTGAAGTGTATTTAAAACTAGTATGTTAGTATTTCCAAGCACTATCAAATTGATAATCACTGTCTTATTTGTTTAACATCTCGAGAATTACAATTTAATAGACTGATATTTTCCTTGTATTTTTATTATTCTTCTTATTAATTTTATTTTAAAAATCCTCTTAATCGACCACAAAAACTTTTTTTTTCTAGATAAAGTTATATCACAACACATTAATTTATACACATGTTTCCATAGAACGTTGCAAAATGAAAAGGCGACTAACATGTAATATGACTATGGCCATAAAGTTAAACATGATCTCTATGACTTTATATGACTTGCAAGTTCTCGTTTATCATCTCAGTCTCTAGTAGAAACATTCAAGTCTATCAGAAATTGTATTTTTATAAAATTTTAGCAAAACAATTTCATCAATCGAATTTTCATTGGCGGTATAATGAAAGAAATAATAAATTAATGTTTCATTAACAATGAGTAATACTTAAAACACCGATAGATGACAATATTTTTTTTCTAAAAATCGAACTGCATATCGATGCTTGTTTCTTTATTGGAGGTTAAGGGTGCATCGATATTTGAATCTCTATACATTTTTTTTTAATTTTTTTGTCCATTTTTTAAAATTTTAGGGAATATTTACATACATATATATATATATATATATATAAATAAATAAATAAATATATATATAAACAAATATATCGGAATTTCAAATTCAATCATGATGTTTTGAAACATTTTATTTCATAATCAGCCTCACTATTTGAATTTTAAAGGGGAACATAAAGAAGAAGGTATAAATTTTTACGTATATCTTAATAACACCACACAAATTTATATTACTTCTGTATGTTGCCCCTAGAGTTTGAAGAAGATAATTAGTATTAACCGAAACTCACATTGATCGAAAACGTAGATATCGAGGTTTATCTATTTACATACACACACACATACATATATATATATATATATATATATATATATATATATATATATGCATATATATATATACATATATATATATAAATATATGTATATATATATATACTTTAAATAGCGAAAATATTATTTTTATAATATTTAGAATATATTATGTTGGTAGAAAAAGAATTACGGTTTATGACTTTCAAATTCATATACATTTTTTAATTTAAATGGTTTTAAGTCGTCCAGAACTGTTGGATGACTAACGACTAACTTTTGTGGAAACTCTCGAAATGTTTAGCGTGGTTCTGATTCAACTAATGCCTTCAGTTGGTCGTTATAGACTGAAGAAGGACACCCGCAACCCTCTTCATCTTCAAGACTCTCGTCGCCAGCATGAACTTTTTGGAACCACCATTCGTTCCTTAACACCACCCACACCAAAAGCATTGAACAGTTTCTACTACTTTACCACCCGTCTTGAACTCACTAAATTTTTTTTTCTTATTTGCTTCTTTTCCATCTTTAATAGCATAGTTCAATAACCCAATTTGAAGCAAAATTAATAATAAGATGTTCACAAAATACAGACAAAAATGCACTTATAAAAAACACTATGAAATGACACTTTCATTGAAAAAAATTAAAGTTAGAATCGGAAAACAAAAACCGCAATTATTTTACTACCAGTCCAGTAACATTTATTCTCGCCCTGCATTCCAAATATAATTTTTCTGATCAAAAATATCCAATAAATTGCTATTATTTACAAACATTTAGAATAATACAAACATTTTTATAACTTTTTTCCTAAGACAAACAGGTTTTCACATTATAGCAAACTAAGTGTACCTTACACATGCAAAATGAACTTGATTTATTATTTGACGTTAAATAAGCAACCGTATTTGTAATTTAATTATGAAAATAAATTTTATTATCAATGTGTAAATATACTTTCTCTTTTATCAGACTCATTTAGCCTAAACAGGCTTATTATTATATTATATTAATTGTTTCCTGCATTAAAAAAAATCTATAAAATCAATAAAATAACCTATTTTATATATTTTACAATAGATCTGTCGCAACACTAACGTTGTTATACTGCTATTAGACTAAATATGTGTCTAATAAATCAGTCTAACCCGTCAACATCGACATAAAAGCCTTAGTTGATTACATCGGCAGTAAAAGCATGATTTATTAATATTTAAAAAAAAAAAAGATGAATTTATTAATATTTTGCTATAAAAACATAGTGTATCTTTCACCTCATCCTTGAAGAGGACACAGACATCGGGGAGTGTTTCTACCCTCTCCGAGAAGTATCAGGTCAGACCGAAGGAGCTCTTCCATAACTAGGACTCGTAATCAACAGACACAAATAATCAATGATCATTTATTGAACGTTTTTGATCCAAAATTGTTGTTAATGGAGTAAATGAAAAATTATTTTTTAATAGAAATAGATAATATTAGGTCGGTAGAAAAATAATTACGGTTTACGAACTTGAAATTCATGTACATTTTAAAATTTTTTGATTGTCCCAGCTGTTTTAACTGGTCCAGAACTGTTGGATGACTGACGCCTAACTTTTGTGTAAGCTCTAAAATTGTTTTCCATGGTTCTAATTCAACTAATGTCTTCAGTTGGTCGTTATGAAGTGAAAAAGAACGCACATGACCTTCTTCATCTTCAAGGTAAATTTTTGGAAGCCCTGTTGGACTTCACTTTCCTTAACAGTACCCACACCAAAAGCATCGTTCAGTTTACAAGCAATTTCTACTGCCCTACGACCCGTTCTGAACTCGTAAAAAATTTGCTCTTATTTTCTTCTCTCCATCTTTAATTCAATAGCCCAATTTAAAGTAAAATTAATAATAAAACCCAAGTCGATGTTATTAAAATACAGACCGAAAAATACGCTTTAAAATGATATTAACATGAAGAGGTGAAATGACACTTTCATTGAAAAAAATTAAGGCTAGAATTTGGAAAGCAAAAACCGCTATTATTTTTTTACCAACCTAATATAATTAACTCTTTTATATTTATCAATGTAACTATGTCTGCTACAAATTTGTGTTACTGCACTGGCTGGTAGGACAGAACATTTTATAAATTACTTTATTATTTCTTATTGGATACTCATTTTTTAAACAAATAAATTCGTATGAATCAATTAATTCAATTATGTTTGGCTTTAAATTTATTGGAATCTAAATTGTCTGCCACGTGATTGCAATACTGTCTGCTTGATGTGGTAGTGCCCATTATATGATAGTAGCAAATAATTAAAAGTAAAATATAAACAGTATTGTTTTTAATACAAAAAAAATATAATAAATATTAAAATTATCAAATTAAATTAAACTATTACCATGAATACATTCTTAAAAATACAAATATCGACGTGGATAACTAATTCATAGATCAATACATGGTCAATACTGATTTCACATGACCAAACACCTTGTAAGGGATGATTAGTAGAGGGTCAGGTAGTTGGATACAGTCATTTCCAATCAGACAGAGGCATATATATTTAGGATGCATTAGACATATACATATTATATATATATATATATATATATATATATATATATATATATATATATATATATATATGTGTGTGTGTTATGTTTGTAATATACAGAATAAGTACTTTATGAAAATAATTATAATTATGACCGTTAAGACTAGCGAAAATCTTATCTATTCGACTTATCATATGGCATGATTTTCTTTAAAATATTTTCAATTTTTTAAAACTATTCTCCAGTAATGAAATACTTAATACACAATGTTTATAGATAAATAAATCACGCAGAAGAGAGTTAAATAAGAAATACTTTACTTTAATATATCGAATTATTCCCTTACTGTATAAAAATATACTTAAAATTCACATTGTCGAAACGAATTACTGAAAAGTCAATAACACAACAGATATCAAAAACGGAATAGAGACCCGAACATCCTGGTTTAAGAAACAATCCGCGTTATACAACTTTCGTTCTCAACGTTAACAATACGAAAATAATAATATAATAGTAATAACGATGTCCGACGACAAAACAGCACCGCATTCAAATTCCTATTATTATTATTATTATGAGACTAATTACATATTTCGAAAGTATTTTAGAGTGCATAAGAATTTAACTCATCGAAATGTCACTGACCTAGTGACCCAGTACACTTTAAAAACAGAGAGAACGAACTTTAACAAAATAAATAACATCAAAATAAATAAATTGAATGTGAATCGGATATGTGACTCAGACTTATTAGAAATTACCGATTCACTTTTCCATTAAACCTGTTTCTCGTTTATATATTAGAGCATAAATCTCTATAGACATCTTACACATGTGTTCGGTGGAGATGTGACAAGTTCAGATGTGTGATTAATTTTATATAATATATATATATATATATATATATATATATGTTTATGTATGCATATATATATATATATATATATATATATATATATATATATATAAACATACATGTTTTATGTAGATATTGAAAAAAAACCTCAGAACCAAATTATAGAAAATTAGTATTCATTATTCGTTTAGTTTTGAGCTCTACACAGGTTTGGTTTATATTTTAATACACAAATTATTTTCTTTTATGTAAGAATATAACAGATAATTGAAAACGTTTCATTCAGCAACACTAGTATTTTATAATTGTTATATATATATATATATATATATATATATATATATATATATATATATATATATATATATATATATGAGTATAGAATACTTTCTGTGATCAAGAATCATTTACAAAATTTGAATAGATATTTCTGTTTCAAGTCGTTTGTAATTCAAACCGGATATTTTATAACTAGTTCTCGTTTCTGTTACAAATCCTACGGTACAATTCTGTGATACATTTCTAAATAACCATAATATGGAAACCGCATTTAAGAAATAACTACAAGAAATGGATAGAATGATGCTTATATTGTAATAAATATATACAGATATACAAATCAAAATCAAAAATAATTTTATTGTGATGATTTTGCACGTTACAACGCCGTATCAACTGTGTGTTGGATGGAAATTGGGGTTCGGTCCGGGGTCTTAGCCGAGGCTTTTAAATCGGTTTTGACAGGAGAATTGTGTTTCAGGAAGCGGGTATAGTGGATGGTTTGTAGTGATGGAGTCCGGAAAAAATTTTAAAAAACCTGGAAGGAATGGATAGTTTCAGATATACAGATATACATTTATACATATATACATCTATATATATATATATATATATATATATATATATATATATATATATATATATATATATGTATGTATGTATGTAAATAAGTAAATTATTTCTCGTTCACGTAAAACTATATATGTCAGCAAATAAGTGAATATAAGGTTGATAGGAAAATAATTGCGATTTTTGTATTCTGAATTCTAATATTATTTTTTTAAAATGAAAATGTCATTCCATCATATGCATGTTAATATCACATTAAAGTGCATTTTTAAGTCTGTATTTTGGTAACATCGACTTTGGGTTTATTATTAATTTTGCTTCAAATCGGGTTATTGAATTAAAAATGGAAAACAAGCAAATAAGAGTAATTTTTTGTATGAGTTCAAAACGAGTGATAAAGCGGCAGAAACTGCTTGTAAACTAAACGATGCTTCTGATTTGGATACTGTTAAAGAACGTACGGTGCAATGGTAGTTCCAATAAATTTGTGCTGGAGACGAGAGCCTTGAAGATGAAGAAGGTCGCGTGGATCCTTCTTCAGTTCATAACATCCAACGGAAACCGTTAGTTGAATGAAAACCGAGCACAACAATCCGAGAGCTTGCACAAAAGTTAAGCGTTAGTCATTCAACAGTTCTAGACCACTTAAAACACACAGGAAAATCGGATGTACGCGAAACCGGAATTATTTTCTACCAACCTAATAAAATTTATACAACAAAATTTACGGTTTCAATTGTGCTGTCGCAATTGTGTTCAAGTATAGTTCTGTTTTTTTCATTTTATAATTTTTCTATGATGATTGTAATATATTTTTTTCATCCATGATTTTGTAGTATTTATCACACTTTTATTCATTCTTTTTATTATATATATATATATATATATATAGAGAGAGAGAGAGAGAGACTCTTAAAACTTTGACAATATATGTTTATTAATATTTTGCTATCGAAACATAGTGTATCTTTCACCTCATCCTTGAAGAGGACACAAACTGCGAGGAGTGTTTCTACCCTCTCCGTGAAGTATCAGGTCAGACCGAAGGGGCTCCTCCGTTTTCATTCGGTTATAGAAAAGCACTTGAGTAAACAGAGGATGGCGTCTGATGACTGAATTTTAGTGGGAAATGTTCGCAGTTTAAAATGACATAAGAGACATATTTCACTGCCCACAGCACATGCACCTAAAGCTATCTACAAATGAACAGCGGCTTTCAATTCAACCTCCTATTAATACCAAACGCCTTTGTATTACGTCATTATGTACTTCGAATACAAACAAATACATTCATTCCATTTATATACATATATATATATATATATATATATATATATATATATATATATATATGTATGTATAAATATATATATATATATATATATATATATATATAAAATATTTCTTAAATAATTTAACTGAATAATTTAAGTAAACACACATCATCTACACATGTACAGCGGCTTTTAATGCAACCTTCTAATATATATATATATATATATATATATATATATATATATATAATAGTAAATATTAATAAAATGTATTTGTATTACTGTTGTGAATTTATAAACGGTTATAAGTATGTGACATGTATTTATAAATGACTATAAACAGAGTATTGAAATAATTAATATTCTGTAACTATTAATGTTCTAATTTCGATCATGCAATTAAAACACTGTACGGTTCGTATTGAAAAATCAATGAATGGAAAAACAAACGTGCAGACGTGAACTCGCGAGGAGATTGTAAAAAAATACACAAACACAAGCAGAGACCTGAATGACGGTCGCTTCAATTACAAAATCTATTAGATCACCGGTCATCAAAGACCTACATATTTTTATGACGAAACTAGTTTTTTTTATAGACCTTTTGATGTAATACACACACTTAAGTAACTGAACGTCAGGTGTACTGCAAAACAATTACATTATGTTCCATCGAGATGTAATCGCAGTAAATACAAACGATTTTCGTTGTTTTGTAATAATTCATATAATATTATTGTCTGTCAGACATGAGAATTAGATAATATTACACTTTTTTATATTATTGTGTACGCGTTTTGCATACGATGGACACGGTGTGATAAGAACGTATGTGACAGAGTTAAAATTTTGCAACGTACTTTTTTTTATAAATCCGTATAATTAAATAAATTGCGACGTGAATTTCTTAGAGTCGCATTACAAAATATTATGAACGATCTGTGAGGTTATTTTGTATACTTTAAACAAATAAATCGAATGTACAAGAAAATATACACAGATACAAGTTGGGTCGAGACATACACATAATTTGATTGTAAAGAAATTAATTAAATTAACCTTGTAAACAAAGAAAAATAGAAGGTAATTTATCAAAATAAAAAAAAACAAACTGCAACAGAAATATTTGTTAGAGTAGATAACACATTAACATGTTGAACATTTATATCATCTTTTATACTTGAAGGTATTTCAACATGTAAACAAATAAATGGCGGTTATCTAAAAAAAACTGTCTACTGAAAAATGATGAAATCTTTTCCTTTTTTTTCAAAACAGTTTATCGACATTCATGCACTTGTCGTATATTTCTGTCATATTTGCTATTCGTAGATTATTTTGGTGTCTAGCTGAAATTAAATACATTTTTGTCTTGTTATCTCTCTATTAATAAAAATCAGTCCTGTTGTTATCGTCAAATGATTTTTATTCATGTTCTGATTGGCTGATGGACATCTAGTGGTCTCTGTTCTGATTGGTTGATATCAATACATGATCAGTGTTCTGTTGTACGATATACAACGAAAGAGGGTATACGATTTCAATGTAAAAGTGATAAGAAATTTATTCAAAGTATTGTAGTCACTGAAGCTTTAGGATAAAAAATCTATTACACATTTCAACATTGTGTTCTGTTATGTTAATTTTTATAGACTTTACCGATAAAAATTTTAAATTTACATTTTACATGGATTATTTGTGTGTATAATTTGTTAATTTCTGTTACTTGTTAGGAGGAGAGCGACCGTTAGCGAGCGAGGGTGAAGCCTCTTCCCCAAGGGTCGGCGAGCGCCATGGTATTTATAAAATAACTACTTGAACGATGTCGATTTTCATGTTAGGAACAAAAATAGATCATTTTTATAAAAATTCAGAGTTATAATAAAAAAAAAACAGTATACCTCGTCTATTACAGGAACCGTGTTATGAGGTATACAAGGATTGCATTCTATATAAGGAAGAAGACTGTTTATAATGCAGTAAAATAACACATTTTGTTAGAAGTCTTAATACAAAGAAATCTAGATTACTAATGAAAACAACCATTGCATAAAAAATATTATTATGTACTTTTTGTAAATTAAGGCATTAATTTGTTATTTTAGTAGAAGAGTTAACTATTTCAAAGCAGATATCATTAAAATTGGTTTTTATTATTCTTCTAATAGCAGCAATAGATTCATATGACAAAGTATTGGTATAAAAATATCTTAATTTTAGTTTTTATAATTTTTTTATAATTGCTGGAAACAGGAAAAAATCTAGATAAAATGAAAGAATTTTTAAATGATTTAACTGATGTACAAACAAGTTCCATCATCATATAATTAAAGAAGTAAAATCTTCAAAATCTATTTCAGTGCAATGGGAAATTTGAAAACTAAACCGAAATGTTAGTAGATTGGATATTTTTAGACTGGTCTAAAAATTTCAAATAATAATAACAATAGTTCATCTACTTTATTGTATACGAACTATTGTTATTTGTTATAATGGTTTTGTTAAAAAAAGTTTAATCTCTGTATATAAAACAAACTTCTATAATTATTAGTCTCCCTTTGTTTTCGCAAATGAATTCTTTTCTTACCTCTCAAACATATATTTTTTTGGTGGTCAAAAATATTAAATAAATTATTATTGATCATTTTTGATTATTGTTTACATGCATTTCGATGACAATTCCATCATGTTTAAAATGTCAAAGTACAGACAAACCTAACAAAAGTTAGATTTTTCTATATGTTGACGATCGGAAAATTTTA
This sequence comes from Acanthacorydalis orientalis, assembly GCA_034766995.1. NCBI lineage: Eukaryota > Metazoa > Arthropoda > Insecta > Megaloptera > Corydalidae > Acanthacorydalis > Acanthacorydalis orientalis. The sequence goes on from CM068315.1 coordinate 5,403,917, forward strand.
TATTTTAAAAAAAATAAATAGTGTTGCAATATAATTATTCCAAAAGTAAAAAGTATTTAGAATACATGTATTAAAGATTTTTCAGTTTTATATCTATGAAACATAAGCTCTTAGAAAGATGTGTCCCAATTGAAAAATCCTTTTAAAATAGAAGAAAAATACAAGGTAGTTCCTAGAAAAATTGAAGATACATAGATGAAAAGGCGATAGCAAACTAAATTCAAGTTTTTGTGTAATGAATATGATTGTATTTTATGTACTGATTAATTAAAAAGATATATTAAGATAAAAACAATTTATATATCATATAGGTATATAATAACATTCGAATAATAAAAATGTTTTTTTTTTTTTAAATAGATGAAATGACCTCAGATTTTTCTATATGTTGACGATCGGAAAATTTGATATAAATTTCATATTTAAAAAAAAATAAATAGTGTCGAAATATAGTTATTTTAAACGTAGAAAGTATTTAGAATAGATTATTAATGATTTTTCAGTTTTATATCTGTAAACTATAAGCTATTCAAAAATTACGTTCCAATTCAAAAATCCTTTTAAAATAGAAAAAAATGCAAGGTAGTTTCCAGAAAAATTGAAGATAGATAAAAAGGGGACAGCAAACTATATTCAAGTTTTTGTGTAATGAATATAATTGTATTTTATGTACAGATTAATTAATAAGATATATTAAGATAAAAACAATTTAGGTATCATATAGGTATATAATAATATTTGACTGGTAAAAATGTTTTTTTTTTCAAAAAGTCGAAATGACCTCAGATTTTTCTATATGTTGACGATCGGAAAATTTGATATAAATTTCATATTTAAAAAAAAATAAATAGTGTCGAAATATAGTTATTCTAAAAGTAGAAAGTATTTAGAATAGATGTACGTATTAAAGATATTTTAAACTCTATCAACATAGATTTCTCTTCAAGAATATCTTTGTAAACAATACAGTGTTTTATTAAGCTGAAGATAAGTTCCTGTTTTTTATGTTCCTGTTTAAAAAGTAAAATGAAAAAAATGGCTTCAATGCACAATGAATTCGTATGTTGGAAGAGAAACACAATTGCACTAACTTCATGAACTTGGAATAGAAAATGAATCTGAAACCGAAGGTAAATTCATACATTATTAAAAACAAAATATTTTTAAGAAAATGAAGAATGTCATTATGTAAAGAATATATATATATATATATATATATATATATATATATATATATATATATATATTTGTATGTGTGTGTGTGTAATATGCTAATTTTGTTTGCTTATTGACTTAAAAATTACAAAATGTACACTGAACACATTTTTATGTTGAATTATTCGAAACAAATTTAAATGTAAGACTTTATATATATATATATATATATATATATATATATATATATACATATATTGCATAAATATTTAAAATGACGTGCATGGTACTTTTATATCAAATGATTGAAATCGTATATGCCAACACCGATTAATTTAAAGCATGTGTTCGATTTTATTTGGATAGTGAATCAACATTGAATCACTGATGAAAGGAATCAGGGCCATAGTATAATCTTCGCGTCGAGAAATGACAGTGAAGGGAATGATTTTAATGATATTTTCGAACACGTTAGTATTTATCAAAATGTACAACTCATCTTGACATATAAACATAATTATATCATTTGTAGCTGAATCTACATTTTATGTTCTTAAGACATAATTAATTTTTTTTACTACGTTTATTATGTCAAATAGTTTTCAGAATAATTTTTGTTTATTTATCAATTATATTTGACCGATGTCTGTTAATCATTTTATTATATAATTCCTAAATCTATCGATCATGATGATTTTAATTACTTATAAATATATATATATATATATATGTACATATACAATTATGTGTATGTGTATATATATATATATATACTACTGGTAAAATTTCTGAGGTCATTTCAATTATTTGAAAAGAAAACATTTTTACTATTCAAATGTCATTATATATCTATAAGATACCTAAATTGTTTTTATCGTAATATATCTTCTTAATTAATCAGTACATATATATATATATATATATATATATTTTACATAATGATATTCTGCATTTTCTTGAAAATATTTTGTTTTTAATAATGTATGCATTTACCTTCGATTTCAGATTCATTTTCTATTCTAAGTTTATGAAGTAAATGCAATTGTGTTTCTTTCAATCTACGAATTCATTGTGTATTGAAGAAATTTTTTTTCATTTTACTTTTTACATAGGAACATAAAAAACAGGATCTTATCTTCAGGTTAATAAAACACTGTATTCTTTACAAAGATATCCTTGAAGAGAAATCTATCTTGATAGAGTTTAAAAAATCTTTAATACTTACATCTATTCTAAATACCTTCTACTTTTAGAATAATTATATTGCAACACTGTTTCTCTTTTTTAAATATGAAATTTATATCAAATATTCCGAACGTCAACATATAGAAAAATCTGAGGTCATTTCGACTATTTGAAAAAAAAAACATTTTTACCAGTCAAATGTCATTATATACCTAAATTGTTTTTATCTTAATATATCTTCTTAATTAATCAGTACATAAAATACAATTATATTCATTACACAAAAACTTGAATTTAATTCGCTATCTCCTTTTTATCTATGTATCTTCCATTTTTCTAGGAACTATCTTGTATTTTTTTAAAAAAGGATTTTTGAATTGGAACGCAATTTTTGAAGAGTTTATATTTCACAGATATTAAACTGAAAAATCATTAATACATCTATTCTAAAGACATTCTACTTTTGGAATAATTATATTGCAACACTATTAATTTTTTTAAAGAAATTTAATTTTATATCAAATTTTCCGATCGTCTACACATAGAAAAATGTAACTTTTGCGAGATTTGTCTGTACTTTAATGTTTTAAACATGACGGAATTGTCATCGAAATGGACATTCTGCTGTGTATATATTTTTTTCTTAAATGTAACTAAAATGTAATAAATGCTGTCTTCTCTGATAATTTAAATTACCAGAGAATAGAATAATCCTGTTTGTAATTCCGGTAACATTACACTAGTAGAAAGAAAATAGATATTCTAGAAATTAGAAAAGTCAAGTTTATAAAATTTAATTAAATTATTATTTATAAGAGATTTGTTGGTATTGGGAATCAGAGTTAAAGTTTTTGTTTATATTGATTGCCTGAACGACGAAAATTAAATTTACAGTTTTTACAATCCACTTGACACAATTTTATTTTTGTGTGGTGGTAACCAACTTATTTTATATTATTTATTCACTCTTATCTTCTAGAAATATATACTCTCTTATTTTCATTCTGAAGATTATTACATGGATTTTATTTTCAAAATTACAATTCTTAAAGTTTACACAAGTATTTTCATTCATAAAATGTTCTAGATGTGGTTCAAAACACAACTTTTGATAAAAAACGATTATTTTTTGTAAAATAATATATATATATATATATATATATATATATATATATATATACATATGTATATGAGGTCGAATCATATATAATTTCCGTTTTAGCATATCAATTTTATTCATCAATAAAACAACCAACAATTATATCTAATCAATTATATATTCGCCATTATTTGCAGTGACCTGATGTCATTTATCAGGTACTTCTTCGATACTTTTGAGTAGAATTCCGCTGGTCTGTTGTGAAAAAGTTTTTGAAGAAGTCTCGAACGTGGTTTTCATTAGAGGATTTTTCCCCATCGAATCATTTTGCAGGAATCGAAAAAGGTAATAGTCGGTTGGTGTGAGGTCAGGTAAGTATGGCGAATGAGGTAAAAGGTGTTTGGTGCTGAAGACACTTTTCTATGAAATAATTCTTTTTTTCATTCAAGTCCGAGTAATTAAATATTTTCTATGTACAAGAAAGTGAATAAATGTATATATATATATATATATATATATATATATATATATATATATATCTGTTACACAATAATAGGATATTTTCAACTTTCTGTACATAATTTGGTACATAATACCGAAACAACGCATTATAATGAACAAAATCATTGTGACACGAAGTGAAATTTTTCGTTGCATACATTAGCATACTATTGTTAAGCTTAACGAGAGAACAAAATTAAAAAGTTCATGAAAGATACTGACTTTTTTGCAATTGCTCAACGTGCATCAGAGGATAAAACCAACACTTATCAATGCATGTCGATGACCCAGACAACAGAATCCATGTATTTTGAAAATATTTTGCGTATTACGAAAGTCAAGGTAATAATAAAACAAACACATTTAGTTCCCTCTCTCTCTCATACATGTATATATATATATATATATATATATATTTACACATATATATGTATATATATATATATATATATATATATATATATATATATATATATATATATGTTTGTAGATAGATGTAATACAATAGAAGCAATTAAATAAAACAACAAGTTAAGAAAAATTTTATAAACATTTTATCAGTGATGCATACCTTTATGACAAATATACCAATTATCATAAATAAACAAATATATTATTTACACGGAATTACATATCTATAATTTATAAAAAAACCTTTCATTTTCTGTCATTTAATACTTGTATATAGTTTGTATACAGATTAATTCAGTGCTTTTTTTTATTAAAAAATGAATGTTTATTGAAATATGAAATGAATTTTAATCCTCTAAATATAGCGCCTTATTTTATAAAACTTTTCTCCATCAGTCGAGTTACTGACAAATATCTTGTCAGTAACCCGACCCCCCAAAAGATGGCGGCTTTGTGTCTATGAAGTTGTAATGGATTTTCAGATCTCTTTCACTGTTTTAGCATTTTTTTTCAAAATGTCTCCCCCTAAAACGGAACAAATCATTCCTGGGGTTTCATCAGTATTTCTTTCAACTGAAATGCGAAAAGTATGCAATGCTTTATATGCTTCTTTTCAGACGCTATCGTACTCACTACTATCTTTTGAGATTATGCCAACTGCTTGAACAAGATATTAAGTACTTTCAAATATTAAGATTAGCACTTGAATATTTTAAAATGAGGAGGATTTTTTTAAATTAAAACAGAGTTATGATTGATTCAATTGAAAGACACTAAATTAATTTTTACACCCAATTCAAACAAATATGTTATTTATACGGAATAGATATCTATAATTTAAAATTTCATTTTTTGTTCATATATATATATATATATATATATATATATATATTCATTTATAAGTACAATGTGATTCAACTTATGCTTCCACAAGACAGTATTAAAAAAAACGCAAAAATTAAAAAGAAAACATGTTATCCCTCATTTAGTATTTAAGTTCAATTGTATTTTAGTATTAAATTGAACTAAAATACTAAATAAAAAATAACAGGAATTTTCTTAACCACTGCGCCTTCTTTTAATACTTCCATGTGGAAGCCTGAATTGATTCACCTATATATGTATTTTTTGTACATGTTTATATATATATATATATATTATACTATTCTACCCAAACTCCCCAACCAACCGGGGGGAGGGGGTTCCGAATGCAACGATAAGTGGTCAGAGGCCTCTAGTTTTTAAAAAATATTAAACTTACCCTCTAGCCTAGTTTATATCCATAATTGTCTTGTAAAATACATTTATAAGATTCTTGTCATTATACTTGTATATTTACAATCCACATTCTTCAAAAATCAGAAATGTGCAACTTGAAACCACGTTACTGCCTATAATAAAAGAAAAAATAATTAGATTAACACTCTCTGTTTCAAAAAATTACTAGTTAAAATTTATCAAGTGTTTTATTTAATCTATATAAGTATTTGATTAATATAGAGTGGTTCAACTTAGGCTACCACACGAAAGTATTAAAAAAAACGCAAAAATTAAAAAGAAAAACATGTTATCCCGCATTTAGTATTTTAATTCGATTGTATTTTAGTATTGAATTGAACTAAAATACTAGATAAAAAATAACAAGACTTTTCATAACCCCTGCGCCCTCTTTTAATACTTCTATGTGGAATGCTAAATTGAATCACCTATATAAGTATTTTTTGTACATGTATATATATATATATATATATATATATATATATATATTTACAACTGTTACTAAACGATGAATTAGTTACACTAAAAATAGATTGTTTACAAATAATCTAAATAAATAGTTCATAATCCAATGTCCAGAACGTTTAAAACCTTTTTTTCTTGTAAATTTAAATAAGATCTTATTATCAAGTTGCTACTAAAAATGTGAATATATGGCCAATTTGAACTATCGAGAAGAAGGAATGTAAATTTAGCATCAACTTTAATAAATTACATGCTATTCTTGTAGCTACAACTTTTAATAAATTTATTTATAAAAAAATTCTCCTATATTGAATCACCTATACTTCTTGAATCAAGTTCGATGATTTGTTTGATAAATGATTTTATTGTTTATACACAGCAATATTATAACACTTTATTTATATGTACATATATATATATATATATATATATATATATGTGTGTGTGTGTGTGTATGTACAAAAGAAATGCTTATATAGGCTGATTCTATTATCAAATTACCACAAAAAAATTTAATATATGTCCAGTCTGAACTATCGAGAAGAAAGAAGCAACATTTACAACACTTTATTCATTTATTATTGATTTTTTATGTAAATTTAAATATTTTCAACAATAAATATACTCATAAAATTTAGTCATCAACAATGGAACATAATTGAGTGTAACTTCAAATAATTTCTAATCAAATAATAATATTTCATAATATTGACATACAATTACTGCATGTGATTTTTTTTATTCGAGAAGTCTACAAAATATAAATACACACACACAGTTTTGTAAAGAGTAATAGTAATCAGATCATCTATAAATATTTATTGTTGATTCCACAAACTTGTCAACGAGAACTCTGTGTCTGTTAATAATTATTGCCTTGTATCAAGAATATAATTGCAATAATTGACTATTAAAAATTTATAAAAATTACTTTTACCCACAAACTCGCCGATTCTTAATTATAAATGCATGTTTCGAAAACATTCTTCGACGACCTTTTTAAATATACATTTTATTAGAGACAAAAAATATTTAAATATGATGAATACATGGATGTTTAAACACAAATTCTTAACGTACTCGAGAATTGGAATGTTTGCCGTGTCTTCATTCAATTCTTTATAAATATTTGTAATAAGTTATTAGCTAATTAATTTCATACCATTTTCATACTCAGTTAGAGGGTATATATATATACTAATAAATATGAATTTATAATTTATGACTTGCACATTAAAATATTTTCTTGCACATTTTTAAGCAATACAATACCCATAATTATACAAATTTGTTTGATTTACAACACTTAATTACTACATATGTATTGAAAATTATCCTGTACATTACTGTTGATATTAAAATAGTTTTCAAAATAGTAATAGTATTTGTACTATTGAAAATTCAATATTTGCTTTCTTGTAAATTTCAAATTTGATATTTCATCATTATCTGTGCAGTAACAGCATCAAGTTTATATAAGTAAATTAGAATTTGATTGAAAGTTAACAGCTATGTTTTAAAATATCTCTAGAATAAATTATCCTATTAGTTTCGTTTCTTAATTAAAATGACAGTTTACACGTATAAAAGGCAATAAAATAAATTAAAATATAATTTATAGCTTATAATTAATCAAATTTATTATCATAAAACGTTTACAATTATATGAATATTTCAACGATTAGAAGTTCGTTTTGCAATAAATTTCAAAGAATTTTAGAATTATATAGTTATTTATAAAGTAAACGATAAAGACGAAGATAAGGCGAAGATAAATCGGATTTAGTAGGAACTGTCTTGAAGGAATTGCATTTATTCGAATTTTTAAACATTCGCCGGTTAACACCGACCGATTACAAAAATCCTGATCGATTTTTTCGTATTAAAAAGAGATATTTTTTTAAATGGACTTATTTATTTTACTCATGAAATGATTTACACTTTTTTGCACAAAAGTGAAATTAGGAAAAATACACTGTCTGTGATAATCTTTAACCAAGCACTACAGGGTTTTCAGATAGGAACACAATTTTTTATGAAGTTGTTTCACAGATATCAAACTGGTAAATGATTTTTTTGAGTATTTTTTCATTTGTAAAGTTTTGACATTGTCATTTTTAGTTATGACTCCGTATACAACAAAATAATGCAATTGTATTATGAAAATGATTATTCTTTAAATTACATAATGTTTTTTCTCGACATACTCCTCTATATGAATCAACAATTCTTCGATTACTGAGTCAATTTGAAGAGACTGGATCAGTTTAAGATTAAAAAAAAAACACCAGAAAGTGTTCATAGTGCTCGTTCTGAAGAAAAGATTGACTTGGTTCGTGAAAGGGTATATTAGAAGAGCCAGGAATGTCAATTCCACGATGTTCATAGTAACTGGACTTTTCACAGATGACCACATGGTGTATTTTGCATAAAGACTTATTGTTGAAGGCTTATAAGATACAATTAACAGAAAAATTGAAACCAGCAGATCATTCATTCCGTCGGAGATGTGTTAATGGATGGATCCACGACACGGTTTTTCTGAAAAAGTTATCTTTAGCGATGAGGCTCATTTCGAACTCTCTCGCAAAGTTGACAAGCAAAACTGCTGAATCTGCAGTGAAGAAAATCCGAGGGTGGTCGTTAAGAAGCAATTTCATACAGAAACAGTGACTGTTTGGTACGCACTTTGGTCCGGTGGGATCATTGGTCGTTACTTGTTTGAGAATCAGGTTGGTAAATCGATTGCTGTGAATGAAGGAAGATACCAAAACATGATAATCAATTTTTTGAGTTTGTCTGATGCCTCTTGGGAATTAGTACCTGAGTGAGCCAACAATAAGTACTCTTCAATGTGTTACTAAATACAAAACTTATGAATAGTTACGGAAAAAGTGCCCGTCAATTAGTTGTGTTTGTACACAACAGTGAAGTATGCTTGTCAAAGGCAATCTAGGAGAAAGCTATTAAGATGTTGGATAGCTTCCAAAATCAAATCAAACAAAGATAATCAATTTTTTGTGGGAAGAATCGAATGATATTGATCTGGAAGACATATGGTTCCAGCATGACAGCGCAACAAGCCATACGAGAGAATCTTTTCAAAGATCAAATAGAAGCTCAAAGCCCTTTCGATGAATTCCAGGACTTCGGAATTCTATCTTCTAGGAATCAACAGACTTGGGAGCGATGTGTGCAGATCGACGGTATTTATTTTGATTAATAAATAGAATTTTCAACTGATGTATCCGTCTTTATACTCGATACGTAAATACAGCAATTATTCTTGCACCGACCTAAAATTTCTGCACGAGTGTGATTAACGTACACACAATCATAAGCGCGTACACACACACAATTTTATTATATAATAAACATCACCACGCCGAAGTGAAAAGAATCCAATTAAGAGATAATCGCTGTTTTCCGACGAATCGAACTTTAATCACATATCAGATGGTTTTAAATTCTACAGAAGTGCTAAAAGTGAGATTCTCCGTAATTGTTTCACTGGCGCACTTCATTACGCTCGCACGGTAAATTACATTCTGACAGTCGTGTGTGTGTGTGTGTGTCTGTTACTTCACTTCCGTCTAGTTTGCATATCTCGCACGGATTTGGCAACGACACAACAATACACTTTTTCGTACGTTGAATTAATTGTTTCCGCACTTTTCGAATAACACGGAACAGGTCCGGTAGAAGAGAGATTATAAACGGTTTTGTTTTGAAAGTCGATGACGTATAATTATGTTGTGTTGGAGAATAATTATTAAGTACTGATGAATTTCGTTAAATGAATGGATGGATTAAATAACGCGTACAGATTATTGCTATTCAATTAACTTATTCGATTTTTTTTTAATATGTTCGAACTGACTTAACCTTTCTCGGATGTAATTAATATATTTTATATAATATTATCTAACTATTATGAATTGTACAATCGAATTATTAATTTAAAAGTGCATAAATATATATATTTATATATATATATATATATATCTATATCTCTATATAAATATATATCTATATCTATACACATATATATATATATATATATATTTATATATATATATATATATACATATATATATATATATATATATATATATATATATATATATATATATATATATATATACATATATATATGTCCGAACTGACAAACTTTTTCGGATATAATTAATATATTTTATATAATATTATCTAACTATTATGAACTGTACAATCAAATTCTTAATTTAAAAGTGTATATATATATATATATATATGTGTGTGTGTGTGTGTATATATATAAATAAATATATATATATACATATATATATGTATATATATGTATATATATGTATATATATGTATATATATATTTATATGTATATAAATATATATATATATATATATATATATATATATATATATATACATATATATATATATATATATATAATCACCATAAAATGGAACAAATTAAAATAAAAAAGTGAATAATTCAAATGTCGTTACATTTATATTTACCACAAAACTTCATTATCTTGAATTTAGATCAGTTGAAAAAAGTGTATATGTTGTAAGTATTTCAATATTGGTCTTCAAAAATCCAATCTCATAGTTTTTCCTTAAAAAATATTTGACTTTATGCTTTTAACTAAATTAGAAAAAAATAATAATATACATTAATCATAAGAAAATGTGTGCGTTGTTAAAAATTTCCTTTCTGATAATGAGCTAAATTTTTGGGTAATTAATAATATATAATTTATAAAAATCTTATTTGAAATTATAATGAAATTTATGTAAATCTTACTGAACTGAAACGACTAGTAGAAAAGGTGTTTGATAAAAGTAAATGTGTTGTATTTAATATGACTTTTTCTTTCAAGTAAATATTTAATCTTTCGTTTGATTTTTTGAACAATTTCGCATCTTAATAAACTAGTTTAACACGTTCTCGGACCAGACCACTATAGCCGTAGACAACCAAGTATAGTTTGAAAAAAAATTTGCGATCCAACCGGAAAAAATATACAACATGGCAAATATTCAACATATCAAAAAAACAGATGTAATATTTTATTTCAATATAGTTAAATAAATGTTAAAACGCTTAAATAGTTTTACTTTATTCTTTACTTAAGAAAAGTGCTGAAAAATGCCGAACTTTTCTAGACCTAGACCGAGCAGGGCCCTTAAACAACAACAAAAAAAGAGCATCATTTATCAGAATAATACTCATCAATATTATTGTTAATAGAAAATTTATTTGCTTTTATATATTAGTAGCTTCAGATTTTACTACAATATATTACTAATTGTATTTTCATTCAACAGTTTAAATAAAAATAATTTTCTTTGAAAATACCGAAAGTTATATATATATATATATATATATATATATATATATATATATATATATATATATATATATATATATACGAGAGACATTTTAAAGCCATTTTTTTTCATATTATATAGTTGATAAAACATCACTGTCCAACATGAAAAGTACAGAAATCAATATACGATCATCATCGTATCATCATCATCATCAATCTCTGTGAATCCACTATTCAATAAAAATTTCATTCATGATTTTCCATTTCGTACGATTAAATGCTTCTCTTTTCCACTGATTTCCAGTAAAATTTGTAATTTCCTTATCCCATATATTCTTTGGTCTCTTTCTTGGTCTTTTTGTATTCCTAGGTTCTCAGTGAATAAAAATGTGTGTGTATATATATATATATATATATATACATATATATATATATATATAAATGTACATAAATATATATAAATGTATATAAATAAATATATATATATATATATATATATATCAAATATTTCTTAAATAGTTTAAATGAATAACGTGAGCAATGAATTAAATTTCTACTAACATTCAACTAAATTAATATTTTAAAGAAACAAAAATAAAGTCGAACAAAAACTATATTAGAGAAAACAGAGAAAACTTAATTATTGTAAATACAATCCTGTCAACTCGCGCGCTTATTTCCTTTGAATCAATTACATATTCGTCTCTTCTCGGGCGTCCGATGCATTTTTCAAAGAGTCATCGACACACGCACGTATGATTCCGTTTTGTCACTTCTAATTTTATAATCTAACGTTTTCACTTGGCACGCAAGATTCATATAAATTACGAATTGCCATCGAGTCGCTCGAGTTTTATTCATTTATTTATTTATTTTCAGTCGTGACTCAAATATCTACGAGCACCAAACATGAAGAACCCATGCGCGATGACGGTGACGTCAGATTGCACGCAGCGTTTGTCCTACCGGTGTTTTTTCTTTTTTTTTTGGTAGAGCGAAAGTTTTTTTTTCTATTTTATTGTAGTCAGAAATTCGAGAAAGGCGAAGAAGAGTCGCGTCAGGTCAACAATGGGGATATGCATCGACTGCCGATTCGTACAGAATATGTTTATTAATGACCTTTATGAAAATGTACACAGAGTCTCATATTTTCATTAAATATCATTTTTTTTCTGTTGTCTAACTTACTAACAATTTTTGCTTCTAGTCATTTTTAATCAATATTAAATTCTAAAATATTTGTATGTATTTTTTACTATTAGGGTGTAACATATAAAATTGCGGAATTTGTAGGTGACAATTAAAACGTAATATTTTTAACAAAACAAAATACATTTAATCAAAATAAGCTCCATCCGCTTCAATGGTCTTTTGTCAGCGAGAAATTCGATTGTTTATCCCATTTTTATAAAAATCGACATTTTTAGATCTTATAAAGTCTTCGAATACTTGAATCTCTTCTGTTCGGTTTCAGAATTTTTTATTTCTTAAATAATATTCCAAGTGACGAAAAAGACGATAGTCTGTCGGTGAAAGATCTGGTGAATAAGGGGGATGCGGTAAAATTTCATAATTCAATGAATTTAATTTGGAAATTGTGGTTCGAGATGTATATGGTCGAGCATTGTCTTGCAATAGTATCGGCCCATATCTATTGATTAGCATTGGTTGTTTCCTTTTTAATTTTTCATTCATAGAAAGATCCAGAAAGAAGGGAGGTGAATGTCACATGAATTGACCTACAATGCCTTTGATAATCGTTTAAACATCTCGATTTCTTTGCTTGCAAGGCATAAAAAGAAGAGTTTCTTGTGGTGTATCGTAACCGGCGATAAACAATAGATCTATTTCGACAACCAGAAACGCAAGAAAACATGGATTGATTCTGGCCAACCATCAACGTCGCCACCAAAGCGAAACATCCACGGTCACAAAGCAATGCTCTCTGTTTGGTGGGAAATGGAGGGTGTCGTATATTATGAGCTATTGAAACTGAAGAAACAATCACCGCCGAACATTATCGACAACAATTGGACCATTTGAATGATAAATTTGATGCAAACGACCATCAATTATATCAAATCACTGAAAAGTGATTCTTCTCCATGACAATTCTCGGCCCCATGTTGATATACTGGTGAATCAAACACTGATGGAGCTCGAATGGGAGGTTCTTCTGCACCCAGCGCATTCTCCGGACCTGATCCCAAGCGATTACCATCAGTTCCGATCGATTGGACAGCACGCTTTGGAAGATACACATTTCCATAACTATGAAGAAGTCTAAAAGTGGGTTGCTGAATTGATTGGCTCAAAATACAGGCCATTCTTTCCCCGCGGAATTCAATTTCTGCCAAAAAATGGGAAAAAGTCATAGCTTCCAGGAGAAAATATTTTGATCAATGTATTCACACATTTAGTTATTGAAATTAATGCACAAAAAACATCAGCTTTCAATTCAATATTCTATTGTGTATATATATATATATATATATATGTGTGTGTGTGTGTCTTAAAAAAAGAGTTTAATTTAATTCATAGAGAAAATAAATTAATAAAAATAATAGTCCAAATTCTAAGTTATCCTCGTTTTGTTCAGAATTTGATTATTTTTACAAACATTCTAGTAAGATTTTTATTAAAATGAGAATATAAGTGAGAACATAATTCTAAGAAACTGGCCGAAAAGTAGTATTCAACGTCAGCTACAATAAAAAAGCAATTAGTGTATATTACTAAGCTTAATGAGTTTTTGAAAGAAGAAAAAAGAACGAAAACGAAAGGAATAGTAATCAAAAAGTTATGAAATATGTTTATACTCATTATCAAGTATCCAACATTTACTGAAGAAATTAATAGGAGGATAAAAAAGAGATTGAAGTAGAAATGGCAAGAACAATTTAAACACAAATATTTAATCGAATATTCTTCAACACTATTTGGAAGATACTCATTTCCATAACTACGTAGAAGTCGAAAATTGGGTTGCTGAATGGATTGGCTCAAAAGAACCATTCATTCGTCGCGGAATTCAACTCAGCCAAATAAGTGGGAAGAGGAAAATAGCATTCAAGAGCAAATACTGTGATTAATGTATTCACACGTTTTGTTATTGAAATGAATGCTCAGAAAAACAATACAAAATACAGCGTCTTTCAATGCAACCTCCTAATATAGTGATATATGAAGTAATATGAAAATAATGAAGAATTATCAAAAAAACTTCTCTAATTTAATCAAACTATATTTTTCATGTGTCGAAATTTCAATTTAACAGCCATTAGATATTAATAACTTAATACACAAGTTCACATGAATTTTTCGTTACAGGTCTGCCTTTATTATTCATTGTGTATTTTCTTGTATATTGTACATTTTTTCAATTAGTTGATGTTTGTATGTGCGATTTTTAATTTTTCAAAATATATTTGATTATAGACAAGAAGATCTTTATTAAAAATCTAAGAATATGAAAAAAGTGTCATGTTTTATTCGACATAATGTACGAATTCAATGCACTCAGAGCATTCTCCAGACCTTGATCCAAGCGATTACCATCTGTCTCGATCGATGCAACACACTTTGGAAGATACACATTTTCATAACTACAGAGAAGTCGGAAATTGGGTTGCTGAATGGATTGACACAAAAGACAGACCATTCATTCGTCGCAGACTTCAACTTCTACCAGAAAAGTGGGAAAAAGTCATAGCTTCTGGGAGCGAATTCTTTGATTAATGTATTCATACATTTTGTTATTGAAATGAATGCTCAAACAAACACAAAAAAACAGAGGCTTTCAATGCAACATCCAAACATATATATATATATATACCCACACATATATACCTCCATATATGCATATATATATATGTAACAGAGACAGAAAACAACCTAAAAAAAGATGTATATAAAACAAGTATTAGTTTTCAGTCAACTCTGTTGACATGCATGAATTATTATAATTCTACGACAATTACAAAACCATCGAAAACAGATGATACATGTCGTCAGAAAAAATTCCTCTCGACTAAAATGAAAGTGTATAAAATAATGTAGTGGAAGTGCGTGCACTTGTGTGCATCGCAACAGCGACAAACATCCATCCTGCTTTTTGGTCACTTGGAATCTTGTGAGAATTTAAATGAGAATAAGTGTACACGTGTGCATCATTATATATATATATATATATATATATATATATATATATATATACATATATATATATACATATATATATATATATATATATATATATATATATATATAAATATTTATATATGTATATATATTTATATATATGATATATTTGTGTGCGTGGCTAAGTAACATTTTTTCTGTCCGATAAGAAAACATACACAAAATAATAAAACGAAACCTTGGTTTGACCATTGATCTTAAATCACTGTAATAGACGATGGCCAAAGCGGTTACATAAAATAGGGAAAGTGAATATGAGAAGATTATGTCAAGTAGCAGCATGTATTAATTCGTACGGATGTACTCAGTCACACAGTATATACGTTCTAGAAAACGTAACGTGTTATTATTTTCAGTCTATCGGAACGGCATTTCGATTATGTATGAATACGTCTAGTGTGTTGCAATGTCTCTAAGGTCAAGCGACAAAAAACTGAAGCAGTCCGAAGACATGCATCGACGGATAAATGGAATTATAAGGAAATGCGTTTCTGTGAACCGGAGTGTATAGTTTACGATCACGGAAATGTGCTCTTTTCGAACGAATTTTTAATTAATCGAGTATCCGTAATTGTGGGAGACAGATCTGTGTCTACAGCCGATCGGATATTATGATCTTGTTTCGGTTTCGTAAAATCGAAAAAAGGATTTCCATTCTATTAAGTCGAATAATTATATCATTCTTGGAATGCTATTATGAAATATAGCTTGAACAAATCTAGAACAAAGATCTCGTTGTAAAAAAGATTGTTTTTTTTTTAATACAAAGTCATTTAAAAGTTATTTCCAAATTGAATCTACTACCAAGCTGAATGAAATGAACATACATCTACTTGGATAGTGTTCTGAAATTTTTATTAAGTTGGTAGGAAAATAATTGCAGTTCTTGTTTTCTGAATTCTAATATTAATTTTCTTTCAATGAAAGTGTTATTTCATCGTGTTCATGTTAATATCATTTTAAAGTACATTTACTAGTCTGTATTTTGATAACATCGACTTTGGTATTATTATCAATTTTATTTCAAATTGGGCTATGGACTTAAAAATGGAAAAGAAACAAATAAGAACATTTTTCTGTGAGCTCAAAACGGATGATAAAACAATAGGAACTGCTCACAAACTAAACAATCATTTTGGTGTGGGCACTGTTAAGAAATGTACGGTGCAATTGTGGTTCCAAAAATTTTATGCTGTGGACAAGAGCCTTGGAGATGAATAAAGCCGCCTTCTTGAATTTATAACGACCAATTGAAGGCATTTCAAGCAGAACCACGCATAACCATTCGAGATATTGCACAAAAGTTAGGCGTTTGTCATGCAACAGTTCTGGACTACTTAAAACAGCTAGGAAAATCAAAAAAGCGAAAAATGTATATGAATTTGAAGATCATAAACTGCAATTATTTTTCTACCAACTCAATATCTCTAATATAAATTAAAATAAACAAAAGTTCTTACCAATTATAATTATAAAATAACCGATTATGATTGTAAAGTTATAATTATTATTTTTATATCTGTATGGTTCTCTTCAGCCTAATTCCATTGGATTATTCGTATAGTATTCCTCTACAATCGTTTAAGGTGGTTTAGCCATAATCTGATAATTCGTTGTGTACTGACATTTTAAACATATTTAAGGTCTAAATAAATTATAAGATTTGAGTACGTTTGAAAGGTTGGTATACAGTAAATTACTATAATATGGCTGAAGAGTCGAATCTGGTTGTAGTAGGATATTACAAGAATGATCCAATTGGTCCAGACTAAAGAAGACGATAAGGTAGCATAATATTAGGTAGGTAGGAAAATAATTTCGGTTTTTGTTTTCTGAATTCCAACCTTACTTTTTTTAATGAAAGTATCATTTCATTGTGTTCATTTTAATATCATTTTAAAGTGCATTTTTCAGCCTGTACTTTGGTAGCATCGACTTTGGTTTTTATTATTAATTTTGCTTCAAGTTGGGCTATTGAATTAAAGATGGAAGAGAAGCAAATAAGAGCATTGTCTGTATCAATTCAAAACGGATGGTCAAATAGCAGAAACTGCTCGTAATTTAAACAATCCTTTTGGTGTGGGTACTGTTAAAGAATGTACAGTGCAATTGTAGTTCCAAAAATTTCATGTTGAAGACAAGATCCTTAACGATGGAGTAGGTCGCCTTCTTCATTTCATAACGACCAATTGAAGGCGTTAGTTCAATCAGATCCACGCACAACAATTTAAGAGTTTGGACAAAAGTTAAATGTTAGTCATTCAGTAGTTCTTGACAACTTAAATCGGCTGGGAAAATCAAAAAAGATAAAAATGTATATGAATTTGAAGGTCATAAAAAAATTTGAAAAAAAAAAATCGAAGTGGCTCAAATCAGGTAAACGCGCAGGCCAATAAAAATCATCAAAAATGTCCCATAAGAGTTCCACAAAGACTCATGCTGTGTGCATTGTGTATCCATCTTGTTGGAACTACATTTGTGAACGAGATTATCAATAGCTACACTCGAAAGAAATTCTATTATCTTACGATATTGAGTACTATTTACGGTTACAGCAGTACCGTCTTCATTTTCGAAGAAATAATGGCCTATAATTTTTTCGGACGTTGCTCTGCACCAAACAGACACTTAAGTGGGTGTAATTGTCGCTAATAAAGTGTTATTGGATTCTGTGCAGACCATATTCTATAGTTTTGTCGGTTCATCAAGCCATTTAATTGAAAATGAGCTTCATCTCTCATAATCAAATTGTGAATAAATTCATTATTTTCTTCTGCTTGTTGGCGAAAACGAATTGCATAATCACGTCGATACTGATAATCTGTTTGCTTTAGCTCTTGCGCTTTGCATGGAAACATTTTGAATGCGGCCAAAATACAAGACCTCCGAGATATTCTAAGTTATGTTGAATGTCTTCTGGTTGACGTTTCAGGATTTTACTCAACACTCTCCTGTACACGTTGAATATTTTCCTCAGTTTGAGCCGAACGATATCTTACAAATCTTTAACGTTTACTAACTGCACGTTATTATCAAAAAATTACAACCAAACGATTAATCATTGGCTCTGACGGTCCTGACCAAACATAAAAATAACTAAGATATTTTCAAAACCTGATTTTCGAAATAAAATTCAATTATTTTGGTACATTGTTCCGTCGTATACCTTTCCATGACAAATTCTCCAAGTTTCATTGATAAAATTTTGAAAAGAAGAAGAAAGAAAACATTTAAACAAAAAAAAAATAACTATTCAAACCCCTTTGTTCTTTCTACGCCACCCTGTATATAATAAAAATGATTGAAATCGTATGATCGAGAAGCTTCCTTTAGCTGATTTTAATTCATTTTTTATAGCACTTATAAAAAATTATCTTCAACGATCGTGTCTTGCATTTTATTTTGTTTTTATTTCAAAAGAAAGTTGCAGCAGTGTTTATAATATGTCCGTGTATATAAATTACACAATACTGCAGTGGGGTTTTTTTTAAATTTATAAGAATGGAACGATCTGAAATCTCCCACACTTGGCAATATTCTACATTACAGGCCTACACAGATGAACTCCATGCGAGGCAAGTAGTGCACTTATCAACTAAAATGTCGACTTTCGAACGAGTTGTTCACTTTCCTGATCATATTTTCAATATATATATATATATATATATATATATATATATATATATATATATATATATTCAAATTCATGTCAGTTCCTTGATCAATGATTTCTTCTTCTGTATTTGGATAATACACATCCTGTTCATTTTTATCATCTTCATTATCCTTTTTATGTAATTAAAAATCAAAATATAATATGCAAAATTAAGATGTATTTTTTTCACATTTGCTTTTTGTATTTCACGGTATAATTATTCAAGAAGTGGATCTGAAACACGAGCTGGAATGTTCATAAATCGTTCATTTATTAATAATCCTACATGTTTAGAATCATTTCCTAAAATATTATGAACAAAACTATTCACTTCATCACTTCAATGTTCCTCAGCTAATTCAACCAATAAATTTCTTAATTGTTGTATGCATTCCACATTCTTCTTTACTGTTAAGTTAATTACACTTGTAATACCGAACACATTATTTATATCTACACCATCATTTTCATCACTATCTTCAGGATCTTCAACACTCTGTTTCAAAACACTGCGTACATTATTTTGTGCAATTAAAAGATCACTTCATTCTGATAAATTAACATGTGCCTTAAGGGATAAGTGTTGTAATAACTGTTTAACGTCATGAAAATCACATAAATCTGGGTTGCGCCCCTCGAAATCTGGTTCAGTTACTTCATCTCCAGTATAAACATCTTGATTTTCTTGTTCACTTTCAGATGACTGTTGTTGTTATTGTTCATTATTACTTATATGGTGTTTTTTTCCTGGGCCAGCCATACTAATGTATATATTTAATTAATACCAAAAATGTAAAAATTGCACGTGCCTAACTAACTTAATCTCAACCAGACAGACATAAAATGAGAAAAGAAACTCTCTCTCTCTCTCTCTCTCTCTCTATATATATATATATATATATATATATATATATATGTGTGTGTGTGTGTATATATATATATATATAGGGTGGTTCAACTTAGGCTTGCACAAGAAAGTATTAAAAAAAGGAAAAATTATAAAAACAAATTTCCCCATTTAGTATTTTAGTTCAAGTGTATTTTAGTATTGAATTGAACTAAAATAATAAATAAAAAATAACATGACTTTTCTTAACCCCTTCTGCTTATTTTAATACATCCATGTGAAAACCTCAATTGAATCACCATATATATATATATATATATATATATATATATATATATATATATATATGTATATATATATATAAATAATTTTAAAAATTAACCTAATACTTCAACACAGATTATTTGATAAAAATATAACATTTGAAATATTTCTTGTATAATTATTATTGTTCTGTGGATAAAAAAAAACATTCGATCCGTCATTTTCAATGACAACACTTGACATTCTTAATCAAAAAACAATTTCTCACAGCGTCTGTTACATTATTGCAAGAAAAAAGATGCATTAGATACACCTATTAAGTGAAAATGAGGGTGAGACTCGAACACTTTATATGGAATCATGTGAGAAAAACATGTTCTCATCGGATTGACTAAATAAGCATGATTCAATGTCAGGTCAACTTAATAACAATTCGCAACTGATTGAGAAACTGTTCTCTTCGATTACATTATCGTGACTTAATAAGAAAGTATTCAAATTTATATGCAAATATATATGCAAAAAAACTCAATAATTAAAATATTCATTCTGTGTTTCGAATTCATATATTAGCATTCTTATCTTAGTATTGGAATATTTTTGAGGAAGGTTACTTTAAAAAAAAATTAAGAAACTTGTCGAGTGTTTACATCTTATAAGATCGAGATAAGAATGTAAATCTGAAAAAAGTGTAGGTTCTAGATTTGTATGAATGTTATATACATATATATATATATATATATATAATATATATATATAATAGTAATTAAGAACTAGATTATCAGCAACTGTGATGTAATATTAGTTTTTTACATTTTAAACAATCTATTTTGAATTTTTATGAAATTTACTGTGTTTTAATTAAAAATACTCTTAAAAAATAAAAAAAATGGAAAAAATAAAAAATCATGGGTTATGTTAAATAAACTCTCAACATTAATCATGAGTTTGTTTAGTAATCTCTTGCTTTTTAATCCTAGAAATCGATATCCGAGTGAGATAACAAGATGTTACTCCTTAATGTTCGACCAAGACAAAATCACATACTAGTCTATAAAGTCGAGTATCTAGAGTGTGTCATTAATTATTCAATAATTGAACATTTTACTCTTTTTTTTAATATAATTTTTAAACGTGAAACGCTAATAATTATTCAAAAAGTGTTTACTTATTTTTATATAAGAATTCTTACTATTATATCGAGAGATTGTCATTTAGAATAAGTCAGTAAGTGTCTGTAATATTATAAACACTACAATATCTACATATAATAATGTGCAGGCAAGAGAAAATCGTACACACTTCTTAGCTTTAAACATAGGTATTACTTCCCCTTAGCATAAATTTAATGTCAAGAAACTACTTTCATTTAAGTTGATGGTATGACGATAGCCGTTTAAATGCACTCATTTATTAATTATATATTAAACTTTTCATTTTTGTACATTAATTTGAATACCTTTAAAATTAATATGTTTAACGAAGATGTTTGGATTTACACATACGATTGAACTTATTATCTCTAGACTGTGATTTAAGAACATTTTTTTTCAGAAAATTGCATTGAATCACATCTTAAAACTTGAAATATATAATCGAGTTTTTCGAAAAATGTACAGTAGATAAACAGTACTCAAAAAACACCGATTTCTCATTCATTTAATAAAATTGTATTCATTTATGAACGGTATATTGTTATGTACGAGGGCGATTTGAAAAGTTCACAGCCTGACTATCAAAAAATATAACTTGTGTTTATAAATTATTTTTATTTTTCAATATAGTCACCCTGAACTTCAATGGACTTCAATTAGAGATGCTCCAGTGCTTTAAACCTTTCCTGAAATCCTTTTCTTGAAGGTCCTTAAAATAGCTATTCACTGTTGCTGTCAGTTCTTCATCTGACAAAAATCTTTAACCATCAAAGAAGTTTTGAGAACAGATGGAAATCTGAAAGGACCAAATCTAGAGAATAAGCTGGATGGGGCAGCAAATCGTACTTCAATACAGCGAGTTTTGCCATTGATACAACACTTGTCCTGAATGGAAAATGAGCTTTTTCTTTGATAAACCTGGTCCTTTCTCACGAATTGTTCGATCGAGTCGATCCAAAAGTTTATCATAATACTCTCCCATTATCGTTTGACCCTTTTGAAGATAGTCAATTAGCAGGATCCCTTTAGTATCTCAAAAAATTGAAGCCTTAACTTTTCCAGCGGATAAAACGGAATTTCTTTTTTTTAGTGGACCATGCTTCCACTGCTTTGATTGTTGTTTTCGCTCCAGAGTGTAATGGTGAATCCAAGTCACATCCGTAGTCACAAATCGCCGGATAAAGTCTTTCGTATCCCTCTTAAATCGATCCAAACAGTCTTTGGAAATTCAAATGCGCTTATGATAAATTGTCAGCAAAACGGCACCCATCTTTCCGATAACTTTTTCATACATAACTCTTCAGGCAGGATGTGATACACTTGTTTATCCGAAACATCCACACAACTTTAGTAATTTCGTACACTTTCAATCGCCGATTCTGCCAGTTAACATCGTGCACTCTGTGGATGATTCCTTCAGTCGTCGCATTTTTCGGACATCCAGGCGCGGATTACCTTCTAAGCATCCACGGCCACATTCAAATTCGTCTGTCCGCTTCTTTGAGGTTGTATGCGAAGGTGTGCCATCACCCAGAACACTTTTCATCTCGTTGAAGATTTCTGTCGACGTTGAGCCTTTTTTCGATCACCGCACGATGTTCAACTTCATCCATTTCGACAACGGCACAAAAAGAGCTTTATTTAAATCGATATTTTGCTACAAACTGCTTGTCACGTTAATGATGGACTTTGAGATTATGTATAAGATAGATATCGCTTTGTAACGCGTCCACAATTTATATTCTTTCATAGTTAGGTCGCGAACTTTTCAAATACCCCCCGTACATAACAATATACAGTTCATAAATGAATACAGTTTTATTAAATGATTAAGAAACATGTACGAATTGATACATTTCTTGAGTAGTGCGCATCCATTGTACACTTTTCGAAAGACTCAATAATATATTTCGAGTCTTAAGATGTAAGATCAATCAAATTTCCTAAGAAAAATGTTCTTAAAACACAATCTGTAAATAATAAGTTCAATTGTTTGTGTAAATTAAAACATTACCGCTACTTATAAGCCAGGCCGTGAACTTTTCAAATCACCCTCGTATATTTATATAAGTAGTTTTTTTTCTAATAAAAACAATTATGTTTCACACTAGTATCAGTAAATGTTAGAATAAAAAAGTGAAAATATAATAAGAAGGTGCTAATTTTTCTGAATATATCAAAGAATGACTGTTCATTAATTAAACACTCGACCATACATGGAGCAATTATCTCATTAAGTCGACAATAAATATTGCAATGAATTAGTATACTAGTCATTTCAACAATCAGCAAATGAATATTGTCTAACTAACAGTTTTTGTTAAATGGAGAATTATGTGAATATATTCTAATTATAATTTTCTCATGTACCAAAAAAAAAAAATTGCCAAGCGTCAGAGAGCAATTGTTTTGAAGACAATTCCTCGATACATTTATATAAAAAAAAAAAGAAATTAAACGAGTACAAGAACCATAAATTAATCTTGTTTAGAGGTATGTTCTATATTCACATTCTCTGATGGGAGATGCAATAGAACTGATTGCAGTGAGAGGAGATAAAATGTATGTTGTTTTCACCTATTGTCTCTACAATTTTATTCATACGACTCACTACAGATACAATCTTAATTGAATGCATGCATGCATCACTAATTTTGTAGAGGTATACACTGAATTGATGGAATTGAATGTTTTATCGTATATAAAATTCATATTAATCATGTTTTGTACGTGATTTTAATCTATAAATACAAATAAGATTATTTAATTGCATATCAATAATTGTTACATTGTTTGCATTTGTAACTAATTAACAATATGCAATATTCACTAATTCATGATCACTAGTTTCGATCGCTATTGTTTAATTATTCTGCAGTTTAAATGTGAAACATTTATAACAAAAAAAAACTGTATTATAAAAATAAGCACATGTAAAAAAATACCAACAACCTTTGTAATAGGTCATTATGTACCTCTGATACAAATAAATACATTCATTCATTTATAACAAAAATAGTTTAGTATTGGAGTAAATATATATATATATATATATATATATATATATATATATATATATATATACATTTTTATCAATATATAGATTTTAATATTTTTATTAACTTCGAATTGGTGAATAACTGT
>CM068315.1:5436110-5506110 GCA_034766995.1 Acanthacorydalis orientalis
GATCCATTCTCGAGGGCGTTAAACTCTTCATAATGAATTGCCTGCGTACAAATTGTAACACTGTCAAATGACTGTGTTATATGTATATATATATATATATATATATGCTAATGAATAAATAGGGGAGAAATAGAAAATAGAGATATACTGAACTGCTGAATTATTTGTATTTACTTTACAAATTGAAATTCAATTTTTTTAAATTGTTTTCGTTTCTTTTAAATAAACATGTTCAATATAATAAGAAACTGTTGATAAAATACCTGTTAATGAAATACATTGTGCAATAAAATACCTGTTAATGAAATACATTGTGCAATAAAATACCAGATATTTATTACCATCTTAACTTATAGTTAATATAAAAACTCTTAACTACTTTGAAACATAAATTATTATTAAATTCGTCCAGTGAGCGCTTTACATACTACATTGTTTTTACCCATTCAAACGAAAGCCGTGCCATGTTATAACATACAGATCTGTTCGATTTTTTTGCAATCACAGTGAAACATTTTGGACATCCATTAAGTAATTGAATCAATTTCAAGAACTGGTATTAGTGATTCCCATAAATAAGGAACTATTTCAAATTTAAACGCAGATACGAGTCCATTCTTTTATTATTTTCTAATGAATTGCATATTCGACATGATTATCCATAACCTTTCGCCTTCTATTCTGTAAATTTTCAATTCCTCTCATAAAAATGTGCCGGGTGTGATGAAAAATATGATTCGAGGCGAACTTGAACGTCACTAACATTTTCAACTTTGTATTTTTGAGTGAGTGTGCCATAGATCTAAACAAATGATAATTCGATGGCGCAATATCGGGTGAATATGGTAGATGCAGTAAAACTTCCCAGTTCATTCAAACACCTTGTACATATTTATATATATATACATAAAAAGTGATTATTTTTAAAAGTATATGATAAGGACTTTTGAGAAAGAATAATGTATTAATTATTGGATTATGTAACATGAATAGTCATTAAAATTCCATAAACTTGTTTGTTCATTTTACTGACCGATAAAATGAAATAACCAAGACAAACTACTTCCATTTAGATCAGATTTTTTCATTTTTAATTAAAATTATAGAATTCTATAATATAAGAACTCTTCTCTATAACGATATTTGATGATATTTAAAAAAAATGAATCATAATATCAGAAATATCAATTAACAATAGGCTGATTGATTAAGTACACCAATTATTTTATATTGATTGATTGACCGGACAGGAAAATAACGGCATAGAAGCACATTTTTTTTACTTAGGACCGATTATGACCGATGATAACATTAATTAATTTAATAAGAATATTGTGTTCTCACATCCGTGAAAATACTATAAATAAGCGATTGATACACAGTCAAGTATTTTTTATGCGGTAGGTACGTTTCACAGGAAACCGTATTTTAAAAATCGCACAAAAAAAATATAACTTAGGTTGACAAGTTAGAGATACGTTCCATAATTTTCTAAGATATCATAACACCAAAGCAGTGACTTAAAATACATCCAAAATCACATAAAAAAATTTATGAAAATTCAGAAAAATAAGAATGTTTAAAAATTCATTCGAAAATCTGAATGAAATTGATATAGAACTTAAAATAAATTTGTTTTAAAATTTTATTCATTCGATTTTATTGAAAAGTAACAATTCTTTTACGTTTTTTCATCAGAATTGTGGTCGCTATCTGACAACGTTCAGCACAATTTGCGAACTGGTGAGAGATCACTTTCATCACTAGAAGAGATAGTCAGCGCATCAGATCTGCATGGTAAAGACAATGGTTCTTTCCAAACAGAATTAGCGTCTACTTCGCCATCGTTCTGTGTTGATTTTTTTACTCTGACAATGTAATCAGTGATTACACTTTACGACGATGACTTTCCTAACTTTTTATGCAATTCGCGATATCCAGACATACAATTCTTCAGTTCACTTTGGAATTTGAAGGTTCGTTCAGGATTTGTATTATTAACAAGAAAATGATTTTCTAATTTATTGCAAAGTTGAAGACCTCGAATTATATTTGCAGTGAGGCGGATAGGTTTTCTTCCACTTCACTATCGTTTTCTGGATCTTGGACGATATCTAAAGTTATACCAATAATATCACCGTCACTAAAGGTATTATTCACAAGCAATTCGTCGACATCATTCTGGTTAAAAGTATCAAAATCTTCTCCACCAATTTCATGTGCCAAAGTATGATTTTAGCTGATAATGTCAATGTTTGAATGGTTCCACTGTTTGCAACACAACCAGGCCAAGCTGCTTTCCAGCAAGCATTTAAAGTTTGTATTCTTATTTCAGCGATAGCAGGTACATGATTCAAACAGTCCAAAATAGTTTTTCTCAAATTTCAGTCCCTATTAATGGCACATTTTTTAAGTTATCCAATATAAATTGATAAGTGCACCTCAAGTATTTTTTTAAATAGCAATGATGCCTTGTTCTAATGGCTGAATAATGCTTGTGGTATCGGATGGAAACAACATTACATGCACATTTCGATGTCCTAAATGCTGATGATCTGGTATATTGTCAACAGTTAATAGAATTTTAAAATTGAGAGCTTTCAGCTTCATATAATCTGCATGAAATATGCACCGCATAACTGCAAAACCGTATTAAAAATGCACATAAAAAAGACTCGACTGTTTATAGTTATTAAAAAAATTATCCGAGTTAGATTTTGAACTTTGACTACATGTTCTCTTTAAATAAGAAAGTACTAATTTTATATTTTATATTCAATATTCTAAGAACGATTTAAAGGTGTTAGTACAGTAACAATTTTTTGAAACGAGTTCAAAACGGGTGGCAAAGCAGCAGAAACTGCTCGTGATCTAAACGATGCTTTTGATGCCAGTACTGTTAAGGAACGTACGGTGCAAATGGAGGGTCCAAAAATAAATAGAATAAAAATATTGAATTTGACAGATTTGCAGCTATAAATGTAATCCTTAGTTTTTCATGATGATAAATTATGTTTATAATTATCGAGTTGATGGGAGGAAAAGTGAAAATATTCCCCGAGTGCAGAGAGTTAAAGAAAAACTGGCATAAAATCGCTAGGCAGTTGAATCGATAAAATTGTAAAATAAAATGTTTCAATGAACAGAATAAGAATGTAATTGATTTAAAAATTAAAATAATAATAATAAATAGTATTAATAAAATAATCATTCAGGATATTTCATTTACATATGTTTTAAAAACTTATCAACGAAAAATATCGACAGTAATTCCTTTCAACAGATATTTATTTGCAATCCTGCAATCCAATATTTCTTCTCAATCGATTTGATCTTATTATAATAATAATAAGTATTTAATAATAATAATCAGTCTTAATTATACAATGCATTTAATTTATTGTATTATGTTGCTATGAAATTAATTGAGGTACTTGTTTTCTGAATTCAACCTTAATTTTTTTTCAATGAAAGTGTCGTTCC
Organism: Acanthacorydalis orientalis; assembly: GCA_034766995.1. Classification (NCBI taxonomy): domain Eukaryota; kingdom Metazoa; phylum Arthropoda; class Insecta; order Megaloptera; family Corydalidae; genus Acanthacorydalis; species Acanthacorydalis orientalis. The sequence continues at coordinate 5,439,594 of CM068315.1, forward strand.
ATCGAGTTCAAGTCAATATCATTTTAAAGTACATTTTTCGGTCTGTGTTTTGGTAACATCGACTTTGATTTTATTATTAATTTTGTTTGAAATTCGGCTATTGAATTAAAAATGGAAAGAAGCAAATAAGAGCAATTTTTCGATACTAGTTTCACTGCTTGCAACACAACCAGGCCAAGCTGCTTTCTAGCAATCATTTAAAGTTTGTGTTCTTATTTCATCGATAGCAGATACATGATTTAAACAGTACAAAATAGATTTTTTTCCAAATGTCAGTCCCTGTTAATGGCACATTTTCTAATTTATCCAACATAAATTGATAAGTGCGCATAAAGTAATATTTTTTTAAAAAAATAGCAATGATGCCTTGTTCTAATGGCTGAATAATGCTTGTTGTATCGGGTGGAAAAAACACTACATACACATTTGGATGTTCTAAATACTGATGATCTGGTGCATTGTGACCAATTAATAGAACTTTAAAATTGAGAGCTGTCCGCTTCATATAATTTGCAAGAAATATGCACCGCATAACTGCAAAAACGCATTAAAAAGATACACATAAAAGAGACTCGACTGTATATAAATATTAACAAAATTATCCGAGTTAGAGTTTGAACATTATATGTTCTCTTTAAATACTATTACTGAATATATGTTCTGTTTAAATAAGAAAGTGCTAATTTAATAATCAATATTTTAAGAAAGATTTAAATCTATTACTACAGTTATTAATTTTATCAATAAAAATGACAATATTAGTATTACAAATATTAAAATAAAGATTTTGATTGTCTACTTCTTACAATCAAAAAGATAGAAGTTAAATACTTTATATTTTTGTAACATACATTTTTATTTAACGGAATACTTTAACAAAACATTTTTATCTATACATATATATATATATATATATATATATATATATATATATATATAATCTACTTGAGAACATAGTAAAATGAAACGTTATACAAAGGAAATAACTACCTACAACATTTTATAATTGATTCAACTTGGAAGAATTTGATTAGAAAGTAGTATACTGTAATACTTACTTACACATAACATTCATTAATAATAAAAATAAGAAGTGTTTAATTACATGAAAACAAATCATCCATATTTCATAAATCATCGATACATCGATCATAACTACAAGAGATAGTTTTAAAATAGTAATGGATTCGCATTCGCTTTTAATAAACACTCGAAACGCATTAAATTCCCTTTTTCACGAATATCATTCTGAATGTTGTTTTTCATATTCTTCGTGTTTAGAAATGAGTTTAAAATAAAATCAAATAGCTTTATCGGCAGAGGATTCAGCTCTTTTAGAATGAATATGACAGGTTTTAAATTCCATTACAAATATTCGGTGTGCAAATCGATTCGGTGCCTTTAAATTGAATCAACCATAACTCTGTTTTAAATTTAAATATTTTTTCATTGTCTTGGGATTTTAAAGTGTCAATCTTAACATTTAAAAACACTACATATCTTGAGCAAGCAGTTGGGATAACCTCACAGAACAGAGTGAACACGATGGCGTCCGAAAAGCAGCATATTAGAATTAGATGCTTTTAGGATTCCGGTTGAAAAAAAATCCTGCCGAATCCACAGGTATGATTTGTTCAGTTTTTGGAGAAGGTGTCATTGCGCATAAATATGTAAAAATGGTTTTAAAGGGTTCGGAATGGTGATTTTGATCTTTCTGTTCGACAACGTCCTAGACAACCGAAAAATATTGATAAGTTTGAGCAGCTGTTAAGTAAAAACTGCTCAGACTGAAGTGGAGACCAGAACTGTTTAACGACTAACGTACAACTTTTATACAAACTCTCGAATTGAGTGAGTGGTTTCGATTCATCTAACGTCTTCAACTGGTCGTTATGAATTGAAAAAGGACGTCTACGACCTTCTTCATCTTCAAGGCTTTCGTCCTCAGTACGAATTTTTTTTAACCATCGTTGCATTGTACATTCCTTAACAGTACCCACACCAAAAGCATCATTTAGTTTATTAGCAATTTATGCTGCTTTACCACCCACTTTCAACTCATACAAAAAAGCTCTTATTTGCTTCTCTTCCATCTTTAATTCAATAGCCCAATTTGAAGCAAAATTAATAATAAAACCAAAATCGATTTTACCAAAGTACAGACAGAAAAATTTACTTTAAAATGAAATTAATATGAACACGATCAAATGACACTTTCATTGAAAAAAATAATGTTGAATTTAGAAAACAAATACCGCAATTAATTTCCTACCAACACAATACAATAAATTAAATACATTGTATAATTAAGATTGATAATTATTATTATATACTGATTATTATCACAATAAGATCAAATCAATTGAGAACACTTTCATTAAAAAAAGTATGGTTAAAGTTCAGAAAACAAAAACTGTAATTATTTTCTTACCGACCAAATATTATGCTAACTTATTATCTCCTTTGGTCTGAACTAATTGGATCATTCTTGTAATATTCTACTATAAGCAGATTCGACTCTTCAGCCGTATTCTAGTAATTTACTGTATACCAAACTTTCAAACGTATCCATCTCTTCCATCTTTAATTCAATAGCCTAACTTGAAGCAAAATTAATAATAAAACAAAAGTCAATCTTACCAAAGTGTAGACCGGAAAATTCACTTTAAAATGATATTAACATGAACACAATGAAATGACACTTTCATTAAAAAATGTAAGGTTGGAATTCAGAAAACAAAAACCGCAATTATTTTTGTACCTTTCTAATATTATGCTACCTTAATGTCTCCTTTGTTTTGGACCAATTGAATCATTCTTGTAATATTCTACTATAACCAGATTCAACTTTTCAGCCATATTCTAGTAATTTACTGTATACCAACCCTTCAAACGTACTCACATCTTATAATTTATTTAGAACTTAAATATGTTTAAAATGTCAGTACACAACGAATTATCAGATTATGGTTAAACCACCTCAAAGGAATGTAGAGGAATACTATACGAATAATCCAATGGAATTAGGCTGAAGAGAACCATACAGATATAAAAATAATAATTATAACTTTATAAACATAATCGGTTTTTTTATAATTATAATTTGTTAGTACTATTGTTTATTTTAATTTATATTAAAGATAGTAAGTTGGTAGAAAAATAATTGCGGTTTATGGCCTTCAAGTTTATATACATTTTTCTTTTTTTTGATTGTCCCAGCTGATTTAAATGATCCAGAACTGTTGAATGATTAACGTTTAATTTGTATGCAAACTCTCAGATTGTTGTGCTGGTTCTGATCTAACTAACACCTTCAATTGATCGTTATGAACTGAAGATGAACGCCTACGACCTTCTTCATCTTCAAGCTTCTCGTTTCCAGCACGAAATTTTTGGAACCACCATTGCACCGTACGTTCCCTAACAGTACCCACACCAAAAAGCATCATTTAGTTTACAAGCAGTTTTTGCTGTTTTACCACCCGTTTTGAACCATGCAAAGTTACACTTATTTGCTCCTTTTTAATCTTTAATTCAATAGACCAATTTGAAACAAAATCAATAACAAAACCAAAGTCGATGTTACCAAAATGCAGACCGAAAAGTGCACTTTAAAATGATGTTAACATGTTCATGTTGAGATGACTCTTTCATTGGGAAAAATTAAAATTAGAATTCAAAAAGAAAAATCCACAATTATTTTCCTTTCAACCTTATATATATATATATATATATATATATATATAATAACTAATGGTGAGAGGTTTTTTTTTGATTTATCTTAAATTGAAATTATTTGTTAATAAATGTTCACACTCTAGTTCTTAATTTACATTTCGAATTTTCGTTGTCTAATGAATTTTTATTATTAATATAATAAATTAGTCTAGCCGTGTATTTAATATTACAAAAATACTTTAATTCACAAAGAACATTTTAATATGTTTAACCTTTCATTACATTTTATTGTATTTTCTTTCATGAAACTTTCGTCCTACATCATATAAATTATTTATAAGTAATGTAAAGAATCAATTATTATTATTTATACTCACATCACTACTAAAAATATTATCACAAACACGAACAGAAATCACAAATCTATTAACATTATATCTACGATGATATCTTTAAAACCAATACATGAAATAAAGTACACACGGACACAGAATTATAACAATAATAATGCGTTACGAAACAAACGTTGAATCATAAATAAATAAAAAAACACAACATTAATGTATCTCTTATTATTTTTATTGTACGAAATTTAATGAGCAACGAAGTAACGTTGACAGTTTGAATAAAGTGTAATAAAAAAATACACAAGTATTCAAAAACAGTACATTGTGCTAAACAACTGTATAATCATATAAAGTAGCTGTTATGTAAATTCCTAATTTCGAATAACTGATGATTACGAAATTTTGTTCTTCCTATACTTTAACTACCTGGTATATATTATAGAAATGTACGTAGAAATTATATCTTATCTGTGGGTGTATATAGATGATTTATACAAACATACACGTTTCAATGTATACACAAATACACACACAAACACACATATTTGTTTATATATATATATATATATATATAAAGGGGTCCAGATTTTTCAAATATATTTAACTGTTATGCATTTATTGCATTTATTATTTTTATAGAATTAAGAACTCAAAGAACCGTAATTATTCTTCTATCAACCTAATATATATATATATATATATAGAGAGAGAGAGACAGAGAAAGAGGCTTAGATTCTTTCAAATATATACAAGTATTAGCGTTTATTATTTTTCTAGGATTAAGAACTCCAAGAACAACCGTAATTATTTTCCTACGAACCTAATATGTATATATATATATATATATATATATATACACTTATATATATATATATAGAGAGAGAGAGAGAGAGAGATAAAGAGGCCTAGATTTTTTCAAATATATTCAAGTATTAGCATTTATTATTTTTCCAGGATTAAGAACTAAAAGGACAACTGTAATTATTTTCCTACCAACCTTATATATATATAGATAGATAGATAGATACAGATACATAAATATAGATACAGATATAGTTAGAGAGAGAGAGAGAGAAAGAGAAAGACACCTAGATTCTTTCAAATATATTCAAGTGTTAACGTTTATTATTTTTCTAGGATTAAGAACTCAAATGATAACCGTAATTATGTTCCTACCAATCTAATTTATATATATATATATATATATATATATATATATATATATATATATATATATATATATATATATGTATATATATATATATATATATAAGCATACATATATAGAGAGAGAGAGAGGAATAGGCCTAGATTTTTTCAAATATATTCAAGTGTTCGCATTTATTATTTTTCTAAAATTAAGAACTAAAAGGACAACTGTAATTATTTTCCTACCAACCTAATATATAGAGAGAGGCCTAGATTCTCTTAAATATATTCAAGTGTTAGCATTTATTATTTTTCTAGGATTAAGAACTCAAAGGACAACCGTAATTATTTTACTACCAAATTAATATATATATATATATATATATATATATATATATATATATATACATATATATATATATACATATATATATATACATATATATATATATAGAGAGAGAGAGATAAAGAGGCCTAGATTTTTTCAAATATATTCAAGTGTTAGCATTTATTATTTTTCTAGGATTAAGAACTCAAAGGACAACCGTAATTATGTTCCTACCAACCTAATTTATATATATATATATATATATATATATATATATATATATATATAAAAGCATACATATACTCGTATATATAGAGAGAGAGAAATAAGCCTAGATTTTTTCAAATATATTCAAGTGTTCGCCTTTATTATTTTTCTAAAATTAAGAACTAAAAGGACAAATGTAATTATTTTCCTACCAACCTAATATATATAGAGAGAGAAAGAAGCCTAGATTCTTTCAAATATATTCAAGTGTTAACATTTATTATTTTTCTAGGATTAAGAACTCAAAGGATAACCGTAATTATCTTCCTACCAACCTAATATATATATATAAAAAGAGGCCTGCATTCTTTCAAATATTTTCAAGTATTAGCATTTATTATTTTCCAGGATTAAGAACTCAAACGACAACCCATTTTGGTCCTACCAAGTATACAGCAGCATTTTTGTATAAATTTCCGGTATTGGTATTGTTGTAGGACCTTAACATCGAGATATCTTCTTTTCATACTTACATATATATACATATATATATATATATATATATATATGTATACATATGTATGGTAATTCAATTTAGGGTTTCACATGGAAGTATTAAAAGGGGTCGCAGGGGTTAAGCAAAACCATGTTATTTTTTATTTAGTATTTTAGTTCAATACTAAAATGCAATTGAACTAAAATACTAAACTGGGGTAACATGTTTTTTTTAAAATTTTTGGGGTTTTTTAATACTTTCGTGTGGAAGCCTAAGTTGAGTCACTGTATATAACCTCTTCCCCACTACGAATAATACGGTATTTAATAAATCGTTCATGTTTTAATGATTTTTTGAGTTATTCACTAACGATAAACCGACTGATTTGTTCTCCATCTGATCATACATTACGAAACTACTCAAATTAATTGTTACTACATTTTACGAATAAGAGGCGAAGCCCTCTGGTTATTGAAAATGGCATGTTCTTGTTTTTTTCACAAACGAATTCCTTTCCATTCCACAAAACACGAAAAAAAATTTCTGGTCAAATGTGTTCAATAAATTATTATTGATATTATTCGTTTGTTGCTGATGTGCATTTCGACAGCGGTGCCATCATTTTCAATGCAACAATGTATAGAAAAAAACTCAGATTTTTCTGTATTTTATTTAAAATTAACCATATTGTTAGCTCTTGGTTTTGTAATATTATTTGTTTATTAGAAAATTATTCTTTTTGTTAATCCGATCAGTTGATTTTTATACACTTATGATTTTCAAATCCAAATAGTACATCACAAGGGCTTGTATCAAAAATTACAAATAATATTCGGTTTTTATATTTAATTGGGTTCTAAGTCTTATAAAATCGTGGAAAACTATCCAAAACAGCATTAAGGCAGCACTAAACGATCACTTTATACAATTTATTGATTATTTGATTGCAGAATAAGTGTTTTACCTATATATTAATATATTTATTAATATATATTATATATTAATATATTTATTTCAAATAACTAAGGAGTTATACTTATAAATTACATGGAGATGCATATAAAAATTCCTAAATTTAGTAATAGTAAGAAATCTAAAAACTAAGAAATGACGTAAAAGTTGGTTATTGGGATTTTAGGGAGCTTCGATAGTTAAGATCATTAGCACCTGAAAAATGAAGGTAACTATCGAACAAAAATGTGATTGATTAAAAAATTAAAATAATAATAATAAAGGGTAATAATAAAGTAATCATTCAGGATATTTCATTTACATATGTTTTAAAAAATTATCAATGAAAATATCGATAGTAATTCCTTTCAACAGTTACTTATTTGAAATCCTGCAATCTGATATTTCTTCTCTGTCGATTTGATCTTATTGTAATAATAATAAGTGAATAATAATAATAATAATCAGTCTTAATTACACAATGTGTATAATTTATTGTATTATGTTGTAAGGAAATTAATTGCGGTATTTGTTTTCTAAATTCAACCTTAATTTTTTTCCAGTGAAGGTGTCATTTGATCGAGTTCATTACAATATCATTTTAAAATACATTTTTCGGTATGTGTTTTGATAACATCGACATTGGTTTTATTATTAATTTTGCTTCAAATTCGGCTATTTAATCAAAAATGGAAAGAAGCAAATAAGAGCAATTTTTCGATACTAGTTTCACTGCTTACAACACAACCAGTCCACGCTGCTTTCAAGCAATCATTTAAAGTTTGTGTTCTTATTTCAGCGATAGTAGATACATGATTTAAACAGTACAGAATTGATTGTTTTCCAAATGTCAGTCACTGTTAATGACACATTTTCTAATTTATCCAAAATAAATTGTTAAGTGCGCATAAAGTAATATATTTTTTAAAAACAGCAGTTATTCCTTGTTCTAATGGCTGAATAATGCTTGTTGTATCGGATGGAAAAAACACTACATACACATTTGGATGTCCTAAATACTGATGATCTGGTTCATTGTCCACAATTAATAGAACTTTAAAATTGAGAGCTTTCCGCTTCATATAATTTGCATGAAATATGCACAGCATAACTGCAAAACCGCATTAAAAAGATGCACATAAAAGAGACTCGACTGTATATAGTTATGAAAAAATTATCCGAGTTAGAGTTTGAACTTTATATGTTCTCTTTAAATATTATTACTGAATATATGTTCTGTTTAAATAAGAAAGTGTTAATTTTATAATCAATATTTTAAGAATGATTTAAAGCTATAACTACAGTTATTAATTTTATCAATAAAAATGACAATATTAGTATTACAAATATTAAAATAAAAATTTTGATTGTCAACTTCTTACAATCAAAGAGATAGAAGTTTAATACTTTATATTTTTATAACATATATTTTTATTCAACGAAATGCTTTAACAAAACATTTTTATCTATACATATATACATATATATATATATATATATATATATATATATATATATATATATATATATATAATCTACTTGAGAATATAGTAAAATGAAACGTTATACAAAGAAAATAAGTGGAACAAACACTACATACACATTTGGATGTCCTAAATACTGATGATCTGGTGCATTGTCAACAATTAATAGAACTTTAAAATTGAGAGCTTTCCGCTTCATATAATCTGCATGAAATATGCACCGCATAACTGCAAAACCGTATTAAAAAGACACACATAAAAGAGACTTGACTGTATATAGTTATTAAAAAAATTATTCGAGTTAGGTTTTGAACTTTGACTACATGTTCTCTTTAAATAAGAAAATACTAATTTTATATTTTATATTCAATACTCTAAGAACGAATTATACTCTAAGATTGAAATAATACTCTAAGATTGAATATATAAAATGGTAAAATAAAAATGTTTCAATGAATAGAATTATAATACATTTTACTTTCAAACATTTAATAATTTTATTTTAATCCGGAGTTAAATGAAAATTACATGAAATTCTCTAGGAGAAAAACGTCTTACATTACAACGAATTTACTTTGAAATTTGATTTATTTTTATACTGACTTTTAATTTTTTCACCAGACGATATTCAGGTCGTTCTCGTTTATACGGTTTGGAGTTTTAACAGTTTTACTGATTATATTTTGATTATTATCTGTGCCCTAAGCTTTATAAAAGTTGACATTTAAAAGAATCTCAAAAATAAATCATCTTAAAGTTTATTACTAGAAATTGATATTTGGAAAGTTTTCAAAATGAACATAAATTGATTTATGTTCTCAAATTATATATTTTTTTACATTGAATACACAGAAATTTGTATGTTTTTAACATTACGAAAATGAATTATCCCCCCAAAAAAGTTTAATGAAATAGTTTTGAGTTCCAAAGTTAATTTAAATATAACAAATAAAACAGTTTGAAATGGAAACGTCAAATGGCTACTTTGTAACTACGAATTTATCATTTTGAAAATTTTATATATATATATATATATATATATATATATATATATATATATATGTTTAAATAACACATCTATAACGATGAGAATTGAAGAACACAGTGACTCGTTAGAACATCGTTATGAATTCCGTATCGATTCATAAAAAGAAATCAACTGAGAATAATAACGAAACAATGTTTCAGAATCGTATGAGGATTCGTCCAGTTGTCGAAAACGATCCGTCGATGTTAAATGTAGCCATATTGTCGATTTACACCACAAAAAAAGAACAATGCACAACCGAAATTTGTATATCGAAAGAAAAAAAAACCGTTTCGAACTCCTGATCGTCTCGCAGTGCGTTCTTGAGCCTCCGACCGCGACTCTGTTGTGAATTTGAGATCCGCGCGAGTCTTTTTTATTCGAAATCACACAAAAGTAAACAATGTGAACAGACAGGATGATTAGAAAAGTGCAACAACGAATATAACACGCGTTTATTGCTTATTTTACTTTTTTTACGGTTCTATCGTAGAGATACTTGAAAATGACACAGAGAATGAGTCTGGTTACGAGAAAATACAAAATGAATAATACAACGGTTAATATTTGCAGTGGACATTAAGTTAATTAATAATGTGTTCTGTGATAATTTATAATTAACGCCGATTACTTCCTTCAATGCATTGATCCTGTCCATTTTAGAGTTTTACTAGACAGACCCACTCCAGCTTAACGGAAACCCAATCGCCAGACACACACACGCACACGGTATGGAAATACGAATTCACTAATCAGGTGAAATTTTCTACACTATTCCGGTCCTGTAGAAGAGAGACACTCACTCGATCTAACCCACACGTTCGTACCGTACGTGAAAGTGTTGTCCATCGTACACGTCGGTCGGTCAGCTGCATCGGCGTCCGCATGCATCTGGGGGGCCGCTCGTTCGTCGCAGCGGCCGCTGCTCCTATAATCGTTCTTCGTCGTTCTTTCTCACCCCCGCCAGATGAACACGATGCAACAGCTCGACTATAAAACGTGCGTTTGTATCAACGTTCAGTCACAGTTTTCGTCAAATTCGCCACCGTTTTCGGCGCTGTATTCCGTGTCAACAATGAATACATTCATAGTGGTAAGAAAAGGATTTGTTGTCTACATCATCGTCACCACACATAAACGCGTGTTCCATACGTTGTTGTTCTTTTCAATCATCATATCTGTTCATCCTGTCTGTTCACATTGTTTACTTTTGTGTGATTTCGAATAAAAAAGACTCGCGCGGATCTCAAATTCACAACAGAGTCGCGGTCGGAGGCTCAAGAACGCATTGCGAGACGATCAGGAGTTCGAAACGTTTTTTTTTCTTTCGATATACAAATTTCGGTTGTGCATTGTTCTTATTTTGTGGTGTAAATCGACAATATGGCTACATTTAACATCGACGGATCGTTTTCGACAATTGGACGAATCCTCATACGATTCTGAAAGATTGTTTCGTTATTATTCTCAGTTGATTTCTTTTTATGAATCGATACGGAATTCATAACGATATTCTAACGAGTCACTGTGTTCTTCAATTCTCATCGTTAGAGATGTGTTATTTAAACATATATATATATATATATATATATATAAAATTTTCAAAATGATAAATTCATAGTTACAAAGTAGCCATTTGACGTTTCCATTTCAAACTGTTTTATTTGTTATATTTAAATTAACTTTGGAACTCAAAACTATATCATTAAACTTTTTTGGGGGAATAATTCACTTTCGTAATGTTAAAAACATACAAATTTCTGTGTATTTAATGTAAAAATATATATAATTTGAGAACACAAAACAATTTATGTTCATTTTGAAAACTTTCCAAATATCAATTTCTAGTAATAAACTTTAAGATGATTTATTTTTGAGATTCCTCTAAATGTCAACTTTTATAAAGTTTAGAACACAGATAATAATCGAAATATAATCAGTAAAACTGTTAAAACTCCAAACCGTATAAACGAGAACGACCTGAATATCGTTCGGTGAAAAAATCAAAAGTCAGAATAAAATAAAACCAATTTTCAAAGTAAATTCGTTGTAATGTAAGACGTTTTTCTTCCCAGAAAATGTCATGTAATTTTCATTTAACTCGGGATTAAAATAAAGTCATTAAATATTTTTTTTTAATCAACTTGTCGATTGTTTCAAAAACTCAAATCGTTTCGAAATTCGGTTCTAATCGTATGTATTCGTTTTCAAATAATCACCATTCCTTAATTTAAATCCTAAATAGTTTCCAAATCATGTTGATACCTTTTCCTATATACCGTTCTATTTTTTATATTAAATTCATCACTTCTCTGTCCATTCGATTAATTTCTACCGTTTTATTCATTCTTCTATTTTAATATCAAAATTTTCATTTCTATTCATTTCATTCAACTTGATTTCTAATTGTCTCAATGTTTTCAATTTATTTAAAGTTTCTATTCATATTAAAAACGAATCACAATCACTTATCATAAAATTTGCATATTTATAGTTGTTAATAAAATTTATCGCCATATATATATATATATATATATATATATATATATATATATATATATATATGTGTGTGTGTGTATAAATTGTTCCATTGTAAATAAAATAAAATCACCTTCTTAATAGATTCTTAATTTTTATTGTGTGATTTTCTACATCCTGTTACATGATAAATTTATGTACACACTTTACAAACACCTGAGGCGTTTCATTGTACGAAAGAACTTATCTTTCTTTTCTTTATAACCTCAACTATTTACTTTAATACTACTTTCTTTTACAACTGCTACTATATTTGCGTATTTAAAATTTCTTTCTCGCCTTGATATTATCGGTGTCAGTAATACATTTGCTTCGAATAAAAAATATAAAATAGTGCTTGTCTCTGTAGATTGATTTTGTATATTTTTTTCGTTTACACAAGTAAACTCTTAAATTAATGTCAATAAAAAGAAATGGTGTAATTATTGATAAGAGAAGGACGATATGATAAATTGAAAGACATTTTTTAAAAAAAAAAAGAATCTCAAGAGAAATTAATTTTGTGATCTATCCATTATTTATTTTACTATTCTATTTTTACTAATACTTTATGATTTTAATGATTTTAAAATCGTTTATGTCTATTTGGTGTATATATTTCAATGTTTTAACATTTTTTTTTATTTTAAAATGTATAAATGTGTTGTAATTTTATTAATTTTTCTATTATTCTATCTTTTAGCTATTGATTGTTAAAAAAATATTATATGTTTTATCAAAAAAAGTACTATATATTTTTATTTCTCATTAAAATCATCAAAAATTTCATTTTTTGTTTCTTGTTTTTCATGTAATTATTATTTGATCGCTGTTATTATTCATTAATATATCTAATTTTTTCATAAAAAATAACTGGTTGTATTTTAGTAGATCATAAACGTATAACTTAGCTTTTAATATCGATTTTTAAACTCACTAAGCGTTATATCAACTGATTAATTACAAGAAAAATATTTATATTGAATAAAAATCAGTTTAATAGATTTTCGTGCTTTCTATCATTATTCAGAGGTGTTTTTTTATTCAAATTAGTCAATTATTATTAATCATTATTACCTAAAACTATAAAGTCAATATTTTCAAAAATAAGAAATTATACAAAAACTAATATCAGTAAATTCAATCCCTTGATTCTGAAGAATTCATATTTGTTTATTGTCTAATTGTTTTATATATATATATATATGTATATATAGGATGAGTCAATTTAGACTTCCACATTAAAGTATTAAAAATAATAGTAAAAATTACAAAAAATCATGTTATTTCTTATTTAATATTTTAGTTCAATTCAGTACTGAATTGGTTCATTTGAAAGAGATTGAAGGAAAATCAATATTTTCTATTAATATGTAAATATAGTCTGACTCAATTTAGGCTTCCACATGAATAAATCTCAAAAATTAAAAAAAAAATCATGTTAATTTTTATTTAGTACTTTAGTTCAATTGTATTCTAGTATTGAATTAAACTAAAATACTAAATAAAAAAAAAACATGATCTTTTTAATTTTTGCTATTTATGCTTAATACTTTCACGTGAAAGCCTAAATTGAATCTGCCTATATTTACATGTTACTAGAAAATATTTATTTTCCTGCGACCTCTTTCAAACGGTTCAAATAATTATTAATGATTACTATTTCTCGATTATTAGTTTCGTTTTCAAATTATTGTACACAAAATATAAATAAAACAGATTAATTATACTAGAATAAATAGAGTTTAAAATTGTAAAACCCGTATACTATTTGATAAATTAATATATTACTATTTTTATTCATTCTAGTAAAGTTTGCCCGATATTAATTGTAAAACAATAATATATTTTGTATTATAAAACTAGTGAACTGTATTTAATCAACAAACGATTTATTAAAAAGTCTCATAAATGCAAAGTCTCTCTGCAATATAAACTAATTATGAGAATCCATATACAAAGTTTTATAAATTCAAATTCCAATTTTCATATTACATATTTGTAAATTAGGGATGGTTTATTAAATCATTGATTGTTTTAAGCTGTTAATGAACTCACATTTTAACTAATTAATTATGGAAAGAAAATCAAATTAAGTCATACATTTAATAATGGAAAGAAAATCAAAATAAAATTCTTATAAACGTGGATTTAAGCTATAATTATAATTTCAAATAATTTAAGAATATATTCGAATTTCAAAGTAAATTAAAAATCCTAAACATTTATTTTTTTAATAAAATATACAATTTTACAAGACCAAAATCAAATTTACAATCAAGATTCGGTCATTGTTTAAGTTTTTAATTAACTCACACTTCGACTACATTTAATAACGGAAATAAAATCGAAATAATTTCTTATATAACGTGGATTAAGGTTATAATTTCAATTTTAAATAATTTAGAAATATATTCGAATTTCAAAGTAAATCACAAATATTTTTTTAATAAAATATACGACTTTTCAAGACAAACAACAAATTTACAATCAAAAATCCGTCATGGTTTGAGGTTTTAATTAACACAGATTTTGACTATACTTAATAATCGAAAGAAAATCAAAATAAATTCTTATGTGGCATGGACTAAGGTTATAATTTCAATTTTGAATGATTTAGAAACATATTCGAATTTCAAAGTAAATCAAAAATCCATAACAGTTACTTTTTTAATAAAATATACAACTTTTCAAGACAAACATCAAATTTACAATCAAAAATCCGTCATGGTTTAAGATTTTAATTAACTCATATTTTGACTGCATTTAATAAAAGAAAGAGGATCATAATAAAATTCTTATAGAACGTGGATAAAGGTTACAATTTCAATTTTGAATAATTAAGAAACATATTAAAATTTCAAAGTAAATCAAAAATCTAAAATGGTTATTTTTTAATAAATTAAACAACTTTATAAGACTAACTTCATATTTACAATCAAGAATCCGACATTCTAGCCAAATATCTTCAACGATTTTACATGAAAAGTCCATTATTTTTAAAAAAAAATATATATATATATACCATTAGTTTATTTAAAATTGAAATCAATTATTTAATATTACATATATATATATATAAAAAATATATATATATATATATATATATATATATATATATATATATATATATTTATAATAACCTAACTAGAAATCATATTTTTTAATTGCAATATTCTTGTTCTTTCATTCCCGACTCATATTTGTAATAAAAAAAATTATAACTTATGAAAAACAAACACAAATTCAATTTTAATTTTATCATTCATTTCAGATGATTTAAATATCTTTTTTTGTATATTCCTAATTAATTTTCTATGTATTCATTGAAAAATATAATATATTTAATTGACTATTAAAATCAGCATATGTATTAAAAATTCTACTATAACCATCTTTGTCACTATCTTTGAAAAACTATAAAGAAATATGATTTATTAAGCAATTATATATATATATATATATATATATATATATATATATATATATATGTATGTATGTATATATTTTCACTTTTCATTCAAGCATTTCATTTAATAAAAAATATGATAAGTGCCTTTAATATTAAAATAAAAACTTCTATAACTTTCGATCGTTAAATAGACAAATTAAAACCTGAAGAGTTCCGTTTGAAACTATTTACATTTCTTATGCAAATCGAATCTCCAGGCATGTTTGAAATGTTAAAACACCGATGTACAATTTGTTGTTAAAAATAAACGGTGGACGGTTTTGGTAAAAAAAAGGTTAATCATTTCGTACATCTGGTATGTCCTGCTTTTAAAACATTAAAAGCAAGGTTTTGTTTTATTTTTGTTCCAAATTTTATAGAAATGTGTGTCTCTCGAAATTGAGAAGCAGCGACTTGAACAGAATTATTAATGATGTTTCGGATAAATTCGACGAATTTGTTTTCTAGTGTTTTTTTATAAAGCCAGTTTTGTTTGTATGGATGTTTCGAAATAAGATAAACAGATTTGTTTTATTTTTTTAAAATATTTTCAGAATATAATAGAATTTAAATAATAATATGTTTAAAATATTTGTTTTAAAATTTTATATTTGACTTTTTTAGATATTAGACATTTGAGTTTTATATTTTAATATATTTTTTTGGTACATACAAATATAAAATAAATCTGATTTCTTACTGTAAATTTTTTTTTAATAATTTAACAGTAAAACATTAATTCTCCTACTTATAGAAAATTATAACTTAAAACGAAATAATCTTTCTTACAGTCTATCTTTTAGAAACTGCTTTAAACTTTAACTGTTTTTGGTAATTTTTTGGAAATATAACTCATTAATTAACCACAATAATATTTCTTATTAATTGAATGGTCATGTAATATAAATTCCAATCGAACAATTAAAATCTAAAACTTTTAAAATCGTATTCTAATATTAACTACAGTCATTTTTCTATATTGTAAAGTATTCTTGTAATTGATCACTATTTTTTCCATTTAAAACTGCTTAGAATTGTTTACTATCTTCTATTTCTGTATAATACCATCCAAACTATTTTCTCTTGCTATACTTTATATTTATATCCTGAGTTTACTTTAAACAATCTTTTTCAACCTTATATTTCATCCTTAACGTTTACTAATCAGCACCACTTGTCCTAATTTGTTTTGTTCTGATTTAATCAACTCAAACATAATCATTTTTTTAAATTCTATAAACTTTACATTTAAACAATTCATTCTTCATCTCAAGGAAATCATTGGACATGTTCTCTCAATATTCATTTAAAAAACTAAAGATTTTTAATAAAAACGTTTCTTCTATTTGATTTTCCTAAATTTTATTTTCATTCTTTCGAAATTTTAAGCAAACTCTTCTCTAACATTAAAAAAGTTCATTTCATATGAAAATCTTTGCTTGTAAAAAAAATTCCGAACAGATTATTTCATACTTTTATTGACAGTCTTGATATTTATAAATTAAAAAATGGTATAAAAAGATTTTCCACTTTATAAAAAAGAATTTAAAGTATATTGAGCAAAATGTTCTCTTTAGACGCCCGGTTCATTCTCTAAAAGTACATAACTGAAAATTTGACAATTTTCTTAATTATTTATATTTATTTTCTTATTAATAAAATTAATTACTCATAAATGAAGCGTTATAAAAATAGTCGTTAAATAAACGCTTCTAATTTCTTTTAGAATATTTTTTTAATTCTAAAAAATCTTCCTGAATTCTATTTTCTTTCAAATTGATTACACTTCAATCTTTTATAAAACTTTCACATTTTCTCGTGAATCCTTGACTCACATTCTTTAAAATATCACATTTATAATTATAAATTACCTTTATGAAACTTATATATCTATGAATAGGTACATTTATTAGAAGGTAGTTTTTTTTCTAGTGACAGACAGTGTATGTTATAGCTTGGATTGAAAGTTTTAATTCATGAGAGGAGACCCGACAAGAAGCAGTCGTTTTATATTTTTAAAAAAATTAAAACCCTGACATTTTTCAATATTACTTAATATAAAAAAAATCGAATACGTGTTTTTAAAAAGTTATCCTGTCAGAAAGTATTTTAAATTGCATTCCAATCGAATAATTTGTTTGTAAAATTTGTATGTAACAATAAGCAAGGATTATCTTCGATATTAATTTCTGTTTTTTTATTTTTATAGTGCTTCGTCGCCATTTCGGTGGTTCTGGTCAGTGCAGAACCTCCAGTCGGCTACTCATACAATAGACCAAGTGGACATGGCGGCGGTAGCTTCATTGGTGGTAGTTTGGGCCACATTGGCGGCGGTGGTATAGGAGGAGGTGGTGGATACATTGCCGTATCTCACGGTTACCAAACATCCGAAGGACAGCACGTCGATCCAGCTCTCCTCGAACAAGTCCGTCAGATCTTACTTAAAGAAGAATTGCACTCTCACTCAGGCGGCGGCCACGGCGGCCACATTGGAATCCCATCGTCCAGCTACGGCGTACCATCATCGAGCTACGGAGTGCCACAATACGCGACACGCGTCGTCGGAATCGATCTCGGCGGTATTCATCAAGCCATCCAAGTCGCCCAATACAAACAAACCACGCACGAGAGCTTCGGTGGATACCCAAGTGGTCCAAGCGTGCCATCTGGCTCGTACGGTGTCCCCCATTAGACTGATTCGATCATCATTCGGCGTCCGACGTTTCGACGCACGTTCTTAACAACACATTAAAACCATCAAACATACAACAAACACACACGGGTCGTTAATATTATATTAATTCTTTTTTTTTATATATAATACAAACGAGTGTTATGATAGTTTTATCTTCGTCATGTGTAAATTTACCATACATTGAATTGTATTATTGTCGTTTTTTTACTTCCTTCTTACTTTGTATAAAGCTTTTGTGTAGGTTATTGTAATTATTATTATTATTATTATTTTTTTATAAAAAATACATTTGTCACCGTTAAATCTTGTCGTTGTTTTCATTTATTTCTCTCTCTTTCTCGCTATCTATCTATCACTATCTCGACGGAGCATCATCATTAATGCGACTGAACTTTCTCTCGAACGTATGCGCCGCTGATTTATTCTTAAGAACAAACGTGTGGGAAGTAGACAAGTCATGAGGTCATCCGACGTTTACTTTTACCGGATAATATATGTGGAACACGTTTACTTCGAGCATCTCGCGTAGAATGTACAACAAATCGGTGGATTATTTCTTGATTGTGAGTCATTCGAGAAATTTTCAAGATCTCGCAGTCGACGTTTACAAAAAATAAATAAATGAGAGCGAACAGTGATTGTTGGAAAAAAATGATCAACGAACATTTTATTGGCGATTTGATGCAAGTGATTTATTACCTGCTTATAATACTCTTATAGCAAAGGATATGAACTTTTTTTGCAACACAAACGTACCAATTACATAATATTATATATATATATATATATGAACCTTTGAAAAGTTGACATACTTACAAATACTAACTATTTATTCTTATAAATAAATTTAACATTTAAAAATGCTCTTTCGCACAGCACAGAGTGTAAATGTTAACAAAAGTACTTAATATTACTTACATAAAACCCTTCACTTTATTAATTTATGAAATATCAATACAATCTCAATTCAACAAATTATGATTCATTTCACAATCAATATACATTTTTCGAATAATAAAAATTATTCACTTATTAAAATTGAATTGAAACCAACGCTAAATTAAATATGTAATGAGTTGGTCTCAAATTTCTGGTTATAAAATTTTCTTAAATGAAAAATATTATATAAATATTCGATCTGTTTATGTCCAGGCACGGGCCATCTTTCCTAGTTGGGGGCGAAATTATCATTCTGTCACTGTGTCAAGGGCCGGACCAAATCATTAAATAAAATAAATTAATATTAAATGAATTAAAATAAGTTGCCACTTCATATTTCATTTAGTTATAATGTAATACTTTGGTGTAAAGCTCTACATAAATTTTATAATATAATGAACATAACAATTTAATGTGAAGATTTGCCTTGTACTTGAACAACAAGACTATCAATATTATTACTTAAGGATAATCGCATGGCATTTTTGATTGATTGTATTTCATCCTCGAAGAAACTGTGCACACATATATATGTGCTACCGAAAAGAGAAATGATTTTTCTTGAAAAGGCGCGTGAATTGGTATATTTTTCTTCCACTAAATAATATTTATAAAAATCCGTCAAAGTAATGTTGTTAAATTGTGATTTTAGCACCAAATCCGCCTGAAGCTCAATAAGCTCCGTCTGTAAGTTTCCTCTAAGTGTTCGTACTCATGCTAATCTAATATAAAAATATTTACAGTATTTTTTTTTAATAAAACTGACTAAATTTTCCTCCATTAACATTCGAATAACTGTTTTTCAAACAGAACAGTCAAAAAAAATCAGTAAAAAAATTTAGCTATTTGTTTCAAATTAGCTAATAATAACTTCATATTAGTATTAAACTACTAATATGAAGTTGTACATAATTCTATCAATTACATATACAAATTACTAGGAGTTTGCATTGAGAACCGCTGTTTTTTTTCGTTGTTTTTTTGAGCAATTATTTCAATAACAAAATGTGTGAATACATTAATCAACGTCTTTTCCCTCGAAATCTATGAGCTTTTTCCACTTTTCTGGCAGAAGTTGAATTCCGCGACGAAAGAATGGTCTGTCTTTTGAGCCAATCCATTCAGCAACCCAATTTTCGACTTCTCCGTAGTTATGGAAATGTGTATCTTCCAAAGCGTGTTGCATCGATCGGAACAGATGGTAATCGCTTGGGGCCAGGTCCGGAGAATACGCTGGGTGCAGGAGAACCTCCCATTCGAGCTCCATCAGTGTTTGTTTCACGGCTATAGAAACATGGGGCCGAATGCTATTATGGATAAGAATCACTTTTCGGCGATTCGATGCAATTGATGGTCTTTTTTACATCAAATTATCATTCAAACGCCCCACTTACTGTCGATAACGTTCGAAGGTGATTGTCTCTTTCGGTTTCAACAAGCTCATAATACACGACACCCTCCATACTCTACCAAATAGAGAGCACTGCTTTGTGACCGTTGATGTTTCGCTTTAGTATCGACACTGGTGGTTGGCCAGGATCAACCCATTATTTCTTGCATTTCGGGATGTCGAATTAAATCAATTTTTCATCACCGAAGAAATTCTTCTTTTTACGCCTTACAAGCAAAGAAATCGAGATGTTTAAACGATTAGCAAAGGCATTTTCGGTCAATTCATGTGGCACCCATCTCTCTTCTTCCTTGATCTTTCTCATGGCTTGTGAACCTCTTGAAATGTTTGATTTATCGACTTCGAGCTGTTGAGCGACTTCTTTTTGAGTGTTTGAGCAGTGTTTTCTTCCAATAGAGCTTGCAGTTGTTCATCTTCGAACTTTTTCTAATGACCTGGCCATTGTTTGTCGTGAACGTCACAATCACCACTTTTGAATCGTCGAAACCAGTCTCTACATACTGTTTCGGATGGTGCAGATTCACCATAAGTTTCCGCAAGCAATCGATGTGCTTCAGCTATACTTTTTTTCAATCAAAGTAGTGCAGAACATCAGAAAAACAACTTATCGCGTTGCATTTTAATTCAGTTGTAGAAAAGTTGTAACAAAAATTTTTATACCTGATAATTTACTTTATACTATAAGAATAACTTAACTTTAAAATGAAAATTTATTTTCATTTTTTTTCACCAAAGCATATATTCTTTACTATACTTATTATTCTTATTGATGTGTGAGTGATAAAATGTGCCAGTCCTCATTTAGGGAACATGGTCTCAAATCGGTTAATATGTAATACCAAAAATGTACTGCATAACATGGAATTCCTTTTGTAAGAATCTAACAAGTCAATAAATATGAAAATATTCTATTATTACGGATTTTTTAAAGACCGGTCATTTTGACTGGTTTTGATAGAAACATCTTCGTTTTAACTGTCGGTAGTTCTAGTGATAAGTTGTGAATCAATTCCTAGTTCTCACTACATCTACAGATGTGTTTAAAATATTCAACATAGAAATCATCGTTCTTCACTCACGCATGATAAACATACTCGATGTCCAACAAAAGTTATCGTCTCCAACATGATCGTATGAATAAATGAATTGTCCAATATGACCAATTAAAACGTTTTCTATTTGATTGGGCAACGCTTAGTGCAAGAAGAGAAAGGTAGTTTACACATTATAATGAGAAGAAAAAAAACTAAAAGTCCGTTCTGTATTAATGTAACGCGCCGACGTGAATCTCTGACGTGCATGCACATACATTTTTTCACTGTGATGTGTAATAATGATTCGAGCAAACGATCAACTGAAACATATTTTTTAAGATAAAAATTACATTAGATTTTTGTAATAAAAATAAATTAGAATAAATTCTAGACATTCTATTATTGCGAAATACGGTATTCAATTATAAAAATGAAAGAAGAACTTCAAGACAACTAGCGAGCAAATCGATTAATTGTACTTCGTTTTATAAATTAAACATCTTTTTTAAAAAATAAAACGCTGCCACTGAACCAAACGTCCTCGTTCCAGAACGTCTGTATATTCACTTTTATTTTTATTCGATCAAGATGCGAACTTTTAGTTATCTATACATCTTCATGCCATAATATCCATATTTGCGATTGGTTTTTTTTTAATTGGTTTAATTGCGATTATGCACTTTAAAAACAGATTGCAACCTCAAAAACCTGTCTTTATATATATAGGGGAGACCGGGGTTAAATGAACCGTTTTTTTTAAAAAAAATCGTTTTTCAGTAGCAAAATAAATGTGTTTCTCAAAATAAACTATGCTATTGCAAAGGTCAAGCCCTTAACAATGAAAATGTGTAGACAGTTTTAATATTCATTTTGCATTTTTCTCGTTATTTAAGAAAAAGTTAAGACGTGCAAAACTTAAGATGTCAAAATTTCCAGGGCTAAGTGAGCCTCCTCCCCGAGGCTAAGTGAACCTCCCCCCGGGGTAAGTAAACCTACCACCGGGGTTAAGTGAACCCCTAAATTAAAAATTGGTTGAAAATAAAAACAAAACATTCTTATCATGAAAAATGTGTAATACATTTTATTTAGCGTTTTTTCCATAATTTACATGTGTTTAATGAAACTTTTTTTTCTAAACTAAGGCATTATAAAAGGTACTTAATAATATTTATTATTGTTTATAACAAACAGTTGTAAATAATTAAAAAATTACAAGAGAACAAATATTCACTTCTGCGCTGCTGAAACATTCAAAGCGTAGTAAAAACGGAACTGTTACACCGAACTCTACTAAACTCCATTGGTCACGTGGGGACATTAATAGTAACCCACAGTACTAAAGACAAGTTCATAAAACGTTTCTATCCGGGTCAAAAAGTAAAGGTTCACTTAGCCCCGTAGTTAACTTAGCTCCGTTCTCCCCTATATATATATGTATATATATATATATATATATATATATATATATATATATATATATATATATATATATATATATATATGAATATATAATACAATATTGACTCATCAAATAGTTATTTTTGATATTTATTTTATCTAAGATTTAATGACCAGAACAATGAACTATCATCACTAATAGTTACAAAACAAGACAGTGTTTTTAAATACGAATAATTTTCTTTAGAATTTTCAAACATTTTCTTTACATTTTAAAATTCTCTCATTATTTTTCAAGTAAATAATTATTTTAATAGTAATATTATTCTGATGATTCGTCGTCTATAACAATTAGACGAAACTTGAAATTTCCAATTAATAGCTAAAAAAATAATTACAATTTTAATTGCTTTTCTCTAATAGTAATCAAACTTCAATCTTAACGTTTTCAATATGTATATATATATATATATTAATATGTATACATACATATATATATATATATATATACTTGATATGTTTGCCAATCAGTCTAGAAAATTGTCAGTGTTAACTGATGATGTGTACCGTACTTAACGAATAACAGAAATTAACAAACTATACGTACAAGAAATCTGTGCGAAATGTAAGTTGTAAAAATTTTAATGGAAAAGTTTAACAAAATAAACAGCAGAAAATGTGTAATATTTTTTTTGCTCCTAATCATTAGTGAAAACAATATTTTGAATAAATGTCATCAGTCAGTTTTATATTGAAATCGTATACACCTCTTTCTTAGTACACTGCGAGAGAGCTACATGAGACAGCGACTGATTTCAACCAATCAGAACGGAGACCATGCAATATCCATCAACCAATCATTGATGATCGAGAATGGAAATGGTTAACGTGCTACTTGTAGAGTTTACTGTGAGGAGCGGCGTCGCTAGCGGGTGGTCTATACGAAAAAAGGGGCATAACCTTCAAGTATTTAAAATATAAGTTACATCGTCACAAAAATATAAAATAACAGAAGATTTCTCTTTAATATTCGATGCTGTATAATATTCCATAAATTTCAAACGCATTTCTGTCGATTAAATCAAATCCAACCAAACCATTAATATAAAATAAAAAAAAGATGTTTCCATTTCTTTAATTAATCTTATACATGTAATTTCAATACAACTCCATTATTCATTTCCAATCATTATTTCCACATCCTATTGAAGAGGTCAATAAACATTCGCATCCGATAATAAAATTGAAAATGATCATCGCATTCGCGTACAGATCTTAAAACAAATCCGCTGATAATGAAGAGAGCATGCACACATTCGAACGGAAACAGAAACCGGTCGTCTGACCAATACAGGACAGAAATAAGATTGTTTTCAGCCGTGTAATCGATAATCGCTCGAGCACCGTTCGAATTTCAAAATGTCCGCTCACGCAACAGTGCTGCCGCCGCGTGTAGCGCGGAAGACAGGATGAATTAATATCAACCGTATTCGGTTTTTTTTTTCTTCTCGCGTGTCCATTCGTCTGCATGTA
The DNA here is from genome assembly GCA_034766995.1 of Acanthacorydalis orientalis. Classification (NCBI taxonomy): domain Eukaryota; kingdom Metazoa; phylum Arthropoda; class Insecta; order Megaloptera; family Corydalidae; genus Acanthacorydalis; species Acanthacorydalis orientalis. The sequence continues at coordinate 5,464,239 of CM068315.1, forward strand.
TTTTATCCGTTTGCATTGTTCGTACGTTAACTTTCACCCTCTAACAGGTCTTGATTTATTATAATGTATCTCTCGTGTGCATACAACAGTCGAATTGTTCATGAGTATTGTATGCGTCACTATTTACAGTTCTAGAACTGATTCGAATCGTACGATCGGTGTAATATATTCCGTCGCATAAATAATCAACGAAGATATGAAAAGTCGATACAAAATCGCAACTGGTACTGTTTGTGTAAAATCTAATGACAGGACCATTATTTGGTTGGATGTGTCTCTAGACAATATGCAATTTCTTATTAAAAATATAACATTTTCATATATTGTTACTATTATTTTATTTAGCAGAATATTTAATAACAATGAAATAAAATCTTTTCAATGATGGTTAGACAATTGTTGAAAACCTTCATGCACTGATGAAATAAAATCTCGGTAAAATATTTATTTTTCATTTGTTGATTTTATGAAAACTATCTATTAGGTGGATATATTGGGTCGACCCCTAAGTAATGCGCTTTTTTAAAATAAGTTTTGAAACATGGAAAAAATTTCACGTTTCAATTTTGATTCAAAATATATTTTCAGTCATTATTTACAACTGTGACAGTGTGTTTTGCCCCCTCTCCGTCCATATTCCTCAGCGCAGTATTTCTGCGCGCAGTCACTCGCCTCTCTCGCGCACTCATGTAACCATATTCGCTCTATCTTTCTCGTTCGCGGCCATTTTCATGGTAACGTTTTTCGTGACACGCAGTATGATTTTACCGCTCGCTAACGCGACCGTAGAAGTTTCACTTCAAAAATGAAAACAATAAACATAAACTGAAATCATCAGTGCTAATTTCATTGTTTGCAGTGATGTATCACATGACTATAACAAAAGGTAACGACTAGAGAAATCGGCGTCAAACTTAAAACGATAAAAACCGCAATTATTTTTGCACCCGCCTCGTTGTTAATTTTGTCCAATTTGCGTATTCGTTTATCAAGTCCTGTCTTTCTTATTCCCATCTTTTAATAAATTACAATTATTTGAAACGCGGACGAAGTAATACAATATGTCAAGGAATCTCCTAAGACGGTATGTGTGTAAACACGGAAAAACGCAACTGTGTATCGTACGAAAATATTTGAACGTGATGTTTTGTTTGCACTTAACGTGCAAGAATGAAATTTTGACAGATGTGTAGTTCGGCAGCGTCTCGTTTAATGTCGACGCCGCATAAACTACAAATACTTATTATTAGAAATAATCGATAATAATACATAATCATGTGTGTATACAGAGGCGTGTACAAATAGTCATGTTTGCGAGCGGACGATGGAGCGCAGAAGAGGCGAGTCGAACTGGCCAGTGGTCTATAAGAAAGTAGGTTAATTGAGTTCAGATAATACCTGACCGTTTATATTATTATATCTTCGTCGTCCGCCGCCGACACAGTATATCTCCGTGCACATTTCACTTTTTCCACGTTGCTCGAAGGCGAGAGATGCTCTTCGGACCATTGACGGCGTTTATATGCATTATGTGTAAAGATCGGTTCTGTGCCTTTACACTGAATCAATCATTACTCGGTTTTAAATTAAAATATTTACTCGTCGTTTTATGTTTTTTAATTATCAGCCTTAAAAAAATTAGAAACGCTATATATTTTAGCCAAACAGTTGATATAACCTCACAAAACAGTAGTGAACACGATGGAGTCCGAAAAGCAACATATTAAGAATTGCATACTTTTCGCATTCCAGTTGAAAAAAATGCTGCCGAAGGCGCAGAAATGATTTGTTCAGCGTTGGATGAAAGGTCTTGCGACGCATAAACATGCAAAAAATATTAAAACAGTGGAAGAGGTCCGAAAGTACATTACAACTTCATCGACTCAAAACCACCATCTTTTTTTCGACAAGGGATTCGTCAGTGGAGTGAAGTTATATAAAATAATAGTGGATATTTTGAAGATTGAATCGTATTCCATTTTTCTGTAAACATTTATTTTCTATGAAAAAGGCAAAAAATTAATTTGTACAACCTATATATATATACATATATATATATATATATATATATATATATATATATATATATATATATATATATATATATATATATATATATATATATATGCAGTAGAGTCGCAATATAGTGAACCCTGCATACAGTGAACTATTCCGTAGTGTGAACTCACATAACTTTACATTGAGTACCATATATCACATAAATTAATACAACTAGAAATAAATACAAGAACACAACAACCGAAAATAAATTTATTTCTACAAATATCTAAGTAAGCAATAAAGTTGATATAATTTTTTTAGTACGCCACTGACAACGTACTGTACCGTTGCTGTATAATTGTGAACATCGTCGACATAATTATCATGAGATTGCTCACTTTCTTTGGATTTTGAATTACACATTTCCCCTTCAAGGCATTTTTTATTACATACACATGTTGTTTGTAATTCTATATATTTTTTTTATTATTATAAACATTTAATAAATATTGAATATATATATATATATATATATATATATATATATATATATATATAAACAGATGACAAATTTCCACACCAAAGGACATTTTACATGCTAAACTAAATCAAAAATATTGATTACATGTATTCTGACTCCAAAAGTATAAATAAACCATTAATTACTAATTATACACACACACACACATATATATATATATATATATATATATATATATATATATTACAGTTGCTAAATGTCCTTGCTTTCGAGGACATGTTCTACTTTTTAAGCCGCCCTCGGAAATCTTCACACGTGTTATATTTTCATATAATTAGGTTAGTAGAAAAATAATTGCAGTTTATGACCTTCAAATTCATATACATTTTTCTCATTTTTAATATTCCTAGCTATTTTAAGTGGTCCAGAACTGTTGGATGACTAGCGCCTAACTTTTGAGCAAGCTCTCGATTGGTTGTGCTTGATTCTGATTTAAATAACCCCTTCAGTTGGTCGTTATGAACTAAATAAGGACATCCGCGACCTTCTTCATCTTCAAGGCTCTTGTCCTCAGTACGAAATTTTTTGAACCGTTACATTGTACGTTCCTTAACAGTACCCACACCAAAAACATCATTTAGTTTACAAGCAGTTTTTTTTACCACCTATTTTGAACGCATACAAAGAATTGCACTTGTTTGCTTCTCTTCCATCTTTAATTTAGTAGCCCGATTTAAAGCAAAATTAATAATACAACCAAAGCCATTGTTACCAAAACACAGACCGAAAAATGAACTTTAAAATGATAATAAAATGAACACGATGAAAGTACACTTCCTTCGAAAAAAATTAAGATAATAATTCAGAAAACAAAAACCGTAATTATTTTCCTACCAGACTAATATACATATACATATATATATATATATATATATATATATATATATATATATAAATATAAATATATATATATATAATTTGAGAATTGAAACAAAACTAAAATCTAGTTGATATCACCAGTAAGTGTAAAGGTTTTATTATCAGATTACGTTTCGACAAAATAAGTATATGATAATTTAAATTCCAATGCCTAGAAGACAATAACGAGCCAATTTTTGGAAGACAATAACGAGTTTGTTCTTCAATCATTGCTTCAGAATAAGATCAACAGCTGTATTAAAAATTATTTTTTTATCAGTTCATATAATCGAAAGTTCAATTCTCATTGAATATTTATTATATATATTCTAAATCTATCATATATATAATTCTATCATATATATTTTAAATATATATTCTATTTTCTAAAACATTACTGGAGTACACATTTTTTATTGTTGCTGGAAATAGGAAGATACAACATATATTTTTCTTTATTGACAATCAGTGAAACAACATTACTAGTAAAATGTAAATAAAAACTGTGAATAATATTTTACTCATTACGTGAGGTGCGCAAACAGAATATGAAACATTTTATAATTACTTAATTTGTAATCGAAATTTACTTTAATATGTATTGTCATATTTCAGTAATAAAGATTATTGAAAAATATTCACATTTTATCCTCGTTTCTAATACTATGCTATTTTCCCTTATCATTTTGTATATTTTATATTCAAAATCTGGTGATTCTAATGTTGGTTAGTTAATTGTTACGGATCTAAAAGCGTGCCAACAAGAAGTCTAACAGATAATTGAATCTAATCTCAACGTGTATATATATATATATATATATATATATATAGTGGTACACTCAGGATTTAATCTCGAAGGGGCCGAGTCGAACGGATAAAACATTTTTTAATGTGAATTCAATAAAATTCATTAAGTGATTATAAAAATTTATTTAAAGAATAAAATCCAGTTTTCTTTTTACAAAGCTCTTGAATTACTTCAATCATTGTTACATTAATCTCTCTGTGTATGCATAGGGGATAGTGATAGAGGATTGCTTTAATCTCTCTGTGTATATAAGAGCTTTGGAGGGTGCCAGTACCCCTTGACTCCCTTTACCTTGAGTGCACTACTGTATATATATATATATATATATATATATATATATATATATATATATACGACATTTCAAAACAAAAATTGTAATGCTACTCCTTTAGACCCTATAAATAATACAAAACCCAAGAACCTAATCAACTACTCTATTTAAAAAATATGATGATTTTTCTTAAAAAATAATATAATTTCAATCCTGCTTTTGATATTTAAATAAAAGTAAATTTATGTTTATTTCTTTTAAGTTTATGCATTTGTGTACTGTCATTGTAATTCAAAACCGAAATTCTTAAAAAGTTAAACTTAATACGAATGCTTGATAAAGGATCAGATTATGAAATATCAGTAGTTAATCTGAAGATTCGATTTTTTTAAAGGAAAAATGTTCGATTAATATATTAGGTCGTACGAAAAGAATTCGGTGCTTTTAAATTGAACTACTTATAGCTCTGTTTTAAATAAAAATATTTTCTCGTCGTTTTACGATTTTGAAGTAGCATCTTTTACATTTAAAAAACTTTCTATACCTTGGTTAAACGGTTGGCATAACCCCACAAAACAGTATTGAATATGATGGTGTCCGAAAAGTAGCATATTTCATACATTCCAGTTGAAAAAAATACTACCTATACCGCGGAAATGATTTATTTAGGTTTGAAGGAAGGTATTGAGACGCATAAACATGTAAAAAATGCTAAAACAGTGAAAGAGGTCCGAAAATGTGTTACAACTTCATCGAATCTAAACCACCATCTTTTTTCGATAAGGGATTCGTCAGTTACCCGACAGAAGAGGTAAAGTTATACAATATAATGATGGATATTTTGAGGATTGAATCGTGTCTCATTTTTCTGTAAACATTCATTTTCTATATAAAAAAAATGGCACCGAATCAATTTGTACACTTAATACTTTTATTTATTCTTGCTTCTTCAATTAAAAGATGGCTTATGAACGTCAAAGAATACATTGACTTTAAATAATGTAAATATTTATATTGCGGATATAAGAAGAGGCACAATTAGAAGAGGATTAATACGAAAACGAACAGAAATGACTGCTTTGATTAAATAATTGAATGTAACAGTTAAAATTGTAGAAACGATTATATTAAATGCGTACTGGACTATAATCTTAATGTAATTATTATATATTTTACATATTTGGTCTTTATAATTTTACAATAGTCTTTATTAGTACTAAAAAAATCTTTTAAAATCTAAAAGTTAAAATTTAAGAAAGACTGAGTAATAGGACACAAATCATAATTTAAAAACGTCCAAAATATTATTTTAAAAACTCAGATATGAAATTAATAATTCAATAGATTATCTGAATGAAACTTTCTTCATAATTGAATGTTTTAATACTAAAAGACATGAGATTCCATATACACCTGCTAATAAATGTTTCAAATTTATAATTAGACACTTAAGAATGATGTCAATATTCGTCGATTATGCACAACGTAGAATCAGCTGATGTTTTTTTTTAAAAAAAAACGTTCTACGAATGAAGTATTACGAATGTTAAAAATTAATATATGTGTAGATCTTCTCAGTTTTTGTTTCACTCAGAAGCATGTGATATTTTAAATGTACAGTTTTAATTGTATAGAAGTAGAAAGGAAGAGTACACAATGTACTCTTTATAAAGTAAATGTGACAGATCATAACTATTTATTACAAGAAGTAATAATCATTAACTGTATTTTCTTTTTTCATATTAAAAATGCAATTACTTTATATTTAATTTATGTGATGGAATGTTCTTAATTATCGCAATAAATTATTTATGTTTCATATTTTATATTATACTTCAAATAAAAAAATAATTAATAAAAACATATATAAATGAATGGCACAAGGGTGGGCAAACTGCGGCTCCCGAAACAATATTGGGTTTCATTGTCATTTTTCCTAAGATTTTATATTAATAATCTATAGTAGTAATCTATAGACAAATTTTAAACTATTAACTGCAAAAATTAAGACTTAATCAAAGTCTTCAGCGAGTAGAGATTAAACATATTCTGATTTACTGAGTAGGACTATTATATAGCTGCATTTTTTATTATGTATAAACACAAATTTAAAATAATATTTTGTGTGGCTCTTGAACATTCAAAAATGTATGAAAAGTATTATATTTGGCTATTGTTATCGAATAAGTTGCCCACGCCTGGAATAGCAAATGAAAAGTATCTTTCATAAAAAAATATTAATTTTAATATTTTTTTCCGCTTTACAGATAAAAACTATGTTAAATTGTGAAATAATATTCAATTGTGTATAAGAGGTTGCGTGAAATTTACAAGAATTATAATGATTTTAAATATTTTAAAGCCGTTGAATAAAGAAAAGAATTTCCTACCCTTTATAACAATTATTAAATCACCTAATTGTACAATATCAAATTTGAAAAAGTATTTTTATGTACAGGAAACATCTAATTATTTTATTTTATAGATTTAAAATATTTTTCTACAAATTATAATTGAACAACGCCATATCAATGAATCACATGCCTGGAACGCGAATATAAAATAAAAAAAAAATACAATGATAGAGACACAATTCTATGTTCTTGTCTCGGGCACAAAGAAGCTAGTTATGGTTTCGAAAATAAATGTACGTCACAAATATTGCACTTAAAAATAGTTTCAGTCGTATCATTTATAAAAATGTAAAAAACGAAAATTGTATTCAAAAATGTAAGAAAATGTATGTAAATTTAAATTGTTGAAAAGTTGTAAAATGTCAAAATCTAATTTATAAAAGATTTTCTAAGCTTATGTAACTGAAATCATGGTCGTAATATGTATAATTATGTGTGTAATAGAAATTTTAGTATGAATGATAATTGTTTTAACAGAGATTTCCCTAGTTTCACACTCATACCTAGGATAATTTTCTAACACTACATAATCTGTAGAGCGTATTCCTTACTGTCGAAAAAAATAAATGTTTTTTACGTTTTAATCCGATTTTGATTAATAGAATTGCAAAGAAACCGAGTATAAAAAGTAAAACAAGTTTATATTAATTATAACAAATATTAGAAGAAACAATTAAGTAAAAAAATGAATAATGTAAAACGGTTGAACATATCTAAGGTGTACAACAATTAGAAATTGTTTCACTTGTTTCAATTCAGAACATAATTAATTTTCTCTATTTTATTCATGAAAAAAAATCATTTTCAATATTACTGGCTATTTGTTTACGTAAGACAATACATTAAAATTATTTTTTAAATACATTTTTTTGTGTAAAAAAAAGTATAAAAATGTAACAAAACTCCATTGAAAAAAAATTATCGTTAAAATGATTTATATCTAGTATCTAAACATCCCTTATTGTATCCTAGTTATTATATAATAAAGTAGATTGTATTATCCATTAATTAAATATAAATAGTTAATATAAATTAGGAAGGTGTTTTGCATTTTAATAAACTAATTAAATAATTTGATAATAAATAAATAAAGAAAGTCTTAAAAAATAAAATATTATTTTTTAATTAACGAGTACACTATGTAAGGTTACTATAATAAACCTAGTAAATATAGATTGAATATTTCGCTCTAAAAATTGTAAATAGAAGATAAAAAAATGTAAATATGTTTCCCTATATATTATCTCTTGAGATTGCAACAAAGATAGAAATAAGAAATATAATATTTATGAATAATTATCTATCCTGGAAATGTAAGTTGGTATGCGCAAGAGAAACAAAGATAAATATATCATTTAATGTGTTAAAGTAGTTAGAAAATACGGCAGTATCAGAGAAAAAATATTTTTTTTATTGAAGAACGAGACATTTTTCGAATTAAATCTCATTCATCAATTAAAAAAATGATTATTTTTATTGGTATTGTTATATTTTATAAAAATTCTAACACATTTTCAATGTTTAATTTATATCTATTTATTGTATTTTCCAACTGAAGTTTTCAACAAACTTCTAATAAAGATAATTCTTCTTCTTCGATGGGGCTACAATTCAAATCGAACCTTGGCTTCCTCAATTGTCTATCTCCAGACATCCCTCTGCCTAACTCATTCTCCAGTTCCTGACTCCCAAAAGTTCCACTGTATCCTTCTCTACATTGTCTATCCATCTGAGCCTTGATTTGCCCACAGGTCTTCTCCCGCTTGATTGTCCATCCAAGGCTCTTTTTGAGTCCGGCATCCGCTTAGTGTAACCTACTATTTGTAGGTGGAGCATTTTTATAAAGACCGATAGTTTTAGTTCCTTATAGACTTTATATAATTCGAAATTGTAGTATTTTCTCCATATACCTCCATCTTTTACTAGCTCAAATATTCTTCCCGACATTCTTCTTTCAACATTTCTATGCTCTTTTCTGACACGATCCACGTTTCATCCTCATAAGATGACTGTACCAATGGAGACTTTATAAAGTCGGATTTTAGTCTTCCTATGCACATTTTTGGATTTCATTATGGGAAGGAGGGAGAAATATGTTATATTTACTGCTGCTACGTTTTTGAACTTTTTGAGATTCCTCATTTTTACTGGTGATGTTTGAGACAAGATGTATGGAATTGTTTACAATCTCGAAATAGTATAATCATCGATGGTGATGTTTTGACCTAATGTTCCCCTTCGTCTTCTACTTTACAGTATAACTAATACTGAATAAAAGCTAACTAAGCTTTTATTCTCGTTTATTCTAAGATCAATATCTGCTGCAGCGTCTCAAGTGGTCCAAATATTTCTTAATGGCAATTATAGATTTTTTCATAATGTTCACGTCATCGGCGTATCCAGCTATTTGTTGTGGTTCGTTGAGTATGATGGAGTTCACGTCTACTGAACGATAATTAACATTCATAAACATTACATTTCCGATTACTATCTCTGTTGTACTTTTACACTCTAAAGTTGATACATCTATAGGAAAAAATATGTACGTTTGTTCAGGTTTGAAATTTTTGAAGCGAATGATCTATCTATGTTTATCACTCTTAAAGTAGTATACACAATTCATTTTTATGCAAGAGATGTCGCGAAAGCGGTTAGTAGAGTTTTAAACCAAATGAAACTATTTGCCAGCACTGTATTTTACAATTGTACAACACATAGTGATTAAATTGGTTTTTCATTAAAATGGGATTCACTCTTTGGAATTTATTAGAAGCATCTTTATTGTGTTTAAACGCAGTATGCGTACTTCATGAAGAAAGATTTTTAGCGAAAGGTATATACAACATACATATTTTAACCAAACATGACACTTAACATAACCTATACAATATTTTGAAATTGCTTCTTATTCATACTTTTAAATTATCTGTTGTACACCTTTCATAGTTATTATCGATAATATGATAATTTTTTATGTTTTCTACAAGTTATTCGAAAGCATGTCTTGTCACATTCAAATAGAGTACTATATTATCAGTAATTTTTTTACCTTGTAATTTCTATTTTTGTAGTTGGGTGGAGCAGTGGTAGTCAAATACACGGCTTTGGCGAGAATCCATCTGTAAAGTCACAGATTTTAAATCTTGTACGCTCGATTCGAACTGTTATGCGAAGTATGTGTTACATGATTAATGATTAAATATTATTATTCTCATTCATTTTTATTTTTTTTTCAGTACCACTCATATTTTTAAATCTAACAGTGATAATTATTAAATTAATATTAGGATGATAAAATTACTGGCAATGATATGAAACAACTATTATATTTTTTTAATAATTTATATTGTAAATATATTAATAAAGTTTTTTGTATGCACATGTATGTGAAATTTTTTTTAAATAAAACCATTTTCCAGCTGAATAATTACTATGATTTAAAATTAAATCTTTTTCTTCAATGATTATATATATATATATATATATATATATATATATATATATATATATATATATATATATATATATATATATATATATATATATATATATATATATATATATATATACAAATGTGTTCGTACATATAAAATATATAATTTCGTTTTCAAACTAAAAATAATGAAATTTAATAAAATGTCTAATTTAATCTCAAAAGAAAAAAATTTAGTCAGGGACTAATATTTTGTTACCAAGAAAAACTTCATTCTTGTTTGATAAACCAAAAAAGCATTCAATGTCATGTCAAATAGATGTGTTTGCCCTTTTTAATTTACTATTAATAGACCACAAAAAATCTCTGACAGAACTGTTTATGATGGTCTTTTAAGTTCGTCGTGCTTTGACAACTAACGTTTTTTGGAAGTGAAACTTCTAGTATAAAGTGTTTAAAAATAAATCTAAATTGCTCTTCATGTGCTATTAGAAAGTCTATTTGAAAAAAAAACTATCAAAAAAGAAAAAAAATGTAATTTTTTTAGAAAGAAATTACCCTCTTACAATTTAGAAAAATCTGTTACAACCACGCATCAGAATCCGAAATAATTAAAATAAGAAATAACGTGCAAAAAGTTTTCATTCAAGATAAGCATCTCCGCTGAGACTTTTTTTAAAACGTATTGTCACAGGTGACGAAAAATGGATCCTTTATGACAACAGAAAACGTAATAAACAATGGTTGTCACCAAATCAGAAAGCTAAACCATCTCCTAAGCCAAGTTTGACCATTCGAAAGATATTTTCTCTGTGTTCGGTGGGATTATCAAGAAATCGTTCATTATGAAACGTTAAATCCGGGGAAAACTGTTAATTCTGATCTCTATTGTGTGCAACTGGATCGCTTGAATTAGAATTTAATCAGAAAACGGCCAGAAACTGTATACCAGAAGCGTTATTCTTCGACGTAACAACGGACATGCTGGTGAGAAGACACGTGAAAAAAATGTTCAAGCTTGGTTGTGAAGTACTACCGCACCCTCCCTTCTCACCAGACATTGCATCCTCTGACACGGGTCACCGGGTCATTTTTCAAGAAATAAGATACACACAGAGATGCGAACCATGTTAAGATGACCCTTGAACATTTTTTTTTTCAAAAAAGAATCAGGAATTTTATAAAACGAGAATATTTTCTCTCGATAAAAGCAGAGTGTGACAGATAATGATGAAAACTATATTATTCAATGAAGTACAAATTTTTCCTCTTAATTAGTTTTTAATTTAATATAAAAAAAACTTTCCGGTACTCCTAACATATATATATATATATATATATATATATATATATATATATATATATATATATATATATATATATATATATATATATATATATATATATATATATATATATATATATATATATATATATATATACAGTGGTGCACTCAGGATTTAATTTAGGGCTGGAGGGGAAGTTGCACGTATAATTTTTTTTTATGTGAATTCAATAAAATTCATTAAGTGATTATAAAAATTTATTTAAAGAATAAAATTGAGTTTTCTCTTCTTTTTATAAAGCTCTTGAATTATTTCAGATCAATCGCTCTGTGTATATAAGAGCATTTTCGCGGGATAATTTTGTTTTATTTTTAGTGTTTTTCCCTTTTTCATTTAAAAAGGAGCCAGAGCTCTTTGCCTCCCTCCCCTGGGTGCACCACTGTATATATATATATAATACAACAATTATGAAATTTCACTGCAATAAACAATTATAATATTCGAAGTATTAACGGTGATTCGAACATATTTCTTGGAAAACCGATTTTTTTCACAAAAATTACCAACTGAAATTGCACAATTCTGTCGATAATTTAACTCTCCTCGCAACTGATTTAGAAATCATATTTGACAATACGTAATCAACGTTTGCTCTACGTCAAATATAATTCATCAGTACTGACCTAGGAGAGTCGAGCGTTGGCGTATGTTTCACCAAACATTGAATGACTGAAGGTGTTACAATAAAATGATGTAGGTCATCACTGATTTGCATGGGCACATTAAGAACACGTCTGCATAAAAACGTTTTCAGATCATGAATTTCAAAATGGATTAATAATTGCCATTAGGAAACGCGCTCACACATTTAACACAAAACAGAACACAATTATTTTATAGTAGGACCACAAGTGAGAAATAACAAAAAAATTATAAACTAATTTCAGTAGAATATTTATAGAAGAGGCCGCATTATGTGTGTATATATATATATATATATATATATATATATATATATATATATATATATATATATAAATCATTAAAGACAATTTTAATTTTCTTCATCCTATTCAATTATTACTAAATACATATTTGTATTCGAATATATTTTGTCAAGTTAATTATCATTCATTTATTATCATTAAAAAAATACGAATCAAACAATCAATTGTATTTTAAACCCATAAAAGGAATGAAAGTAAAAAAATCTACACCTAAAAATCTCAAAATTGAAATGCAATAGGTAAGAAAACAAAGATACTGGCATAAAGTAAGAGACAATAGGTAAACTGAGATATAAAAATTTTATTCAAATTATTGAGTAATAAAATGATCTCTAAAGGGCACTGCTCGATTTAGATAGTAGAAAGAATCATATTTTTTTCTTCATAAATCAATAGAATGAACTATGTAGATAAGGCCTTGAAGAATTAAACTATATAGAATTTCAAAAATTGAAGGAGTTATTCAGATTTGAATCATGCAGCTCATAGTGTACCCTTTAAACGCGTTTTTCTCGAAATGGATTTTTTTCAATCCGCTGGTGTACATAACTCTGGAACTAATTATCGGACTGATTTAAAATTTGGTACACGCCTTTCAATTAAGTGTCTCTACCGTATTATCTACTATGGTACATGTATTTTCACTATTTCTATTTTTTACCATAGCAAATCCGTAATTTTCACTTAATTAAACTCCTCTTTTCTTCTATATACCGCCATTTTGTAGATATTTTTTTAATTCCGGTAGTTCATGCACTTAAGGACTCCTTATGGATTACAAAAATCGTTAGTTGTTTGTTCTAGCTCAGTTTTGTCTGGGAGTTTTCCACACTAGCGTGGAAGTATGAAGATTTATCCGACTATATTTGCTTGCGGATATCATATCAAACATTCAACATATCAAAAAAATGTAAAATTTTATTTAATCATAGTTAAATAAATGCAAAAATGTTCAAAAAGTTTGATTTTATCTTTTACTTAAAAAAGAAATGTTGAAAAATGACCAATTTTTCGCGCCCTAGACCGAGCAATGCACTTAAAAGATTAATAAGCTAAGATCTCCATAAAATTCAACTTGATGATAGACATTGAAAATATCAATAAACGTAGAATTGGTAGGTATTAAAAACATCATTTTTTTAATTATTTAGAAATCTTTTGTTGTAAATTTCTAATTTTTCCAAAATCAAAAATATTAGATACTACCAAATAATTTTAAACCGAATTGATCCTTAAAACACCAATCAACTACTTATAATCAACCTTTTTCCTGTTTGTCTTTCAACAATACGCCCAGAACAAACCCATTGAAACTACTTTCGACATCAGTACTACAAAATATTGTAATTAATCGAGATTTAACCTGATTTTCTACACTATTCTCCAATTAAAATTGTCAAAATATAACATATCTAAAATATATGTTAAAACTGCGTTAGATAAAAATATAAACATTAAAAAATATTTTTTAAACAAAAAATATAGTTTTTAAACATGAAATGAAATTGGTCAATAAAAAAATATAAATTATTTATAGTAAATAACAAATATTTTTAATGTAACAGAATAACTAATGCATGGGTCGTTTGATAAGTATGGTAAAAAATAAGTTAAACACCGTTTTTTGGAAAAAATCGATTTTATTCCTCAATATAGTCTCCATTGACGGCTGTACACTTGTTCCAGCGAGACTCCAATTTTTTCATCCAGTCGAAAAAGTAAGGAAAATAGGCATTCGCAGATATCACATCCTCATTCCATGACAATTTCTTTCCACCGAGCCGAATTTTCAAGTCTGGGAAGTCATATGGGACCAAGTACGGTGAATAGCGTAGATGAGGAATCAATTAAAATCCTGATTCGTGATATTTTGCCATCGCGACGGTCGATTTGTGGGTCGGCGCGTTATTCTGGTGAAAGAACACTTTTTTGTATGCCAATCTTGGCCGTTTTTGTTTCAGCTCTTCTTTAAAACGGTCCAATAATGTTGCAAAATAGGCTCCTGTTATCATTTTTCCCTTCGTTAAATCGTTGATCAGAATGGTTGCTTGGGAATCCTAAAAAACAGTGACCATCACGTTCCTAGCCAATAAAACGGTCTTCGTCTTCTTCGGCACACATTCACCAGCAGTTGTCCACTGCTTTGACTGCTGCTTCGACTCTGGTGTGTAGTGCTGGATCCATTTTTCATCCACGGTGACAAATCGACGCAAAAACGCCTACTAGTTTTTTCCATTTTTTCGATAACTGCTACAATGTTCGCTTCAAACATCTATAGAACGTGAAAAACGCGTCGCTCCTGACTGAAATTTCGTCTATGCCAGTTTGAAAAGTGACACTTGATAGCCGTGACGTTACCAAATGAATGGTGGCGCCGCATCATGGAAATTTACCAAACTTATCAAACGAACCTCATATATCATTTAACAGAATAATAAAAATCGATTGATTATTAATCATTATACGAAAATTAATGAAAAAAAATTACAGATGTTAATATAAATAATTAATATAAGTCGGTGTACCTCTCAATTAAACATATTTTCTCATACAGTATACTTGTAATAAGAGAAACTGTATTATTTTTTTCCATAATTTAATTATTAAGAATTAATAAAAACATGACATTTAATAGTACTTATGTGTCTATAATATAAAAAAGCTATACGCGCTTGTTTTTAAAATAAAATTACAGAATAATAATTAATTATTATTAAACATGGTAGACAGTACAATTTTATGAAAGCAATTTATTTAGTATATAATCAGGTTTGTGGAACAGGGTGTGTCTGTCTAAAAATATATTCATAAACAAACAAACAAACAAATATATATATATATATATATATATATATATACGTATTAATTAAAGATTCAGCACTCCCTCGTAATGCCAAAAGATAACAATAATAGATTATGTAACGCACGTGAAAGTTTCAACTGTATAATTGAAACAGTCACATGAATCTGTTAGTGCACTGAATAAACATTAAAAAATATGCATGTTAAAAGAACGGGGAGAGGTCAATTTGCAAAATAACTGTTTAGATTATTAGATGGCATTCAATTCACGTATGTACAATAAATAAATCAATTTCGATAAAGGATTTGCATATGAAAAGAGTCGACAGTCTATTTATTGTGAGGAAGATTGTGGTCTTATGATTTTAGAATGGAATCCGAATCTCAGGTGTTTATGGATTTAATACGATTTGCTGTTACATAGTTTCCGAACCGTAATTCGAAGTACAGAGTATACATAAATTATGATATCATTGTGTAAACACGAGAGGGACAAATTATGCAGGAATACACACTGTGATGAATGTATTTTGCTACAGTGAACTCACACCTATTTGTATAATTGAATGAATGGTTATAAGTAAAAGACGAGACGTTTTACAGAATGTACGAAAAGGATGTGACACTTTCCATCTTTTATACTGTATCTGTACTGTATTTTCCTGACAGCCATGATATTTGTTAACTACACGAGTAATTATCTGCAGAGCCAGTTTAAATTCTTAAATCATCCTCACATAACTATAAATAACTTTGTAAATATACAGTTTTATTTAGTAATAAGTTTTATTTAGTATTATTTAGTATTGAGTCCTCCCATAAGTAATTCAACATTTTCATATAGGTGAAAATATATGATACAACACTTTGCAATTATTGAAATAACGTATCAGATGGATATGCTACTCAATTTTATATAATGTTATATCGATCTTATCGTGGAAGATTGACAGTGATCATGCAAATTTACAGAAAAAAATATTAGTTATCATGGAAGTGTCGAAAGTGCATATTAGGCATATTTTACTTTGAGAGCTGCGTCAGGGCAACAACGTTACAACTGCAGTGAAAAAATTGTTGAAAATTCATGGTTCAGACAAGGATAATGATGGTTTCAACGATTCCGGTCCGGGAACTAAAGCGTTGAAGATGAGGAAAGATCAGGACGTCCTCAAAAGTTCGATGATTAGATCCAGCGAACACTACCGACTTAATAGATTGTAATAAACTACAATGGTCAATAGATGAGAATCAAATTATTATAATTTTCTTATTTGAATTTTTACTTGAACATAGTGCCACGAAATGAACTTTAATTACTAATCTGAATTCTATTATGCATTATATATATATATATATATATATATATATATATATATAAGTGCTAATATATAATGCATAGATGGATTCAGTGAAGTGTCAAAAAAACATATTAAGTATATTTTGCTCTGGTAGTTTCGTCAAGGCAACAACGCTACAACTGTAAAGAAAAAACTATGGGAAATTTATGGAACATATTTTATTAGTTTCAGCCAAACACCGCACACATCTCGAATCACAATTTCCAAATTAAATTCATTAAATTATGAAATTTTACCGCATCCCCTTTATTCACCAGATCATTCATCGATAGACTTTCACCTTTTTCGCCACTTGGAATATTATTTAAGAAATAAAAAATTTCGAAATCAGAAGTGATTCAAGGATTCAAAGACTTTACAAGCTTTCAAAGGGTCGATTTATATAAAAATCGGATAAACAATCTAATTTCTCGTTGGAAAAAGACCATTGAAACTGATGGAGCTTATTTTGATTATATATTTCTATTAAAAATATTGCGTTTTAATTCTCACCTACAAATTCCGCAATTTCATATATTACATCCTAATATCTTGATTTGTCCTTCGATTTGCTGGTATATCGAGTCAAAAAATGTTTCGAGTCCAACGGGTTAAAAAATATCTACAACTACTGAGGATAAATCAAAGCCCTAAACTACTCACAGTAGATAAACACTACAGTGCGTCACAAAAATCAACACCACAAGGTTAAAGGAAACAAGATCAGAGGTGTAGAAATAAATATAGCTCTGTATTCTATTAATGCAGTAAAAATAACATAAATGGTGTTATATGTACATACACAGCAACTCACATAGTAGAATTTTTTTTCGTGATACAAAAGAATAACAATATTTAATTTCATCAATGAAAAAAAATTGAATTAAAATATATAATATAATATAAAATATATACCAATATATCCGATATCTTTATAAGATTAGAAATGATTTTTTTAAAAGTGTAACGTGTAAATCAAAGAGGAAATACTATTAAAATCGGCCAAACATTTTATCTGTACAAATAAGAATCTTATTAACAAATCTATACCATGGTCAATGCCATGAAAAAATTGTTTGCTCTGTATATCTACTCAATATAAACAGAAAAGGTTAGATAATGATTTATCTCTGTACTGTATCTATTTTAAAAATTCAATAGCGCTCTAAATAGAAACAAATTATAATAAATGTATATTTATATAAATGCTGACACTGAAAAGTACATACATAATTCTAATTGAAGTTCAATAAACTGCTCACCATATCTTTCAATAAATTGATGTCGATACAAACTCTGATCTAGATGGATTATCTGGATTCAAAATGGTTTATATGTAACTATCATTCACATTGATAACTTATTGAATCACAAATTTCACCTATTTATTTATTTGATATGTATTGCTTATGTTAGACTTCTTTAAAAAAAAGAAACAATTTAGAAATTTCTCACTTATCATTCTTAAAATACACGAGGGTAGAGTGATAAGTACACGTGTTTGACAAGAAAACACCATTTTTTGAGCAAATTCTTTTTTATTTTTCAAGGCAATCTCCTTGTAGCTCGATGCACTTAGTCCTAAGCATTTCTGATTTTTTTATCATTTCGTTTGTCTAACTCCTCAAAACAGGCGTTTACAATAGCGACGACTTCCGAATTTGATACAAATCTTTTATCTCCGAGCCATTTCTTCAAGTTTGGAAACAGAAAAAAGTCACACGGTGCCAAATCTGGAGAATATGGTGGATGTGAAAGCAATTCTTAGTGCAATTCATGCGATTTTTCCACAGAAATTATTGATTTGTTTGTCGGTACATTGTCATGTTGGAAAAATACTGTTTTATTTGTCAAATGAGGACCATTTTTCTTCATTTCATCATTCAGCTGATTCGATAATGATACACAGTAAGCTCCTGTCATTGTTTTCATTTTTCAAGATAGTCGATTGCCAATATTCCATGAGCATTCCAAAAAACAGTCACCATAACCTTTCCAGATGATGTCATGACTTTTGCCATCTTTGGTGCACGTTCGCCAATAGAAGTCCATTGTTTCACTGCACCATATTTACTAAATCGCTATGAATAACTAGCAATGTATCACTTAATCTTATACACACGCCAATGATAAGTGAATAAGCCTACTTTTAAAATTTCCAGCTCCACTGGCGCACCAGTTATTACTAATTTGAGGTTAATGTATGTACTAGACGTACAAATTAATTCGGTGCCTTTAAATTGAATCAAATAACTGTTTTAAATTAAAACATTTTCTAAACTTTTTAGGACTTTGAAATGCCAACATTATCATTTAAAAACACTATATATCTTGGGCAAACAGTCGTAATAACCTCACAAAACAGTAGTGAACATGGAAGCGTTCGAAAAGCAGCATATTAGGCTCTGCATAATTTTCGGATTCCAGTTGAAAAAAGTGCTGCCGAAACCGCGGCAATGATTTGTTGAGCTTTAGGGGAAGATGTTGTAACGCATCAAACATATAAAAAAATGCTAAAACTTTGAAAACATCCGAAATATATATATATATATATATATATATATATATATATATATATATATATATATATATATATGTATGTGTAAAATTGATATATCTTGAATCATCTGTAGACACAAAATTTAAAGGCACGGAATTATTTTTTACACCAAATGAATGATGAAATCAATATGTTAAAATAAGTACTATACTTTTTTCAGAATTTTTGAAACTCTTAAACAAATCCTAAAACATGTTTTCCGTTAAATAGTATTTGTAGGTATTCATGCTCATTTCATATAAATTTTACATTTATTCGTTATTAAATACATGTATTAGATTTACTCTCACCTAATATAATTTACAACATACGTTTGAGATTTGTCTAGAAAATTGTAATACGGTCAAGCATTAGTTCCCACAATGTTCGTTATAACCGAGTTCAACTCTATACATTCTGAGCATGAGATATGTACAAAAATGGTTAATATTAAAATAACTATTTCGTTTTCTATAAACAGTCATCAAGTTTATTACGAAACTGTGAACAAAAATGAAAGCGTGCACATATAAACTACTGGAGTCTAATGTATAGTGAACAACAATGAGTTACTAATTTACAGTCAACCTTTGTAGGTAGAATGTAGGTATTGTTATCAATGAACATTAGTATAATATATGCTAACCAACGTTTATAAAGCGATAATTAAAAGTACATTACAATGTACACATACAGTTAATTTGTAATTTAAACTATTAGCTTTACAAATTAGAGATTTGAATTGGATGATAACGAATGATCACTGGCGTGACTGAGTGTGTTGAATTGGAAATATATGTATGAAGGTATTTACTATATGTGTGTGTATATATATATATATATATATATATATATAGAGAGAGAGAGAGAGAGAGAAAGATTGCATTGAAAAAATATTGTCTCTGTAATATAAATAATATTTTATTATATATTTGTTCACCATACTTATAGTCGATGTTCAAAAACGATTAATTATAAAGATGAAGAGTATTATAAAGAGGATTATCATATGTATTCTTAAATGGTATATTAAATATTATGGATATATGTATAAAATGGATAATGAAAAGGATATTCTAAATATAAATATTATGGATATAAATGAATATAAATCGATAAATGGATATAAAGGAAATAAATATAATATTATGGATTAAATATTATGGATATATGTATATATGGATAATGAAAATGATATTCTATCTATGAAATGCTATTAGAAAATAAAAAAAAATATTTTATTAAGTTTTATTTATTAAGTTTAATAATAAACTCCAACTGCATATTTCATAGTATTATTTTCATTTTTATTGTTGTCGTATTTGTCAAAACCAATGATAATTACAGGTAACCCCCGTATAACACGGAATTCTTACAACACGGTTTCGCTCTAACACGGTTCGAGAATCGGGGGAAATCTCCGTAAAACACAGCATTCTTACAACACGGTTTCGCTCTAAAACGGTTCGAGAATTGGGGAAATTCGATGGAAATGGCATCTGTGATAAACCAAATTCATTCAGAGGACGACAGCACAGGTGAAAACGCTGACGTTCAAAATGTTACCCTAAAAAAAATACAAGAAGGAATAAACTTAGCCAAATAATTGGAGTTTTTTTAAAAAAAATGCAGATCCATCCACTGAAAGGAGCGAAATATTTAAGGAAGAACTTCACAATAGCCCCATACAATGAAATATTTAAACATCTTTTATGTAAAATCAAAGAACAGAGAATAACAGATGTTTTTTCAAAAAGTAGAACATAGAAATCAAGATGCTGCAGAAGAAAGCTCGGAAGATGAGGATACTTTGCCAGAAAGAAAACGTCCTCGTTTAATGGTGTGTGCAGTGAGTGAAGAAGAAAACCTTATGTAATATTAATATATAATACTTTTGATCAAATATTGATTGTTTTAATAAACATATTTCTCTTAGTCATGAAAAGAAAACAGTATGGTTTTATTAATTTTTGGAACCTATCATGTACTGGTACTAGTTATGTATTGGTACTAGTTCTTTGCTTTGTATGACACGAATTCGCATAACACTGAATTTTTTAGCAACCTAACGACCGTATTATAAGGGGTTACCTGTACATTTATGACACTGTGCCTAAAACACTTTCACAAAATGAATTCTTTTTTTGATCCCACAAATCATAAAAAAAAAATTCTGAACAAAAATTTTCAATAAATAACTATTTAGCATTTTTGATAGTTACTTATGGGTATTTCGATGGCGATGCTGTTATAGCATTAAATTTCAGATAAATCTGAAATTTATTTATAATTGAAATATACCATTGAAATGCGTAAAACCGACAATCAAAAATGATCAATCATCATTTATTAAACCGTTTCGATCAAATTTTTTTTGCGATACACGTCAAAGATAAAAAAACAGTCATGATGAAGAATTTTATGATTGTTTTTTTATTTAAAATTGACATTTATTTATTAAACTTGCAGACCACTTAAAGAAAACACATTTAAAAAGATAGTTTAATTAAAAAATCTATAAACATTGTGGACTCATTCATATTAAAACATATTTATTTTATATACATTTTTTTTGTTGTAATTCGAACATTTTTGTAGCTACAGATGATTCAAGATATATAAATTTTACACACACACACACACACATATATATATATATGCAAGAATATTTGCACACCTTGATTGCTCATAATGAAAAACATTTATAAATCTTGCTTGTTATTGTAAATGTGTTACAATATAAATTTGACCGACTTTGATAATGTGTCTTATCTTTAATTCTATATTTAGTCAAATCTTTGTTCAATATGGGTTTTTTTTAATATAAATTGTTTTTGTTATTTGTATCTATATATTTTACTTTTTATAAATATGTTATAATACTATTGCAGTATATATTCAATAAAAACACAAAATTTAATAAAAATACAAAAAAAAATAATTTAATAAAATAAAATTGATTTAATTTAATTAATTTAATAAAAATACAAAAATTTGATTAGAATTGTACAAAGTGTTTAAATGTATATATTCATTTAATGAAAATTTCGCTTCACTTTAGTATGTGTTTTGCAATTATATTAATTATTAAGAAAAATGTATCGAATTCTTATTTTAGAATTGAGTACCACATCCCTAACATTATTAATTGCTTGTTGTTTTTCTAACAATAGTTTTAAACATTTTCATGTAAATCTTGGAATGCATTTAAACAATCGTTCTGTTGTGAGCATATTACAGATATTTGTTGTTTAAATATTATTATTATGAATGTTTTATTTCATTTTTATCAAGTATGATCAATTACAGTCTGGTTCGACAATTGGTGTTTGTAAAATTCTTGGAACAAATCAAATTCTTGTAATAAAAAGCGTGTATTTAGAAACAGATCAATTAAATTTACAACTTTTCTCAACGTTTTTTTTTAAAAAAAATAATTACCTTTAACAATTATCACTTCATTATAATATCTCAATGCAGTTATTTTTTTATTCAACTGTATTAAACTTGAATATCATACCAAAACCTCACCTGAATTCTAAAATATTTCTTCGAAAAATTCCTAGTCTCTTTTTCCTAATGTATTTAAGAGAAATATATCGTTAGTATTAGGTTCGTAGGAAAATAATTGCGGTTTACGACCTTCAAATTCATATTCATTTTTCCCTTGTTTGATTTTCCTAGCTGTTTTAAGTGGTCCACAACTATTGGATGACAACTCTTAACTTTTGTGAAAGTTTTCGAATTGTTGTGCTTGGTTCTGATTCAATATATATATATTCATTATATATATATATAATATTCTGTAAAATTTCAAAAATGGCCAAAAATGAATCAGAACCAATATATATATATATATATATACGAGTATATATGTAGATACATCTGCCGAATTGAGCAGTTGTAGCAAATTAATTACATTTGGCAAATTACAAACTGATTGACTATCAAAAATATTAAAACATCATTTATAAAAAGAATAAACGGTACTATTTATAGAATATGCCTTATACTTTTGAATGACTGTCACTGTACTTACATAAACTAGCTATATAGCAGTACGGATAAAAATACAAAACTGCAAATACAATTTCGTACGTTCAGTTTATAGTTTGTCATGTTAGAAAAAGAACAGATTGCATATCTGGTATAAGTCAAGTGAACTGTAAATAGAACACCAGATCAAAAACTGCATCAAACACGATAGTTGCTCATAACATTTTGCAAAGCACGAATCTAGTTTTTTTTTTTTTTGTATAGAAAGCAATTTCTTTTTCGATCTCAATTATCATTCAAGATGGTAAATCAGAATTTGAAAGTTGTGTCAAGGACCGGTCTATATGTCTCTGACGTATTATGTTCTATGCACGTATTTTTTTCGTCGTCATTAAGCATCGGCTTGTGATTTTTTAAATAGTTGAAAGTGAATCACGTGGTGCCGCCGTCTTTTTTTAATCACATACATATTTACACGCGTGCACGTACGACACGACAATATTACATTCTATAGAATTTATTGCAAGCTTATTGAACAATTACGAGTTTCATAAATACATATGCAAATGAACACTAGAACGTATAATAAAGAACGAACCTAATCATACAATGCACTGTGGTTATTGGTAGCGATAATATGTTATTTTTATTACAAACGATAACAAACTAATTGAATCTGTCTATTTGTGGTTTGTTTATAAAAAAAACAACATTGTTATCACAAAATAGTAAAACATTATATATATATATATATACAGCTGATTAAAAATGCTAATACTCTTAAATTATTCATTTTGTGATCACTCGTTGACATATTAATAAAACAGACTTAAAAAACATGTATTTTATTAGGTATGCAAGTTGATTCGATGCCGGTTTTATAGAAAATGATTTTTTTCAGAAAAATGGAATACATTTCAATCCTCAAAACATCCTCCATTATTTTATATAAGTGCTCCATCTGTCGGAGAACTGCCGAATCCCTTACCGTAAAGAAGTTATCATCTTTGAGGCGATGCAGTTGTAATGCATTTTCCGACCTCTTACGCTTTTTTACCATTTTTTTACACATTTTATGCGTCACAACACCTTCCCGAAAAGCTGAAAAAATCATTCCCGCGGCTTTTCAACTGGAATTCGAAATGTATGCAAATCCAGATATGCTGCTTTTCGAACGCCATTATGTTCATTACTGTTTTGTAAGGTTATGCCAATTGCATGGTCAAGATATGTAGTGTTTTTAAATGTTCAGATTGACACTTGAAATTAACGATATAAGACTACGAGAAAATATTTTAATTTAAAACAGAGTCATGACTACTTCAATTTAAAGGCACCGAATTAATTTTTACACCTAACAGATACAATTTCCATTTCTTTTTTAATTATTTAAAACTGGAATCGCTTTTTGAATGCTAAAATTATATTTTAGTTTTGCAACATGTATTTTAAAATTGAAGATATGCATAGAAACTGTAAGCAAGTCTTATTTTGCAAAAAAAATATTTTTTTCAATGAAAGTGTCATCTCATCGTGTTCATGTTAATATCATTTTAAAGTGCATTTTTCGATCTGCATTTTGGTAACATCGATTTTGGTTTTGTTGTCAACTTTACTTCAAATTGGGCTATTGAATTAAAAATGGAAAAGAATCACATAAGAGTAATTATTTTGTATGAGTCCAAAACGGGTGATAAGGCAGCATAAACTGCTAATAAACTAAACAATACTTTTGGTGTGGGTACTGTTAAGGAATTGTGATTCCGGTGCAATTGTGATTCCGAAAATTTCATGCTGGAGACAAGCCTTGAAGATGAAGAAGGTCACAAGCGTCCTTCTTCAGTTCATAATGATCAACTGAAGGCGCTAGTTGAATGACAACCACACACAACAATACGAGAGCTTGCACAAAAGATAAGAGTCAGTCCAACCGTAAGATAAGAGTTCATCCAACAGTTTTGGATCACAAATGGAAAATGTATATGAATCTGAAGGTCATAAACAACAATTATTTTTCTACCAGCCTAATACTTTATCATACAATATTTATTTGGAGAACAAAAACCAATAATACATATTTATTCTAACTTATAATAGTAATTTCATCCGAATTATAAAAATAATATTTAATCACCATGTACCATCGATTTACTATTCAAATAACCAATATATAAAACTTTTTAACAATACTATTACTAACCTTGCCTCTACTTCATCACATCCAACACCAATTTGATATTTCGAACAAGAAACCTGAGACGAATATCCGCCAGCACATAAATCTCAATAAAAAATATAATTTCTAGTAAGTCTGTCACATATTTGATTGTTGATGAAATTCAGTGTTGACAACGTAAAACAAACAAAAATGTTTTAAGAATAAATACACGCACAGATTTTAAACAATGCAATACAAACATAAGCCACGTGATCAGAGAAAAAAACTAATCAGTCAAATACAGTCGGACGAAATGAACCGATTGATTAAACGCGTATTTCATTATGATTCGAGTATTTATTTATAGATTCAAATGTCTATTTTCTTTGAATAACACGTGACAAAATCAATTTTAATACACCAGTAACTGACAAACCAATTATTCAAGAATAACTAAATGTGTGAACAGTATCTATGCTTGCGTACAGTTTCAGATACAAAATTATTTTAATCAAGTTACATATGATACAATTGTACATAAAATATTATATAATATAGAAAAAGATGTATGTATATATATTTATATATATATATATATATATATATATATATATATATACATTTATATATATATATATATATATATATATATATATATATACATTTATATATATATATATATATATACATTTATATATATATATATATATATATATATATATATTTATATAGGAAAGTATAGAAGTGGAAATTATAATTTTTATGCAATTTATATATTTCTATAATGAAGATTAGTAAGTAGAAAGGTAATATTTAAATGTTTTAGAAAATATTAACAATTCGAAAAGAATTCAATTCGGTCATTTCGTTTTTATAATCTATACAAAGAATATGCACTTATTTAATAAACAAAGCATTTTGAAAGTGCTCCTAAAGTTTTTCACATTCATGTAATTCATTCTATCGCTTAGGGAGAGAGATTTATGAAAAACTTAACGACAATAAAATCTTCGTTAGCGGTAAGGAACAAAAATATAATTCTAAACATAACTTAAACTTTCGACAGTTTCTGCCATTTAAAAATATATTTAACAATAAGAAAATGAAAATAGTTTTTTCTAGCATAGCCTCCCTTCTTATCAATTTAATATGCTGTATACGAAATCCAAATACAGTAAGAATAAATTTCGTATATCTTATGATTTCCATTATACACCTACTATAGGTAGACTGATAATATCACAGTATGAATTCTAAATACAGGATTATGAGAAAAGATTTTTTTCATTTAGGTTCATCGACTTTAAAATTAAAAAAGTACAACAAGGATGATAATACGAAATCTAATGTTTATGAATAATTAACTATCCTTATCAGAAGTATGATACAAGTAAGACATAATGACTAATTATTAGATTGGTAGAAAAATAATTGCAGTTTATGACGTTCAAATTCATAACAAAAACCGCAATTATTTTCCTATCAACCTAATATATATATATATATATATATATATATATATATATATATATATATATATATATATATATATATATATATATATATAGATAGATAGATAGATAGATAGATAGAGAGAGAGGTTATTCAATTAAGGCTTTCACATGAAAGTATTAAAAAAATTTCAAAATTTAAAAAATCAATCATATTATTTGATTTTCAAAGAAATGTAAATTCTTCACCTCTCAATAAAAAATATATTATTTTGTTGTTATTGTTCGTTTTAATTACTCTTCACAAATCGAAAAATTAAGTTAATACAGATGGACGAGCATAACGAACACAAATATCGCGTTACTCACAAAATGTATTTTTTATTGTATTATTTCAATCCGTTGTTTTGTGATATACGAAGCCATAACTAAAAATTGCAATGTCAGAACTTAAAAATTTCAAAAACAATACAGCTGCAATTTGAAGTCTGTGAAATATAACCTCATGAAAAAGTGCGTCCCTATTGGAAAACCTTTATTATCAATCTGTACTTATTACATCTATGACTCTATGAATATAATCTACAGATTTTGTTATCATTTTGAAATTTAATGAAACTTTTTGGATAGTGATAATTAATATTTTTATAAAATTAAAAAAATAATTATATATATATATATATATATATATATATATATATATATATGTATATATATATATATATATGCGTGTGTGTATGTATTATATATACAAGGGTATGAGGATTATTATATATTAAAAATATTGTTTCATCAACGATTTAAAACGCCTCCAGTCGTTTTTTTTATATTGTACATATGTTTATTTATCATTTGTGTTAAATTGTTTATATATATATATATATATATGCGTGTGCGTGTGAATGTATTATATATATATATATATATATATATATATATATATATATATATATATATGTGTGTGTGCGTGTATGTATTATATATATATAGAAGGGTATGAGAATTATTATATATTAAAAGTATTGTATTGTTCCATCAAAGATTTAGAAAGCTCTTCAATTAATTTTTTGTTACACTGTACATGTTTATTTATTATTTTTGTTTATATTGTTTATATATATATATATATATATATATATATATATATATATACATATATATATATATACATATATATATATATATATATATATTAATATATGGAAAATAAATAGAGAAATGAGAACTTTTTAGCATCAATCTATGCATATAAAAATACCAATCGTCTGCTCAACTTTTGTAAATAACTGTATTCTTTTATATTTATCGAACTGAACACATTCTTATCAAAGACAAGATACGCGTGGTGCCTCACATAAAAGAGAACTAAGTATTGTGTTACAGCAATGAGTATGCATACAAAAAGATCAATGAAATGGGTTGTTTCATGGTCGCCAATGGCATCTACATATTTATACTTGCAACGTCCGCGCGGTTATACACACGTGACTGTTTACTAGAGTGGCCGTTTACGGTGTTCATACAGGCGATTGTAAAAAAACAGCACAAAAAATTTCATATTTTTTCGGGAGCCAATTACATGCCATATGTAAAATTCGTAGTGGGTGAACGCATAAACGTCAACAAAAAGCCATAAAAGTCTAACGAAACATGCATGTGTCTGTAATTGAAGCTTATCACATAGTCTACATAGGCTGACGAGTTCTTTTGTTCATTATTCGCTTGGAATTTGATAATTATTATTGTTGGATATGTGTAGTTGTTGACTATTATTATATTGTTGTGACGTCTTAACACAAAACCATGTCCAGCAGCCGGCAACGTTTGTGCAGTTATAATAGAAAATAAATGAAACTGAAAAGTGTAAGAATAAGAAAAACAGATTTCAGACGATTCTTATCATCTTGCAATATTTAAGGGGACCCGGTGGTCTAGAATTTTCGAAAAATCGATTTTTTTTTCGAAAGTATAGTATCTTAAAAATATACTGTTAAAATTTGATGACGAAATTCAGAGTATTTCAGGATCTACAGCCCATTAGAAGGTCAGGTAGGTAGAAGAATAAGTGGAGTGGATAACTTTAAACGCGTTTATCTCGAAACTACTTTTTTTTCGTCTTGCGGGGGCCAGAAAAAAAAAACTACTTGACCGATTTGTCTGAAATTTTAATATGTTATTCTGAATAGTTCTAGCTCTCGCTGGAAGTAAAACTAATAGTTTCCGTAAAATATTTATATTTTTTTTATTAACAAAACATTCAAAAATACTGGTCGTTTTCAAACTTGTACTTTTGACTACGCGCCATTTTGTCAAATTTTTTTTTTTATTCTACTTCCTGCGATAGCTATACTTATACTAATTAAACATTCGTCAATTGTTTTATTTCAGATCAGAGGGAGAGATAAATCATCATTCACCACGCAATTCCATTTTTTTAGAGAGGGAGACTTCAGCATCATTTTTCTAATTAAAAAAAAATTTTTTTGTCTTTATTTTCATTTTTGTGTAGTTTATTAGTAATAAAATAAGTGTAAAAAAATTTGAAAACATTATTCATTACCCTCATATAGAAAAAAAATTTTTAAAATAGCTTAAATTTTAGGCCGCTAGACCACGGGTCCCCTTAAAAATGAATTGCTATCAAATAATAGTTTAAAAAAATATAAGGATCTGGTCGATCGGGTCAACATTTCAGACCGGCACTTCATTCAAAAACAAATTTCTCAAAATTGCCAACGCACATACATTCTTCATTATTTCCACTAATTTCAATAAATTCATTTGGATCATCAACAACGCCAGCCACATTTTCACAATTTATTTCTTCAGGTGTCGCTTCACCAACTTCACTCTCAGTTTCTACATTTTCATTCCAATTATTTTCACTACTATCACTGTCATATACAATTCTTCTTCTCTTTTTCGTTTAATTGCTTAATTACTGATTGCTGTCTGAGAATTGACTGATAATACTGATGCCTTTACATGACCCACATGCGAGTCATCGGCTGTACGAGATCTTGCATGATCCACACGGTGAGTCATCCGTCTCGAATTTGTTCTTCTATATAATAAAAACCCACATTTCTCGTCACTTTACCCGTAGGACAAAGTCCACGGTGATGAGAAATGTTTGCTTTATCTGCTCATAGGTTTCAAATTTAATTCATTCAGTTCCATTCTTAGGTATTTTTTATGTTTAAATATATTGTGTTGTAAAAAACAATAAACATTTTCTTTCAATACTTCTTTCTATTTTCCCATCAATTTTGGCACGTTATACACTAGTTTGTTAAATAATAAGATTGAAATAATTATCATCATATTTTAATCATGCCCGAAAATTGAAAACGTTCCAGTCGACAAATCGTATGTAAATAAATTATTAGCAAATACAAACACTATTTTTTTATATTAGGGTAGCTCTTAAAATATTGCCAAGAAATAGTTTTTAAAGCCCGTACTCTATGCCTATTCTAGACTATATACCTATCATATTTATATTAGGTTGGTAGAAAAATAATTGCGGTTTATGACCTACAAATTCATATATTTTTTCTCTTTTTTGATTTTCATAGCTGTTTTAACCGATCCAGACCTGTTGGATGACTAACTTTAAGCTCTCGAATTGTTGTGTGTGGTTCTGAATCAACTAACGCCTTCAATTGGTCGTTATGAACTGAACAAGGACGTCCGCGACTTTCTTCATCTTCAAGGCTCGCGTCCCTAGCACGAAATTTTTAGAACCACCATTGCGTTCCTTAACATTACCCACAACAAAAGCATCGTTTACGAGCAGTTTCTGCTGCCCCACCACCTGTTTTGAACTCATACAAAAAATTCTCTTATTTGCTTCCTGTCCGTCTTTAATCTAATAGCGCAATTTCAAGCAAAATTACTAATAAAACTAAAGTTAATGTTACCAAAATACAGACCGAAAAATACACTTTAAAATGATATTAACATGAAAACGATGAAATAACAATTTCATTGAAAAAATAAGGTTAGAATTCAGAAAACAAAAACCGTATTTATTTTCGTACCAACCTAATAAAATTCGTGCAAAAATGATATTACATAAAAAAAATATATTTTCAAACTTCTACGTTTTATAAAAAAATATACATGTATAAAAAGTAAGACAAAAATAGTCATATTCCAAATCTTCATATACAGTTATCTCAGTCCCGGCTTCAGCTATTAGTTTATATCCTAAAATAATTCATATGAAAAAAATATGCGATACTATAAACGTACAAACACAAGTTGTTTAAAATCGTTTCTCTTATTTAAATAAAATATTGTTTCAAATAATTCCATTCATAAATATTTAACTTTTGTGCCGACTTTAATCATATTTATTAACTGTATAATTAAATATTAAAAGAGTAAACTCTTATATTTTATACGATACATATTTTTATGACCTACTTGTCTATTTGCAGTGCCTAACGTAAATACAGGCTTAAAAATAAAATGTGTACATAATTTCTTGCACAAGTGAAGTAACAAAACAAAAATACATAATGTTTAACGATTTTTTTTTAAACGGGAATTCTTTTAATATGTATTTTCTGCAAAAACAATCTTAGTGTTGAAATTTCAAATGATATGACGGTTTTTCGATTTGGCAACTGTAAATAACTCGGAAATAATTTGCCATATAGGCTTATATAATGTAACAAATTATATTTTCACTCGCTACAATAAGTAAACGATTTAAGACTACATTTTTTGTTTTCAAAACGTACAAAAAGAATACCAGTTTGTTTATTTCTTTTCAATACGTTGTTTTGTTGTATACGAAGCCATAACTAAAAATGGCAATGTCGAAACTTAACAAATGTCAAAAAAATACAGCTGTCAGTTTGACAGCTGACATCTGAAAAACACACTTGATTCAAATATCTGTGAAATATAATCTTTTAAAATTTTGAGCGTCTATTGGAAAACGCATTACAGTAAACCCTTCTATAACGCGGTACTCTCATAACTCGGTTTCCATATAACGCGAAGCAAAAATTTCGACAGGCCTTCTATAACGCGGTACTCTCATGACAGTTTCTATACAATACAACTTAATTAGCTTAAGCAGTCTCTCTATACCATGCATTTTTCTATTACAGTTTTACGGTTGAAATTAATGAGGAATTGCCCTGTTTTTTCTATGCACGTTCAATTTCATTAGTCGGAGAATTCCTGTGTGAACATAGAAACGATGAAGCATTTCTGTTTTTTATCAAAACTAATGATTCAAACAGATTGCATAGACTCGACGATAAAATTACTTAGCTCCTTATAGAGAGATTTTGGTAGAATTACAAAATAAAACTATATTTGTAAACGAAGATCAAGATATTCAAACTGAAGAGGAGGTTCGGTCCATTAAAAGAAAAAGAGTCAGGCCACTAATATTTGACAGTGTTCATGAATGTTAATAGAGCGTTTGACTTCAAGCTTAAATTCCTTGTTTTTATTGTTATTTAAGTTATTTAATTAATTAGTAATTTAGTAATAGTTATTTAGTTTATTTTTCACTCTGTTTTTTTATTTTTTTATATGAACTCTTAAATTCAATAAAAATGATTTTAAATATGTAAACATATATTTATGGCCTTTTTGTATCTATAAAATTTTATTTCATAACCGTATTCATCATAACATGGTGCTCTGAGAATGCAGTTTTCATATAATGCAGAACGAATCAACCTGATTTATATGTACTTACTTCTGAGTTTCACTTAACGCGGTTTCCATATAACGCGATCCGAATTAATCGCGTTACAGGAGGGTTGACTATTAGAATTTTATATAGATATCGTACAGTCAAATAGTGTATATGCTTAACCATGAAATATAACAAACTAAACCTAATGACAAAATAGATTTATCTGCACATTAGATCAATTTCCACCTCGAAAACATGTTTGATTATAAGATTCAGTATTTATTATAAAATAGGTATTTGCAAAAAAATGTTCAGGGATTAAATGCTACATAAAATACTGTAAAAAGTTATGAAATCTCATGACTGAAAATTATACTGTATTTAATTTGTTTTGAAATTCAATTGCTTGAATTTTAAATATTAATACAAAATTACAGAAGGAATACAGGGTTTTAAAAAGTATAGAAACTCCTTGAAAACTTAATATTCTTTTAGTAAAATGGAAAAATAGTGTTAAAGTAATAAATAAATAAAGTAATTAAAATAAAATGTCATTCCTTACTACTGTTTAAAGATTAACAGATTATATTAAAAAAAACATTTGATGTATGTTTGAATATTAAAGCATGTATATATATATATATATATATATATATATATATATATATATATATATATATATACATATATATATATATATATACATATATATATATATATATATATATATATATATATATATATATATATATATGTATGAGTATTTTATACATATGTGACTGTTTTTGTTTGACAAAATTATATATTTAACAAATAAGAATCTTTGAAAATATTTGACTTATTTAATAGCAAATTCTTTATGCAATTTTCTGACGACTTTTGCAAACAACGCCGTTTATTACGAAGTTATCAAATATTTACTTAATTTAGTTTATTTGATATGCATTACACTTTTAAACAAGAATCATTTTAAATTACGTTCACTATTCTATAAATACATTTCGATATAAATTTAGATCATGTTTGATATAATAAATATTTCTTAGAATGTTTATGAAATATAATTTCAATTTCGTAATTCATTGTTACTTTAATGCACTTTTTTGAACGATTAAACGTTTCAAGGATTTCCAAGAAATTAATATTGGCGAACAATAATTATAATAATTTAAAAAATCACAATATCAATTTATTGTGCGGCTGCACAGTTCTGAATAAATATATTAAATGAGTTGGAAAGACTTAAACCGAAGTATAATGTCAGTAAGTATAAACATAATTAACTTACCATCATTTCAAGTTTTCGTCACTTATCTATTTATTTAACATGAATGTCAGAATATTTAAATGATTACTTGCTATAAGTATTGCCCAGATGTTAATTATTTATCCTTTGAATACGTACACGCACACACACACACAGAGAGAGAGAAAGAGAGAGAGAGATGTGTATGTTTGTTGAATGAATATATATGATATATATATATATATATATATATATATATATATATATATATATAATATTTGTAAGAAATTTTATGAAAAACGTAATTTTGTTTTTGTTGGTAAGAAAATAATTCCAGTTTTGATTCTCCAAATTCTAACCTTATTTTTTCAGTAAAAATGTGATTTCATCGGATTCATAGTAAAATCATTTTAAAGACCATTTTTCGGTCTATATTTTAGCAACATCAACATTGGTTTTATTATTGTTTCAAATTGGGCTATTGAATTAAAGATTGAACAAGAAGCAAATAGGAGCATTTTTTTTGTACGAGTTCAAAACGGGTTATAAGGCAGCAGTTACTGCTCGTAAACTAAACGATGCCTTTGGTGTGGGTACTGTTAAGGAACGTAAGGTGTTGCGGTGGTTCCAAAAATTCCATACTGGGGATGAGAGCCTTGAAGATGAAGAGATCGCGGGTGTCCTCCTTCAGTTCATAACGACCGACTGAAGGAATTGATTGAATCAGAACCACGCACAATTCGAGAGCTTGTAGAAAAGTTACTCGTTAATTTTCCAACAGTTCTGGAGCACCTAAAACAGCTAGGAAAATCAAAAAAGCTTATGTGTATATGAATTTGAAGGTCATAAACCGCAATTATTTTTCTACCAACCTAATATATATATATATATATATATATATATATACATATATATATATATATATATACATACACCAGGGAGCTTCGTTCACCAACTCCCGAGCTCCCTGTGCTAGCCCACTTTTCAATTATCTGTACATGCAATAAGTCTGTACATGTAACCGAATAAAACAATAAACATATTTTTTAAACTCTATGTCTATATAATTATTATCATATATATATATATATATATATAGAGAGAGAGAGAGAGAGAGAGAGAGAAGTGGAAAAGGGAGAGAGAGCAACGTAATCATTTAATTATATATATATATATACATATATATATATAGATAGATAGATAGATAGATAGAGAGAGAGAATCCAAAAAAGTAATAGTGTTCAAAATGAACAATGCACAAATATCTACAGATCAAATAGAGAAAATACTGTATTACAAATGACATATTCAGATACGAGTCATAAAATATTCGATATAGTACAAAATAAAAAAAATGGGACAAATGAACTAAAAGGTAAGTAATATATATATATATATATATATATATATATATATATATATATATATATATATATATATATATATATATATATATATATATATATATAGAACTGTTTAAACCGGAAGTGCAAAAATTGGAATATACTATTTGTAAGCGTATTTGATTCCGAGACTATATACATAAATCAGACTTGTGTTAGTCACAGAATATACGAGGTATTTTCATATTCAATACCTATTCATTATCTTAATACCGTTCCAAGAATCAATGGTTTTAAAGAAAGCCGCTCGTCTTTTTACTGAGACAAATTAATTCGTTTTATTTCGCTTTGGAAGTTTTATGTATTCTTTTTCCGTATATTAAATATCTAATGATATTTGTTTAACATTATATATATATATATATATATATATATATATATATATATATATATATATATATATATATATATATATATATATATATAAATAATATATGTATATAATATATGTTGGTTAAATTCAAGTATCTCAATGAATAAAAAACAATGACAAATGAAATGCATTACAGTTTGTTTGATATGTCATTATTATTACTGAATACAAACAATTACCTTCAAATCTGAATAGAAAGAATACTTTATTAAATACCATGAAGAATAGGACCAATATAAAAACCAAATTATGATATTTTTATAATTTAATAAAAATAGTAATCAATAAACAGTAGACGTCTATTAACAGAAGAATCAGTTTTATTTACTACAACCTTTTTATAATATTAGCAGGTAAATTTTATTAAACTGTCATTTTTCTATATCTATATTTATTTAATTATGAATGTTTTCTTTTTTTCTCGTCTTTTTAATAAAATGATATTTTCTAAATATTCAATTTAACAAATTAAGTTTTTGTTAATTGTTGCCATAGATTTTTAATATTTTAAACCAATCATATATATATATATATATATATATATATATATATATATATATATATATGTTAATTGATATAATTAGTTTATTATTTGATATTGTAATTTTTTATCATAAATTAATTGATTGATTTTTCTTTATCCTTAATTATATTTATATCCATCCATTAATCTCTTCATCTTATATATATATATATATATATATATATATATATATATATATATATAAATATATATATATATATATATATATATATATACGTACATATTTGATATATACGACTTACAATTTATATGCAATATATAAAAGTATTAAAAAAATTCAATCCAATAGAATCATATGCAAAAATCAAATAACGTTTATATTTGTATTCTTTTTTGTCAATAAAGCAATTTTAGTGCATGATGAAATTATTTACTTTGAATTTCACATTTACCCATTTTTTTTTCACATAATATATTACTCATAATATACTACTTATTATATCACATAATATATTTTTTTCCATTATTTTCACATAATATATTACTGCAAATCCTTACAACAATGATGCGTTATTTCTTGTATATTTTCATCTACTCTTTTCAAATCAGATAAGTCTTGTATTGTAAAGAATTTTTAAATTCAGGTAGATTTAAAGTTATTTCAATACCTGGTTTAATACCATAAGAAAAAAGTTTAAACGCATTGTAACGTTAAGATGTCAAACCTGTTCATTTAACTAATATTCATAAAGATGAACTACAAATGTCATTTGATTATTGCACATTTGTTTAAATGAGTTTAGAGTCATTTCATTTCATTGTCGTGCCAGCGTAAACGCTTCAGGGGGTGTTGAGTGCGAGTTACGAGGACTTAGTTTAGAGTCGATTAATTTTCTTATCTTTCAGATAATTTTTTAAATCTAATCATATTTGTAACTTATTTTTTACAAACGTTTAAGTCCCTATTTTTTACTATTTCCAATGTTTTGTAATACAAAAATGTATTTATTAATTTATTAATATATTGTATTAATTAATTTATTAATTATTCATATTTTAATTAATTTAGTAGTAGTTTATATATATAATATATTTGTTTCATATATACATATATATATATATATATATATATATATATATATATATATATATATATATACTTTTAAATTATCGTCACAAATGTAATCTAAAAGGTATCAAAAAATGTAATAATTTTAATATAATAATTTAATATTCTTCTCCAGTATTTTTTGAATGCAAATATCCTTAAAATAATACTTTTTAAAAAAGTTTAAACAGCTTAACTAATTTCAATATTTATAAACAGTAATTATAATACTGGTTACCTTTATCAGTTGATATATATATATATATATATATATATATATATTGTATATGATTGAGATGGTGCAGCAAACATATGCAGACCTTCTGCAATGTCAAACTGCACGCACTTATTAACTTAATAATAAGTGTATTTTATTTTAAGTAATGAATCAATGCAGATTCGATTCTGAATTTTGAATATGTTCTATTGTGGACTAGTGCAAATATCAAAGTCAACTGCTCTGGTTGACCGCACGAATGAGACTCCAAAAACCCGTGTCTATCAACACTAGCCTGCTCTAACAATGCAATATGCCTTCGTAGGCACCAGCCAGGCTATCTACTGCTTTTAATTGTTGAATACAAATTTCTGACGCCGATCACACATAGTCGAGTCATAACATATATATATATATATATTTATGGATATATATATATATATATATATATATATATATGTATTTATGGATATATATATATATATATATATATATATATATATATATATATATATATATATACATATATACATATATATATATATATATATATATATTTATATATAAAACTACTGATAAAAGCAACCGGTATTATATTAATTGTATGTATTTATGTATGTATGTATGTATATAATATATAGACAAAAAACAGTAACAATTAAAATAACCATATATAACTTTTTTAGTAATTAGTATTCTTATTGAGTAAAATTTAATTTAATTATTGATTAATTTTTAATCTGAAGCAACCATAAGTTATTAAAACCATCGATAATAGTGCTCTTAAACCAAATGTATAGTTGATATCATACAGTTAAATTGTATTTTACTATATTAATATCCTTTTTTGAAAAAAGAAAAATACCTTAAATATATTCTAAACATACTGAATACAGTTTACAAAGGTCACGTCTGGGACTGTAGAGGTACAAAAATAGTATTCCGAGTACGGTACACAAAAAATATGCAATTTACAGCGTCTTGTTAACTGCATAGCATTTGTTAAAAGCAGTCTCAAGTATATATGTCGAAATATATGCAAAGTTTACGCACACTTTATTTTTCGTCTGTAATTATTTTTTAGATTAATGGCCCAATCATCGATATGTAATCAATTGAAACATCAATGACTGTCACATAAATCATACTTTATTTCCTGAGAATAGAAATTTTACTCTATTACTTATTCAGATATTTATAGGTTTTCCGATAAGGACGCAATTTTGTAATTTGAAATAAAACACTGAGTTTGCGCTGAAATGTCAAGTTCCTTTATTGTAAATAGCAGTTGGAGGTATGCCATTAATAAAGAAAAATGGTATCGTGTAAATGTCCGCCGTGTGTTTTCTTAAAAGTAACCATTCTTTTGTTAAAATTTTCAATAACATCCGTACACAACTGGTGCTCTATCTCACCGATTACTCTTCGAATTTCATCTTTTATGTCGGAAATTGTTTTAGGATTATTGGCGTACGCTTGTCTTTTAACGTGATCCCAAATAAAGTGGTCGATCAGTGTTAAATAGCCAAGATCTCGGTGGCAAATTAATATCTCCATTTCTGGAAATAACGCTACTAGGAAATTTCGTCACGAATGAATCAACTGTTTCACAAACTGTGCTGCTTGTTGCACCGTCCTGCTAGAACCACATGCCCAGCAAATCAATACCATCCCATTCTGTCCACACAAAAAATTGGTTATAATGTTTCGGTATCTTTCTCTATTCATAGTAATCGCTTTACCAGCCTGATTATGAAAAAAGTAAGCACCAATGACTCTATCAGATCAAAATACACACCAAATAGTCACTTTTTCTGTACGCAGTGGCTTCTCAACGATCACCATCGGATTTTCATCACCCTAAATTCGACGCTTTCGCTTTTTAACGTGGCCAGAGAGTTCGAAACGAGACTCATCACCAAAAATGACTTTCATGAAAACTGTGTTGTTGCTCTTGAATCTAATTAACAAATCTGCGATGCATTTCGAACGACCTTTTTCATAATACAGTTGTATTATTTCAATCCGTTGTTTTGTTGTATACGAAGCGGTAACTAAAAATGGCAAAACTTAACAAATGTTAAAGAAAAACTGTCAGTTTGACACCTACGAAACACAACCTATTAAATAATTGCGTCCCCATTAGAAAATTCTTTATATTCATTTTCGTATATTTATTGCATATTATAAAATAAATAGATTATTTAACATAAAAAAAATTGCAGCTGAGCGTATAACTTCTAATATATTACTGTTTTTAATTTCGTAGATTTAAAATATTGCTGGGAACAAGATCCTCGATGATGAAGAAGGTCGA
The DNA here is from genome assembly GCA_034766995.1 of Acanthacorydalis orientalis. NCBI lineage: Eukaryota > Metazoa > Arthropoda > Insecta > Megaloptera > Corydalidae > Acanthacorydalis > Acanthacorydalis orientalis. The sequence continues at coordinate 5,503,960 of CM068315.1, forward strand.
CGGCGTCCTTCTTCAGTTCATAACGACCAATTGAAAGAGTTAGTTGAACCAGAAACACGCACAACAATTCGAAAGCTTGCACAAAAGTTAGGCGTTAGTCATCCAACAGTTCTGAACCACTTAAGACAGCTTGTTGAGAAAAATACACATGAATTTGAAGGTCATAAAGCGCAATTATTTTTCTACCAATCTAATATAAACAATGTTTAATAATATAAATTTCTTCTAAAGGAATTTTTAAACGACTGATTACCATTGAACAATTTGATGAGAGTCCAAGTGTAAATTTTATACATAAAATATATACACTATATTTTTTTCTTAAGAAAACAGTCTTGAACTCTATGATCTTTGATCTAACTAACGTTCCAAAGTAATTTACATGAAGAAAGTAAATAAATAAAACACACATATATATATATATATATATATATATATATATATATATATATATATATATTCTAACTAAATTTACATTTCTAATCAACGTTACAAATTTTATAAATATATTTTAAACAGAGGTGTACAAAACAACGTTTTTAAATCACAAATGTTATGTAAAAACCCACATATTTCTAAACATACACAGAAAAAAAAACTAAATACACAAATCATTGAATGAAGATACAAAATCCAATTGAATATCACTTAATGATTGTTCATTTCAATCTAATTGGCTGATATACGTTTACGAATTGGGAACCATTTTTAAAAGTCGATGATCCGTTTATTGTTATTGACGAGGCTATTAATTAACTGAATATTTCAATGTTACACAATTACTTTTTATGTTTATTTTTAACCGAAATACCGTATAATAGTTTAATCAATTCACAATTATTTACAGAATGTTGCTTCTTATGTTGCAGTTAATCGTACGAAAAAATATACATTGTCATTTCACTTGTGCAACACAGGACGTGAACACACTTACACATAAAATCTCTTTATATTTAAGAGTGTGTAGAGCGTGCTGAATTTTTATGAAATTCGTATATAATCTCACTTATATTAAAAAAAAGTGTTATAGTAAACAGTAAATGAAAAAAAACTAAATCACACTTTTATATAGCTAGTAACTTTAAATGGTGTTGAAATTTATCTACAGAGCAATTTTCTTTATACTTCATTAATTTTTTACACCTCTTAAACAAGTGACTTAAAATATATTATATAATTTCAGTCAAGGATAGTGTTTCTCTACTAGTATACATACATACATGCTTACACACATGTGAATATGTATGCGTTTCTATATGAATTATCCAAATATACAAATATTTTCCGACAATCGACATTTTTCATCAAAATTTATTTGAAATCAATTTCCAAATCAAACCACTTTGAAATGAAAAAAAATAGTCACTGTTCGGTGGTCGGCAAGTGGATTCATTCACTACATTTTAAATTCTGATAAAACAATAACAGTAGAAAAATATTGTCAAGAAATTGAAAAAGTCGATGAGAAGTTGTATCGTTTACGGCCGGTATTAGACAATCGAAGAGGACCGATTATTCTTCATGAAAACGCCCGACCACACGTCTCACAAATGACTTTAAAAAAATTAAATGAACTGGGCTATGAAACCTCACGTCAGCCACCTTATTTTCCGAACTTGTCTCCGACAGATTATTATTTTTTTCAACATTAGAGTAATTTCGTACAAGAGAAGTTTTCAAAGATCACAAGCATCGGCCCAAAGCTCTTTCGATGGATTCGTTAATTCCAGGACTTCAGAATTCTATCTTGAAGGAATAAACAAACCTGTTTCACGCTGAGAGAAATTTGTGCAGGTCAATGGTCTTTATTTTGATTAATAAATATAATTTTTAACTGATATATGCATCTTTACACTCGAAACGTAAAAACCGCAATTATTTTTGGACCAACCTAATATATATATATATATATATATATATATATATATATATATATATATATATTCTTATTCCATTTATATAATGCATTATTTTATGTTGAACATGCAGCACATTTATTTTTTAACTATTATAGGATTTTAGGTACTAACTCCTTAAGCGTTTTGCTTTATTTTGAGAATATGCACTGGCGTGCATAATTATTTCTAGGCGATGACGAGTATACTCGACCAAAACACAGTAAATGCACTTGCTGTAAGATTGAGTTAAACG
>CM068315.1:5508610-5556110 GCA_034766995.1 Acanthacorydalis orientalis
AAATTATAATAAATAATCAATAACATTTTCATTCAAGTTTTTAATATATTTAATTTGTAGTTGTTTTAATAGTAAATTTAACTTTCTAAAGTTAAAAACCTGCAAAAAATCTGAATCGAAAACAAAAAAGTAAAGCGCGAATTAATTACATTCCTTATGTATTATTTAATTTAAAGTCATTGTGGACAGTGCGAAGAGAACAAAGTGCGTTATACTACATAAGAAATTGTTCGAAAATATCAGAATAAAACATCTAATTTTTATATAAGCATATTTGTTGAAAACAAATTGACGGATCTTTAATAAAAAAAAAATATATCAAATAAATGTTCAAAGTGTTATTTAACATCTGGCCGCAGTAAGTGTATAAACTTTTATAATATCAAATAGAAATACGAATATTTAAACAAATTTATTTACATAACGTTTATTTTATTCTCAGAACATGTTTGAAACGTTCGAACATCATTTTATTTAAAAGTAAATAAATTCGTAAGTTTGTTTTTAATGTAGTGATAGAAACAGTATTTGAAAATAAAAGAATTGCATTAAGAAAAAAATAACTCATCAAATGTGAATGTGTGTATCCGTTAAATGTGTTCATTATACTTTTAATTCGTCATACATGAATAATACATAAATTTTTATTTTATTTACAAAATCCACATACCTGAAACGATCGGCATTCATATGCGTAAATAGTTCAAAAGTCGACAAGGTCGCGTTTTAATTTCTTTGAGTTCGTTTTTGTGTTGTAATTTTTTTTAAAGTTGTATAAGGTATACGTAATTTTTAAAAATGTCAACTGAACAAACCAATCGTGATGTTATTGTTGGTCAAGCTAACGGACGTCCGGCTGATATTGAAATGAGTCCGATTGATAAACAAACAAGGTTCCAAGTGAACAAGGTAACTGGTGAAAATGCAGATAATGGAAGGAATAGCCCTACAATAATCGGTGTTGATGATAACGATGAAGATGAATATAAGGAAGAAGAGACTGCGCCACTCAATGTTGAATATGATACGAAATATGGAAAGAGCTTCAGGTTAGTTTCAAACTATTTAATGTAACTGTGTTTTATGTACCCGTTTAAAACATTGAAAATTTGGCGATCCGTTCAATGAATATTCATAAAGATGAACTATAAATGTTATTTACATTATTATACATTTGTTTATGTACGTTTAGGGTCGTTTAATTTTCTTATCGTTCAGATAATTTTTTTTAAAATGTAATTTTATTTATATCTTATTTTTTACAAACGTTTGTCACTATTTTCTTAATTTAGTAGTAGTTTATACATATAATACTTTTGTTTCACATATATATATATATATATATATATATATATATATATAAACATTTTATGTAATGCATATGTTTGTATATAAATATTTGTTTCCTTTGAGATAATTTTATTTCGTCAATCTACAATATTTATTTTCAAACTGTAAACTTATAATTTTTATTTCAATCATTTATATATATATATATATATATATAAATATATATATAAATATATATATAAATATATATATATATATATATATATATATATATATATATATATATATATATGTAAATAGATAGATAGATTCATTCATTTTTACATCACGGTACGAAAGTAATTTTTAAAAGATATCAAAAAATGTAATAATTTTAGTATAATAACTTAAAATTCTTCTCCAGTACTTTTTGAATGCAAATATCCTTAAAAAAGACTTTTTAAATAAGTTTAAGTAACTTAATTAATTTCAGTATTTATAAACAGTAAATATAATACCGGTTGCTATTATCAATAGTTACATATATATATATATATATATATATATATATATATATATATATATATATATATATATATATATATATATATATATAGACAGAGAGAGAGAGCGAAAAACAGTAATAATTAAAATAACTATTTATAATTTTTTTTCCAGTAATTTGTATTCTAAGTGGGTAAAATTTAATCTTATTGATTAATTTTTAGTCTGAGGCAACCATAAGTTATTAAAACCTATTATATTAGGTATTTTGTTAATATTTACACAATAACCCATCGTGCCCATTGATTCCAAACATGAGATGTTTATTTCATAAGACATCATTCGGTAATCAAGCCTTAAACGTTATGTCTGAATCTAATGTTAAGTCTAAAAGTCTACAAATCGTTTATAATTGTATATATATATATATATACATATATATATATATATATATATATATATATATATATATATATATATATATATTAATGTACTTATTTTTCAGTGAAATATGTGGTAAATGAATAAGAGGTCACTATAATAAACTGTTTTAAATAATTATTTAAGAAGTATGTAACCAATATTCGGTTCATATATTTTTCAATATTATTTGTGAAATAAATGAAATAATATGTTTTAAATATATTATTTATTGACTTTTATTATAAATGCTTATTTAAAATATTCCACATCTTATAAAATAATATCAACAATGAATCAAGTTGAGATTAAAATTTGTCATCGATTTCGTGCAATAATTAAGAGCAAATTTATTAATTATTGTTCTTTTAATAACGTGTATTTATTTAAATTCGTTCAATCTTTTAATCTTTCGATATAATTTTTATTTTATCATAATTTTGAAATCATTTTTTTTGTTAATTTAAATTTTATTTATACATTTTAAAGTATTTTTTTATTCGAATATAATCTCGTTTTTTTAAAAAAAGACATTCGTGTCATTCAAAATACATTTTTTAAATTTATTTATTAGTATTATGAAATTATTTTTTTTAAAAAACACATTTTTTATGTGCTGTAGTTAAATGATTTTCTATTACTCACCTTACGTTTATTTATCTAATTATTCATTTTGTTAATCGCTTTAAGATACTTTATCTTTTCATTGCTACGTATGACTGCTTTACATCAAGTCGAATCATTTAAAAAATACAAGTAATTCTTTATCAAAGTCTTTTCATTGGAAGCCTTGAGACTAATTTTTCGAATTTTCATTTTCCTACAATGATTTCGACTCACTTCATTATAAGCTAGATTGTTTGAACTAATTGAATTGATATTCATATTCTATTTTTTTTCAAATCAGTGCCTTTTATAAAGTAATCAATATCGCACTAACAATTTAAGTAGTTACCATAAATTATTTAATATGTAAATCGTGAACAGAATTAAATTCGTATAACTTCATATACAGTATTACAATTGTTTGTAATAAAATAACTAGAGCGTAAAACAACCTACAGTTTTGTATCTTAAAGTAATTTTTATCGGTTCTTAGAATTAAAAATTAACGAAAGGCTCATACACATCTTGTCTCGTCATATTCAGTAGATATTCTTATTTTTTTTAAAAAAAAGATCTAACAAACATGTTCACTACTGTTTGTGAGATTGTCAAGTGCTTAGCCGAAATTTATAGTGTTTTTAAATGTTCAGGTTGGCACTTCAAAATCCCATAATGAGAAAATACTTTAATGTAAAATAGAGTTATGATTGATTCAGTGTAAACATCATTAATTTATACAACTAATATATCGTGATCAAAGTGTGTACAACTTTGATATGTATATAGGAATTCATAAAAAAGTAGTTTACTTCAATTTTGGTACCTTTCTAAAATAATCCCAATTAATAAAATGTTATTTAATTTTAATTCATTTCTCAATTTTCCTCTCTGCTGCTACATAATAATTCTCTACTATTATTTAAAATATTTCTACTATTTTATATTCATTTTCAGTAATTTAAAAACAGTAAAAATTACATATAAGAGCAGAATAATTATTACTTTTAAAAAAGTAATGAAAAACATTGTAGATTTTTTTTCATTTGAAAAATTAGAAACTTTGAACATAAAGAATAAACTTTAACTCTAAAATAAAATTTTAGTATACATTATTGTATTACCATTTTTTTTCAGATAGGATGAAGTTGAATCAAAATTATGAATATATTTTATTTCATCTACAAAATTTAATACATATTATTTTATGTTTTTTTTCCTCAATACTATATTTTTGTAAACTAGGGGGCTTCACCCCCTACTCGCTACATTCGCCGATCATCGAGTGGAGATCACTCACTCGCTATCGCTCGCTCCCCCATTGTGACACGTTACTTGATAAAATAACCAATCAGAACGAAGATGACATAAGCGTAAACAAAGCTTATTAGCCAATCAGAACACGAATAAAAATCATCATCCTAGAGGACGACCAATTTTTATTTAGGGAGATTTCTAATTTTTTAAAGAAATGTATATAAAATATTGTTTATTTATTTAAAAATTAAAATGATTAGATATACTCATTTTAATTTAATATTTTAATTTTAATATACGTTAATTTTTATGTTTGGCATATAAATGAAGTATTTAAAATCTGCTTATTGTAAATATTTCAGAATATTAAATATTCAGTTTAATTTCATTTCAAACAAAATTAAAGTATCAAATAATATGTATATATATATATATATATATATATATATATATATATATATATAAAATCAAAATTATTCACAAAAAACTTTATAAAACACTACAAAAAATAATCTATCTGCCAGAATGATTAAATAGACATACTAAATATATATATATATATATATATATATATATATATATATATATATATATATATATGTATATGACGTCGACTTTTTTATTTGATATGTTTATTGTTTCATTCGGTTACATGTACATGCTTATAATTGACAAGTGGACGAGCGCAGCTAGCAGGTGGCGAAGCCCCCTAGTATATATGTATATATATATATATATATATATAATGATTTTTAAATTTATATTATATATAAATAGAATGAACTGTATATTCGTAGAATGAAGAGCAAACTGTTTTTTTAGGAAGAATGTGCTCATTTACAAACTAAATACTACAACATGTTGAACTAAGGAAGAACATCTGTTTTAAGTGTATAAAAAATTTGTGTGGATTTCATTAATAGTTCATTCAGAAAAAATCAATCATCGTTCTGGTATGACGTTAGACATCACGTATTATCATAGGAAAAACCAATGCATAAGTAATACTATGTCGTTTAGACTGTATGCGAATAAACTTATTAGAATTTAACGTCAGTTTCGTTTAAATTCATCTAAATGCAAAATTTGATTCATTTTCGAAGATGATCACAGTTTATTTAAAGATCAGAACGTTAAAAGTAGGTTTAATATATTTGTCAATTCTTATAATAGTTTATGAGTAAAGAAAATATAGTTCTAGATAGTGTACTATTTTTATGAAAAAAATAATTATGCTCTTTTATGATTTGTATGAAAACAGTGTTCTTTCCTTTAATAATTAATGTATTTCTTACGAATTGCATCTTAGTAATCTATTGTCAAGATATAATGTATACTTAGAATACAATAATTTTATTTTTTTAGGCATCGAAGTGGTCCTATTTTTGTAAAAAGTACTGGCACGCATTCACACGTACACACACACCCATATATATATATATATATATATATATATATATATATATATATATATAAACAGAAGGAAATAACACAACTTTGAATTGTAATATTTTCTAGAATAATAATTTAGAAAACATAAAAAGAGAAAATAAACGTGCAGACCTTAACTTATTTGTACTAGCCATGATTTCAATCGTCGCGAATTTTTATTTCTTAACAGTTCTTCGAATTGTTAATGAAGATCCGGTTGTTGTGAATAATTTAATATTCGAATATATTCTCATCAATCATAAAAAGTCAATGAACTGAATTTCGTCTACTAATATTCAAGATTGAAATCTATGCTTGAAGATACGGATGAAAAATAACTCTCTAATACGAATTGTTTAATTTAAAATTGATAAATCTTATTTCGTTAAGAAAAACAATGAAAAATTGTAATTTCTAAGCGATATGCAGAACTTTAAATGTTTTATTTGCCAAACTGTATTGTTTGAGAGTCAAATAATCAATTATAGATATAAGATGAAAGAATATGTCATATTATTCATATTTCAAAAAAATAAGGATTTTTTAGGTGTTTAATTTCATTAAAATATAACATCTATTGGCTACAAAACATCATATTTATTAATTGTTGAATTTATCAACAAACCTTGCTGTTTTCTAGATTTAAAATAACACTCAGTGCAGAAAAAATCACAATATAGATGCTTTATAAGTTGATATAACATATGTTTGAGATTATTTACAAGAATGTATTAATATAACAGTGTTATATATTGCTGTAAATAATAAATAACTATCATATTTCTATGAGATGCTAAATTTAGAATATATTGTAACTTGTGGTTGACGTCGATATTACAAGTTATCTCACAATATAGAACTTTTTTTCAACGTATAAGGTTTTATTTTTATTCAAGATTTAATTTAATTTTATTCCCATAAGCCAATAAGAAGGTGCCGTAATAGATAGTCTGAAGCTTCACTTACTAAACTAGAAAAAATGGCCTTGTCAGGGGACTACAAAAAGATTCTTTAATATTTAGAGAAAATCTTCGACCCATGAAACAATCAACATTTTCAGTCGTTGTATATCAGTGCGGGGGTTAGAGAGTCGTCCAGTTATATAAGATGGTATTTAATCTCATTGTTAAATTTTAAATATTTTCGATACTTTTTTATGTTTAAACTTAGTATCGTCGTATAATCATTTTTATTATTGAAAAAGTAATAGATTTTTGATAAAATTTATCTAATACTGACTGACTAGTATGTATGTGTAAATCAATGATGCTGTAAATTGTTTTATTTTTTCGTTTGATTAGTAATGCTGTTAATATCTATTATTGTTTGTGATAAGACTGAAATACTTATTTTTGTTTATGTATTTGTTGCATTTTTTATATTAAAAAAATTAAATTTCATAAAGTAGCATAAGAGTTTAGTGATAACAATTTTACTTTTTACACTACTAGGGTTTGTAAAACATACAGGTGTCAAAAATATACATACTGAACAAAAACACACAACTCGTATGATTTAAATGCAAAATTTATGGGTTTCACACTACTGTTTAAAATATAGTTGAATCATGTTTAATTCCAAATTCTGTATTCGTGACTATTCATTTAACTAATGCACTTTTTGTCATCTAGAAACTATTTTGAGATCCACAGACACGTCTTTGTAATATTTACTTATTTTAAATAAAATACTTTTTTTTCTTTCAAAATATAAATAACTTATGTTAAACTAGTCTTACAAATAAAATAAAAGTTGTCTAAACACTGGAAATACAATACAACCACTTTTTGTAGTAGCGGTAGGAAAATAATTGCGATTTATGACATTCAAATTCATATAAAAAACTGAAATTATTTTCCTACCTTCCTAATATATTAATGTGTCCCTTCATATCGCCCCCACAGTATAAGTATCGAATACAGAGATCATGACTGTTATCTTGAAATGTTCTTAAGGTCTTAATGACTGAGGTTTTTTCTAAAAGCTGAAATATTTGTCACTGTCTTTCTACAAGACAGCGTGAGTGATCTAGCTTCAGAATGACCACGAAAGTACCTTTTTACTGGTCTGTACGGAAGGGCTGAACGAGCCGACTCGACAACACCCTAGTCAGTCCTCATCCTCCGACTCAAATAGTCTGGGGTGCTTGTGCCGGGAATACTCGACTACGAGGGCATTCTTCCCTAGCGCATATCTGAGCATGTTCTCGTTGCTTTACAATACAACCGAACTATCTCATATTTTAGATGAGGTTTTTAATGTATTTTAAATGGTATACTTATACACTCTACAATATTTATAGGATTAATTTCATAGTGGATAGTACATAGAAAATAATACTGATTTCGTGATTTCCATATAAAATATTTTGTCAGGCTAAGTTCAGTATGAAGAAAAATGAACTTTTTTTTGTTACTAATTTTTAACGATTTTAACCTAGAAGTGAAGTTGTAACCTAAAATAAAATTGTGCACTTTTCATAAATTTTTAATAATATTTCTAAACTAGAAAGAATGGAATATATTTTTTGAAATAATAAATGATTAAAATAACTAAATTCACTATAGAAACATTATTTAAACCCAAACATCAGAACTTTATCTTACATCAAGTTGTATGCTCGCCTGTATTTTAAAAAGATGAGATTATTTCTTATTAAAATACCAATTATTTTGTATTTGATGCCATTTTAGAAGAAAAAGTAGTCTTGTTGTTAATATGCTTGTATAAAATGAAAAATAGTATTTTAATTAACCTGTTGGCTGTGTATGACGAATATACTCGTCATGAAGACGAATTTGAGGAATAAAATTATTAATTTTTTTAAAAAATCAAATGCTATTCGTTACAATTTAATTTAATTTTACAACAACTGCACACATAATCTATGCTTGACGAGTATACTCGTCATTTCTTCATTTTTGCGACACAACGTGGGCACCCATTTTTAAAATAGGGCGATACAGCTAAATTGTTAAAATATTCTTTCATTCACTGTCTCGTTTAGTATTCAGACAACTTTATTTACAGTATCTTCAATATTTTCATTTAAATATCCGACTTTTAAATAATTGTTTATTCTTTATAACAAGCCGAGTACATAAACAAATATTTTTTTAACAACATTTTTACTAAAAACAATTTCAGTCGTGAAATGAAAACACTTATTAGTCGTTGTATTAAAATTATTGATTAAAAAAATCCATTAAAATGAACATTTAAAGTTTTAATATAAAATTATATTGAACTTTAATTTCATTTTATTTATAGCTTGAGCAATCTCTCTCTCTCTCTCTCTCTCTCTCTATATATATATATATATATATATATATATATATGTATATATATATATATTTTAATTATGTTATATTAATACATAAAAAATAAAAGTGATATTTAATAAAATTATTCTTAATCTACTAAACAAATCGTGAAGAGATCAGTTTCAAATCAGATATATACTTATTATATTTCATTTCTAGTTTTGTTGTTGTCTTCAAGGTTATATTTGATATAGATTGATTGTAAATATAATTTAAAACTGAATTTTTTAAAAAACAATTGCTGAAGATACTTTCATTAGATTGGATTGTGTTAACAAAAGTGAAATATTTGTATTATATTATTTTAAATATCATGTTTTTTTAATAGTACAACGAATAATTCGATTTTTTTTATTACTGAACAGATACAACCTGATGTTCTTTAACGGTTTATTTCATTAAATTTTTATGTGAGCCCCTAGGCTGCTGCTGTACTGTTGCTAGCACGAAATCCACTTTAATTGCCTGTTAGGTGGGTGAACGTTTGTTGTATTATACGTATCGGATATCTTTGTCATCTCACCATCTATACACCTTAATGTACTTTTCAGTGGTATTTCTTTTGTGATATTATACACCAAAAGTTAATCGTGTTTTTATTAAAGACTTCTTCTCTTCATTTTTACTTTATTTTAAATACATTCTTTTATATTTACAGATTTCTTTAATTTCGGATGATCAATTCTTGAATAAAAATGAACTGAGTTCACATATTTAATAATTAATATATTTTTATTTCTTTTATGTATATGATTAGATTACTTTACACAAATAGATTTAAAGAGTTTCTAAAATTAAGTAGATAATTAAAAAAGAATTGATTTCGATTTCGAATTATATTCATGAATATTCTGACTTTATATATAAACGTACATATCAAATGTACATATTAAAATATGAAATCGAACAGGTTTTAGATGATTGTATCATAATTCGATTTATTTGTGGCACTGCACTATTATATTTAGATTTGACTGTGAGCCAAATAGTGCTAACACATGCTTTATGTGAAAAGTAATGTTGCTGTGTGTTTTAAAAACAAAAACCAGAGCGCGGAAATTGTCCCGAACCTAAAAAAAATCTGCAATATTTTGCGTTTAAAAATATCTACAATTTAAATTGACCGTTTTATATTTTTCATGCTCTTGATCTTATCGAGTTATTTGGCCTAATTGTTATTTTTGTTTTCATTAAGATGTGTGTGTGTGTGCATATCTGTGAGTATATATATGTATATATATGTATATATATATATATATATATATATATATATATATATATATATATATATATATATATATATGTATGCTTAACTTATTACTTAGTGTTTATTATCTATTTCTTCATGTCTAATGAAATGTATCTATTCTTCATTAACTCTTTCGGTGCTAAATACTTTTGACGAGTGTTTCGCGTATGCGGAGAATGCTTTAGTGTACGTGGCACCTCTTAGAGATGAATACCTTTTAAATAACGTGTTAAGGCATTTTATGATGTCTTTTGCAGCTATTGAATTCAGCGTCGTTTAGATCATCGTCCTTTATCAGACTGGCTGCAGTATCCTGATAATTATTTTCTAATTCTGACGATTAACAGTTGATAAATCGTCCAATTCTGAATCTTCTGATTCTGGCGAAGTAAATATTCTTCGTTTCGATGTTCCAGGCGTTAGCGAAATTAAATAGCCGAAGGTTCACTTTCAGACCATTCGCATTCACTAATTTCGTCCCTTATTGAATCATTCTCGTCTTCACTATCACTTCTTGTAAGAATGTTCATAAAATCAAACTTGCTCTTCTCTTTATTTATTTTGTAGGGTTTTCTAAATTCACAAAACTAGTCTAGGAATCAACTTATAAACAACTGTTGTAAAAATCCCTTTTTTATGGCTAGTTTAATAATTTTGATTTAATCTTAAGTTCATGTTAAGTAAAAGCTCTTCTTGTATCTGCATCTTTTTTTTAGAATTCATGCATTAACTTGCACACAAAAATTCCAATATGTATCCAAGCAACATCAAATACTATATATATATATACATACAGTATTTGATGTTGCTTGGATACATATTGGAATTTTTGTGTGCAAGTTAATGTATGAATTCTGAAAAAAAAATGCATAGATGTATATATATATATATATTACACACATACTTTAATACAAAAAGTTTGTTAAAAAAATCGAATCTAACAAAAACGTATATACTTGTTAAATTTGTAATAATGATGCCAAGGAATCATTAAGCAATAATCTAATAATATTCGAGATTATAAAAAACACTACACACAATTTCATTGTAATAGTATCTATACAGAAATATTGTTTGTGTTTATAATTATTGATATGTAAATTTATTGTTTGATCCCGGCGATAATAGATTCTAGAAATAATTTCTCATTGACAAGCTGTGAACATTTCCATCGTCTTTGAAACGTTCACATCCGGTTATTATTTTTTTCTTCTCTAATCGACAGATATATTATGACCATATAACAACAAATAAAGTTTACATATCAGTCAGTTACAATCTAATGATTTTTTTGCAAGATGACTGTAATTATTTATTTATTTATTTTCATATTATTGATACTCTTTATATATATATATATATATATATATATATATATATATATATATATATATATATATATGTATGTATATATGTCGGAATACCTGTCAAAGCGCCTTAAAACCTCGAAAATAACCAGCCATATTGGAATATCGGATGTTTTAGTAAATATTATAAATGCAATTTTTATTTTAATTATAAGTTTATTTTTTTCGTCAATTTATTTACTTTTTTTAAAAAAAAATAAAGTAAGCCTCTGCCTCTTGACGATCGATAGTTTTTTTTTTAATATTTTCAATCAGAAAAAAATTGTTTGTGGGGTGGAAAAAGAAATCACTTGTGAAAATGTAATGATTATGTTCTGCCTGGTTTAATCGACCGTCTATGAATACAATTATTAATCAGTGAATTCCGTTTTGATATTTGGGCAATTATTTATATTTCAAAATGTTTATAAATTTTTTTTATCGAAAACTAACTATAATAATTGATTTCTAAGACAATTGACTGATAAAATCAGTAACGTACTTACTTTGTCTAATACTTGTACATACTGGCACGAAATCTATGAAATCATAACTTGTCTCTTAGTTTTACTGCACTTTTTGTAGAATAAACTGCATTTTTATTGAAACTAGTAAAATTTCTATAAAAAAGTATGCACGAACTTCGTCTAGTTTATCTTAATTTACTTCAAACCATTGCTTACGATTATATTTTCAGACGTTTATATATATATATATATATATATTATTTCGTAGAAGGCCACAGTTTAATAAATAAGAAATTTATTAAATACGACTATTTTAAAACTTTTATATAAAATGCATCATTATATAATTTTGAAACTATTGAATATACTTACTGATTTCATATAAGAAATACAAATTTGTTATAAAAAAAGCCACTCTTTTTCTAAAAGTAACATCGCATTAAATTAATTTAAATCTATAAAAATTAAAAATATCAATGATAAAAAATTAAATTAAAACAAATTTTTATTGAATATCATTTGCAGTTTAATCATACAAAAAATAAATTATTCACTACATTATTATTGTTATATATTGTATGTATATATGCATATATATATATATATATATATATATATATATATATATATATATATATATATATTATATATATATATATATATATTACATATATATATATATATATATATATATATATATATATATATATATATATATAATATTGCATAACAAACGGATATCATTATACATCATTAAATGATTGTTGAAAGTTTTTCTAAAAACAATTAAAAATGACTCATTTCTTAAAACAGATTTTATTGTTACTTCTTAGTAACAAACTGATTAATGATATTTTTTATGCGATAAAAATATTTTCTGTTTGCTTAGAAATTATCATCTTAAAAATATGTCATTATTTCTGTTTGCGAATTATATATATATATATATATATATATATTTATTGTGTGTATATATATATAGAGAGAGAGGGGTGGATGGATAGATGGATGGATGGAGAGGGAGGAGTGAGGGTGGTAGATAGAGAGAGAGAGAAAAGAGAGTTTTCAGAACTAAATAACCAAAAGTCAAACGATAAATCAGTTCAAATTTATAAGACAAAAGTATAGTTGATAAATTATGATGCAGTGTGTTACCTGATAGTGGGTTTCAGACTCGAACTAGTTTCATAATTTCTGATATAATTCTAGTTGTAATTTGTATAGAAATCTTACTGTCAAGTATTAAAAATGAATGAAAATTTTTTTTTTTCAAAATTCATTTATAAATATAACTACAATTAAATTAATATCATTCACGACAGTTACTTCATTGTAATGATTCATTTATTCTATTCGCAGTGCCGTAAATAATAGTATTAGTAATGAACGGTCATACCTAAGTGGCCAATCGAGCTAGCTGCTAACATATAATGGTTCTAATTCGAGCTTATGACATGCCATTCCTAAAGCGATTGTCTCGAACGTTTAATGACCTTCGATATTGACACTGTTTTAAAATAACTTAATTCAAAAATAAAATTATTGAAAAACTGTTACTTTTTTCAAGATCATATGTTCTCGAAGATTTTTTAATTGAATTATTTTAAAACATTTGCAGTATTTAATTGTACGAGACAATTAATTTCTCAACGAAGGATATATTGTTAAAAACTTAAATTTCACTTTAAAATTTTTAACTCATCAACGTTTTTTCCAATTAGATAAGATTTTTATTTCAAGTGTTATTTATCATCATGGAAACTTAATTATAAAAAGCTGATACTGATAGTTTATAACTATCACAACTCCACTATTATTAAAATTATAAATTGTATGTTTTTACACCTGTAATGCTATTGATACTTTCTCTTGATAGTATTTGTCCTTTAAGATTATCTGAGTGCCCGAACATTCAAGTGATAATAAAACTAATTCTCTGCTTTTAGTTTTGGTACATATGCTATCGTAAGGTAGAGGTTGAAGACTGTTCAACATCTAATTGTTGCAAGTCTTCAATATCTACCCGAAGACCGCATAGGTGCCCAGATAAATAACAGAGAACTGAAACTCAGACAATGCAAAATGATCAAGATCACTGAGTAAATCTTTTATTTTTTGTTAGTAAAGCTTATTTTTATTTTACATAGTATGCCATTTATATTTTCGACATTTTAATTGCTTTTTTTGTATCTGGAATTCTCTTAGTTCATTGTCTTGGTAATTTTGATTCTGATGAATGAGATGAGTATATATCTGATAATCAAATTGTGTCATGATTAGATGAAATTTTGATAACGTTTATTATCAAATTACCGAAGGATGATTCAGGAACCGAAACTAGTTATTATAGATAAATAATGAGAGGCTTTGCAGATCTAATTAGTGTTATTCAATGATTTTTAAGTCTTATACATAAGAATTTGAATTGTATAATATTTGTAATTAATTTTTATTTTAAATTACGTTTCCAAAAAATCTTGCCACTTGTACCTGTTTTTTCCATAAATTCATTATAGAAAATTATTTAAATCACGACTTAAAATTTTAAATACATATTTAGTTTTATTGAGAGATATCTTAATTTTATAAGATTATTATTTCTCTTAAAACCACGATTAAAATTTAATATTTAGAATTACAGAAAAACGAGTTTGAATTTAATTTTACATAACTACTCTTATTAGTTTATTTGAAATTTCAGTCTTTACAATATATTCCATTTAAGAAAAAAAATAGTTATTTCCTTTTGTTCCAATAATATCGTTTGTCTTAATCATTAAAAATATACGAAAGATTAGTTCAATTGTAAACACAGATTCAGATATTTTAACTTTACTTTTCATACTAATTAGTACAAAGATAAATATTACTAATACATTGTTATATTTATTTTGCATTGTGTCATGCACACTTTTGTTAAAATAAAATTGCACATTTTCGATTACATGCAGAATTATTTGCATAATGTACAATCTTTAACCATGTGTATTAAATACCTGATGTCATATAATATATATGTAAAATAGAACGCCAATATAAACAATATTATGTAACAGTGTTTTGTAAATATAAGCAAACGTGTTTTTTGATATGTTAAACTCCTACATATTCTCAATTTTTATGCAAAAACTACATACATCTGTGATTGTTTAAATAATAAATCTATATTGTGCAAAAAATATGACAGCTTTGCACTTTATACGTATATAATATATATATATATATATATATATATATATATATATATATATATATATATATTAATAAATCATATTATGTAAAAAATATGACAGCTTTGCACTTTATATATATATATATATATATAATAGTGTATAAATTTATTCCGTGCCTTTTTTATAGAAAATTAATGTTTACAAAAAATGAAATACATTTCAATTCTCAAAATAGCCTCCATTATTTTGTATAATTTCGTTCTACATGGCGGGTAACTAACGAATCCCTTGTAGATGACATCGTCAATGCACTTTGAGACCTCTTCCACTGTTTGAAAATGAGTATCAGCCTGGTGATTCTGGAGCAACCGGAACTGGTGACAATCTGACGGGGCCAGGTCCAGTGAATACACTGAATGAGGGAGAAGTTCCCAGCCCAGTGAACAAATAATGTCCTTGGTTACTTCCGAGACGTGCGGCCGAGCGTTGTGCTGAAAAATGTCGCTTCGTTCCCTCGTCACTGAATGGTGATTTTCTTTCTAATTCATCACTCAAACTGTTGTTACTAATGCTCTGAATTTACAACTTGATCAGGTGCGAACAATTCATAATACACCACACTCTTAATGTCCCACCAAATACACAATAACACTTTTGGTGTGAATATTTGGTTTCGGGGTTGGTGTCGATGGTTCACCGGGCGTAACCTATGATTTTTGGCACATAGGATTGTCATATAAAACCCATTTTTCAATCCCTGTTATGGGTTTATTCAAAAAATCCTTCTTTTTAATCTTGAGAGCGAGAACATAGCCGTATCGTACCTTCCTGCTTTGTTTTCCAGACTGAACTCATGTGGAATCCAACGGTTTAGCTTTTGCATTTTTTCTAACTGATGTGGATGATAGGAAATTGCTTACTGGTTAACTCCGAATTGTTGAATGAGTTCCTATTCAGTCTCAGCTGAATTTTCACTTAACAGCAGCTCAAGCTCCTCGGCTTCAATTTTTTTCGCTTGTCCAGGACGTTCTCGATCGGGAAGATCAAAATCACAACTCAGATCAACCTTTGAAACTATTTTTACATGTTTTATGCATCACAACACCTTCCACCAAATCTGAACAAATCGTTCTCGTGACTTCGGCAACATTTTTTTCAACTGGAATGCGAAAAGTATGCAATACCTGATATGATTCTTTTTGGACGCTGTCGTGTTTACTACTATTTTGTGAGGTTAGGACAACTGTTTGTAAATTTTAAGTTTGGTAGTTCAGAATCCTAAAACGACGAGAAAATATTTTAATTTAAAACAGAGATATGATTGATTGCATTTAAAGGCACCGAATTAATTCCTCCACCTTATATATATGACTATCCATAAAGGTCTCACCCATGTGTTTTTTTTTTACAATTTTTAACGAGTAGCCTTCTTTTAATACAATTTAGATATTTTGAGCTCAAACTCTTGATCTATTTATAGACCTTTTTTGTTTCTTGATTCCAGGTAAATAATTTCTGTTCTTATATCTTCTGGGAACTAATTATTTATATATATATATATATATATATATATATATATATATATATATATATATACAGACACTCGTATGTATACCTATTCTCTCTCTCTCTCAGACAATACAGCTTCCATAAATGAAACAATTGTACGAATAGTTAATTACATTTGATTTTTTAATATCATAATTGAAAAATATTGTTCACAAAGTAAATCATTAAATGATAATTTTTTTAATACTGTTAGTATATACTTTTATTGTTAATTGTTTTAAATCAAATGGCTAATAAATTTAACTATGATACTTGTATATTATATTTTGAATTTAATTTACACACACACGCGCATGTATATATATATATATATATATGAAGATAAAAGAAATAAATGAAAATGTGTACCATCTATAGAATTAACTTTTAAATATTTAATAAAATGAGTTTATAACGAAGAGATATCGTTAATTATACTTAAATTATTTTTATTGAAGGTGTTATTTAACATGTGTAGCGAATTTCTCATTAAGGAATACTATTAAACCGTAACGGTATAGAGTAACATCAATATTTATAAAGTTGTATTCTATTTTTAAATACATTTCAATAGTTATTTTTGTCCGTACAGGTATTTCGAGTTTACGATGTTAAAAAATGCAAAACAAGTATTTATTACACATTTCTTAAGGCTGCTCACACAATCTCGTTTTTAGAAATATACATTTTCAGTCTTGTTAAAATATTTCAGAATAATTCACTTTCTGTGATAAATTATAGTTGATGTTATCTGTTGCAATGGTTTATACTAATTCACACGTGTCTTAGAATTGTAATTATCTTTAATTGATTGTAATATTTATCAATAGAATCTTATTTGTTTACGTATTTTTTTTATCAAAACTACTTATGTTTTGTTTAAAAAATATATTGTCTTTAAATATATTTTGAATTTCGAAAAGTCTATAGGGATTTGTTTAAATAATACTCAGTATGGTTGTTTTAACCTATAATTTAATTTTAGATATAATTACCATTTTGAAATAAAGACCATCTCTCAACTTGAAATTAAATTTTTATAGTTCTTCTTAGAAGAAATTTGCAAGTTTCAAATTATTTTTTTTTGATAGAGTTCCTATTTTTGAAATTCTTATTAGGATGTGATTTTGCAGTAGCCTGAATAAATAAAAATTTAATAGAACTGGGTTGAGAGAATATAGCGAATGTACTAGAACATATCAATTTCTCTCACACAGATTTTGTCTGATGACCATTGTTACATGGCGTTATCAGAGAATGTAATAATATACAATGTTTATTTGCAAGCATTGAGCATTTTTGCACAATCTGTAGACGGCGTCTTATCTTGCTTGAGAATTTCATGATATTTAATTTTTTCCAAATTCATCAAACAGAAAGCATTAACTACTTCGAGTGGAAATCTAATTCTGAAACAGTATGAAGTGTTTTTTTTTCTGAGTTAAGTTCAATGCTATGTTCAATAAAGCTCTTATTATAAAGCTTATTTCTCTTATCAGTTCTAACTAATTTACCAAAAAATGGTTCATTTCTTTGTTTCCTGTGCAATAGTACACATACTGAAACAGGGATTTATATTTTTTTCTGATACATTGTACCAACAAATCATTCTCATTTTTGATTTGAGTTCCCAATGTTTCTTGTATAGTTTGGCTTGAATTTATTCTTATTTCCATGCGTATTCTTTCACTGTCAATGTTTGAAGAACATATAGAATAATGCTCGACTTTCTTTACAAAATGTTGACTTCTGATAAAAAGTATTACATGAAATAGATTTCAGTTAAGACGTTCAATGTCTACTCCACACAAGTAATTAAAGAACGGAAATATTTATGAACTACCACAAAAATGCTACGAACTATTCAAATGATCGACTATCTAATTGAACATTCTACATAGATTCAAATTAAAATTTTACAAACAATTGTATTTAATTTACTAGTATATATTAAACATAAAAATTCAACATTATAATTCTATAATGAATAAAAAAGAGAAGTTTTCAACAATTTTCCGTATATTTGTAAATTGTATTGTATTTATTTTTCTTAAAAATTGTTAATTAAAATGTATTCATTTCTTTCATTTTAAGGGAATTAAAAGTAATAATGTATACTTCATAACAAGTATAATTATAGTATGAACAACTACAAAACCGGTTTCGAACTTATGACTTTCAGTTTAAAATGCAGTGGACTGTATGAACTACTTTATTCTATCTTAAAATCCAATTTCCGTCACGTTTATGCAATTAAAGTTCTTTAAATCATTCAGATAAAATTAATTAGAAACAAACGTTAATTGCAACTAACTGTATCATATATATATATATATATATATATATATATATATATATATATATATATATAATATGAATGTACAGAAAGAGACAAAAACAGTATTTGAAGTAATATATTATTTTTTGTTGGCTCTCTTATAACAACATAAAAGTCAAGGTAAACTATCTCTATGTATTTATTTATCTTTGCTTGCCATTACAACTTCACACGTTTTTTATAACTAGTAAGATTTAAAAAAAAAGTATGTTTTTTTTATCGTGGATTAAGAATTGAAGCTTAAGTATTATTAAATATTCATTAATGATCTACAAATATAAACTTGTCTTTTTTCAATAATTTTTAAATCTCCTTATAATTGATTGATGTCTCACCGTCATATATATATATATATATATATAAATCAATCGTATATAAAGTTTACAAGGACAACTTCATCACGATTTGAAAAATAATAAACTTATTTACTTTCAGTCTTATAACAGTGCTACAAAAGGAATGAAAAGACAGGTTCAAAATTTAAATTATTTTTTCTGTCCTAAACAAGTTGCAGTTGAAATATACGATTAAAAAATTAAAAGCAAATCAAATTAAAATATTTCAAATCATAAGACACACTCATAATGTTCCATAAAATTGTACAGAAAACTGAAAAAGTTATCAATCTTTAAATTTTGATAAAAAAGCTGCAGGAGGCAAATTATATATAGTGAAACATTGATAAAACGATTGAAAAATGTATTGATTTGCATATTTATGGAAAAAGTATTGACACCAAAAATGACTATATGAAAGTGAGAGTATATTTTATGAAACCGAAATTTTACTGTAACGTCTATCAAGAAATTAAAATTCTCAATTCAAAAATGACACAAAAATTGAACGAAATCCTTTATTTATTATATATTTTTTTGCAATGAACAAATAAATTTTTAATTGAAAAGGTTTGTTCATTCCAAAATTTCCATTGTTGTATCTTTCTTCAAATTTGTATAGTTAGGTTACAGGTAAATCAGTTCTTCACTACCCCAACACTAGATGTATTTTATACCTATGTATAACATTAAAAATTTTAGTGGAGATATATTTCATGATATCATTTATGTTGATATCTATGTCTTCATATATATCACAATATGGTATTCATCACAATTTCAGGCATACGTTTGATATTGTTGGTAATATAACAGTAGAAATATAAACTGTTATTTTAAGATCATGAGACTTCGAAAGCAGCATTCGTATGCGTATATATATATATATATATACACACATGCCCATACAATCTTACAATTACAGAGTTGTAAGTGCCTAAAAATAAAACTCGTAAAGATAATAGCTCTCTAAAAATAACTTCTCTTTGTAACTAAATCATAATGTTTATATGTTTTTCTTTATAAACTCTTTGCGGAAAAGAGTGATTTATTTCTTTTCATTTCTGTATATATTTATTGAGTAGTGTGATAAGAGAGTGTTTTTCAATTATGAGTGCTCATACATTAAATAAAAAAATATCGTTTTAGTATACTGAACATCAGTGATAAATGTAATTTATTTTGGCGAATATTGGTATTGTTTAGCGAACGTTAAATGAATGTATTGTGATTATAGAATACGAATATTTGTAATTAATTTGTTTCCATGATTCTACTCTATCGGATGAGAGAAGATAGCCGTTCGTTCTGTAAATATTTAGGAGTAATATTGAATTTATCTTTAAAGATGGACTGTTCGTATGTAAAATTGTTATTAAAACTCAAGAGTTTGTTTTATCTAATGAGAATTAATAGTTTACTAATTTGTGATTTTGCGCCACATCAATCACTTGTAGAATAGTGAGCTCTACGATTTTCACTCAATGTTAAGATTTTTGCATCTTATCTCCGATTTTTATATCCGGATTTATTATATCTGAATTGAAGAAATTTTATAATACTAATCAAATAAAGCAATTCGTTTTCTTCCCTCATTCTCGCTCATTCATATTAGAGAATATTAAAAAAAGAAACAGATGATAGGATTATTAGGTCATAGTCCCTTATTACTTAATCCACGTTATTTAAACCTTTCAATGCGTCTTTTTGTTTTGATTAATTTCGGCAAATGATAATTAATTTCATTAAAGGGTAGTTAAAATTAGCAAAATTCTTGTCGAAGAATTTTCCGACATCTTGGATAAAAGATATAATCCTAGAAACTTCTGCCCCATCAATATTTTATAGTGAATTTACTATGTAGTGTATCCTCGATAGGAATTTTTGAAAATCGGTGAGACATATGTATGCTGCTGTTAGTAACGAAAGTGTTATATACTATTTTTTTTTATTATATCACCATCTTATTATTTTGTTTTAATCTTAGAGTGAAGCTTGACAAAGAAGTTATTAATTAAGTCACTAGTAAGTATAATCATGTAATAATTTATTACCGAAATAAGTATTTTTCACACCTTTTTTGCCTGTTTTTTATTATAAAAAAAAAACTTGAATAATTTGTAATGTTACGTCAGATTAGTAATTCCAAGTTTAAAACCATTATAAATTAATTGTATATATTTTTCGTAATACAAATATTCTTCATAAATGCTAAATAGTGCAAAGCGTCATATTTCTGCTTACACAGTTAGACAAGCGCATCATTTTTTTTATTATCACTTCATTCAATGAATTTTACCGAGTAAGTGTTTTCAGGTGCTTACATCATAAATAATATTTTAATTTTATTTGCGTATTCCTTATCATATATATATATATATATATATATATATATATATATATATATATATATATATATATATATATTTATATATTATGTTAAAACCTGTACTTTTAAAAAAAAACTAATCTAAGCATCAACTCATTTATTGGTTACTAAAAAATAGATATATAGTATTTGATAAAATTAGGTTAGAATAATCATAAAATATTTTATTATTAGCTTAAGCGAAATTAAACTTTCAACTTGATATGTCGGTCGTGCTATGCATCTGCTTTTTACTTTAAATGCATTTTGAAGTATGTTTTAAAAAAGTAATGTATTACTATTATATTTCATTATATACACATTAATTAATGTATGTATTTTATGTGTTTGTGTAAGAATATTAATAGTGAAGTACATTAACTGTTACTTAAAAAAATCTAGACTAATGTATAGCATTTTTTTTTAAAAAAAAACGGAGTTAAAACAGTAATATTTGATACACTCTGTTGATTTATTTAAATGCACGTTATGATTTAAAAGTAAGTAGTTATTTTTTTATTATTTGTATTGTTTATTTTATCTCTGAAGATATTAATGCTATGTAGAATAAATATTAAGCGAAATTATTTCCTTTAGTACACAATTAAATCCGAAATCTAAAACATTGTAATTACAAAGTCTTACTCTTATTGAATAAAATGTAAAGCAAATTTATGAGTTTACACTGATATATAATAATAAAAATTAATAGTATTTTTTTTTACTTAAATCGTATAACATTTTTCACATTTGTATACTGATGGAATTAATTAAATTATGTTTTAAGATTATTTAAATAATATAACATTTAATATCAAATAAAAAATAGTCAGTTATTTCTATTTACTTCGAGATAATTTTTCCGACTATTCAATTGAAAACAATAGTCCTTCGTTCTGAGTTATTCTCAGAATAATAAAAAGCAAGATCATATTTCTTCTGTGTATACATGTTTTTCTTATTATATTCCATGTTTTACTGCAAATGGAATATTTATTGAAAATACCTTCAAATTATTTATTAAGTGTGATTTTATTTAAATATTGATATTTTTCTCAGTAATAATCGTGTAAAACCGTGTTTCTCAAACTATGGGTTTCCATCCTCGGGAGTCACAATCACCGAGGGGGGAACACGTATTTATGTATAGTTGAAATTACAAAAAAAATAAAATATTGGAAAAAATGATACTAAATTTTTTATTTTTTACATATTTTTTAAAAAAATTACAAATAAAAGGTTAAAGAAATATTTATTCATTGTGAAATTTTAATTCCATTAATTTTGCTCTTAGAGGAAACAATGAGGAGCTGTAAATGTTAATTTTACGTTTTAAAAAGTCGCTGTACCACAAAGTTTGAGAAATATTGGTATAAATTTATATGAAACAGCATTTTCTGTACCGAAATACTTGATTGGAACTCTTCATTTATTTTATTCTAATATAAATGTATTAAACAACTACTATTATTCATTTGTTGGTATAAAATATTTATTAGTTTTACAAATTAATCCGGTGTTTTTTTCACCATAAAAATCATGAATAACAACATTAATTTGAATTTGTTTATAAATATCACACAAGTCGAGAGAAAATTAATTAACTGTATCTCAAAATAGAGTTGTCGGATAAATGCACATTTTTCATTTAATTGAGAAATGTAAATAACTATAAAACTAATCTTGAACATATATATTCACAACATTCGTAATATTATTTATGTACATTTTATATATAAAATATTGCAAGAATTTGATATAAATCGTAACAAAAAAAATACAAATAGAATTTTGATGTAAACAAGTTTCCTATATGACTTTTTTACATTTATTAAAATATTAAAGGTTTTCTATTGATATGCATTGGACTTTATTTATGGCTATGTAAATCAGTAATGTACATTCATGTTTATTTCATAAAATGTATAAATTTTACATTAAAGTTTATAAATAGCACCAGGAGTCGTATATATCTTTTACATACGTTTATAAAAATAACTTTATTTTACGAATCTTATCATCATATACAATATTATTATTTACAGCTATAATACTAGTGATATTCAATGTTATTTTTTGAAAATTATTATTCAGTTTTCTTGATTGAAGTATAATTTTGATCATAAATATTTTATTCAGTAGTTCTGATTATAATTGGAATGTATAAATAGATTATATTCAAATTTCAGTTTACCTATTCAACACGATTTATATAGTTAATTTAGCAAATCTATTACCTGTTGACGAAAATTCAAAAATGCTGATTCGTTGAAAAATAACCGATACTTGTATTTTTGCTAATTTCGAAAAACTGTTTTATTACTTTAAATGTAGTATTTTATTTCAATTATTATTATAATTATTTTTGTATCTGACTGAATTACAAACTACATTTGTTCAGTAACAGCGGTTTCATACAAGCGTTTATGGGGCCACAAAATGTGGTTCAAAAGAAAAAAAAAACACCGGTCTATACACGTACGCTAATACGGCATTCCTGTGAACTTCTGTATTAAAATTCTAAGAAGTCGTGTTTTACAATGCCATATAAACGCTTGCATAAAACTGCTCTAAGAATAGCAGGTTATATTAAAAGGCATTTAAAATTTAGTCACTATTTTAGTGTCATATCTTTACGAGACAATTTTGTAACTCTAAATAATATAAAAACTAAAAAATAAGAAAACTACGCCCATTTAAAACAAGAAAGGATTGATAACTTCCATTTTATATATATATATATATATATATATATATATATATATATATATATATATATATATATATATATATATAATATATTCTAGTCTATTATATATTCTATTATATCTGATTTTGCTGATATTAGTAAAAGAAAACAAATAAAAATATCGCATTAAAATTAAGCTGCATTGGTATCAACTTTCTTCTTATTAATATATTTATTTTTATGTAGAATTACCATAACCACTATTATTATCGAATATTATTTAGTTTATGCACATGAATGTGCTTTTTATTAAACATTTTCACTTATAATGAAGCTTGTTATTGTTTTTGTAAGAGTAGGTGTATATATAACCTTTGAAATTTTTGTCAAGTTCTAGTTCTTGAATGAAGATGTATTTGAATCCTCTAAAAGAAGGGTTTTCCAATAGGGACGCACTTTTTTAAGAGGTTATATTTCACAGATGTCTATGAACTGGCAGCTGTGTTTTTTTTTTTTGAAATGTTTGAGTTTTAACATTGCCATTTTTAGTTATGGCTTCGTATACAACAAAATAACGCAATTTAAATAATACAATTGCATTTTGAGATGCTCGATATGCTCGTCCATCTGAATCAACAATTCTTCGATTAGTTAATTTCACGACGTTCACATCAATTGAGCCTTTAACAGAAGATCACATGGCGTATTTTGTATAAGGATTTATTTTTGAAGACTTATAAGGTTCGATTACACAAGAATTGAAGCCAGCTGAACATTCACTGCGATGGAGATGTGTTAATTGGATACTGGAACAACAACACGGTTTTGTCATCTTTAGCGATGAGCCTCATTTCGAACTCTGGCTACGTTAACAAGCAAAACTGTTGAATCTGAAGTGAAGAAAATCCGAAGGTGAATCTTTGAGAAGCCACTGTATACAGAATTAGTGACGGTTTGGGTGGAGTCATTGGTCCTTACTTTTTGGAGAATTAGACTAACGAAGCATTTACTGTGAATGAAGAAATATACCGAAACATGATAATCAATTTTTTGTGAGCAAAATGTTGATGAGGACATGTGCTTCCAGTAAGACGGTGCAACAAGCCACACAACTGGTGACACAATTGATTTATTATGGATGAAATTTCATAGTCGCGTCATTTCCAGAATTGGAGACATTAATTGGTCGCTTAGATCCTGCGATTTAACATCGCTGAACTATTTCCTTTGGGTTAATGTTAAAGGACAAATGTACGCCAATATTCCTAAAACAATTTCCGATCTGAAAGATGAAATCCGAAGAGTAATTGGTAAGATAGAGCCCTAGTTGTATAGGGATGTTATTGAAAATTTTAACAAAAAAATGATTACTTGCAAGAAAGTACGTGGCGGACAATTACACGATATTATTTTTCATTTATGAATGGAATACCCACAAATATTATTGAAAATAAAGCAAGTTGATATTTGGGCCTAACTTCTGTGTTTTATTTCAAATGAAAAAAATGCGTCCTTATTGGAAAACCTGTATATTTTTGTTGCTTGTTTTAAGGTTCATTAATGAAATTAAAGTCAGATCATTTTATGTTTCTTTCAAATAATCTGCTAATAAGTTTTACAATAAAGTATACTAGAATTTGTCTGACTAGACACAGCCATATTACTTTTGATGTATTCGCTACAACCAGTTTCGGTTCTTGAGCTGTCTTCTAATAGCAATTTGTATTTATTATATATATATATATATATATATATATATATATATATATATATATATATATATATATATATATAACACTTACATACACACACATGAGATCATTTGTGTAATTCACAAACGATATTTTTCGAATTTTCTTGTAAATTATAATAGTTATGTTTGATATTTTTTTCATATACACAAATTTTTTGTAATAAATATTAATTCACCGTATTTTATTGTTTTCTTTATTTGTTATTAGCACATACTTGTATTAACAGATTAAAATCTAATTCATTTAATTTCACCTTCTATTCAGCTTAGAAAATGTATACCAATTTGTTTTTAAATATCTACATTATTAGTTTTAACGTGAACATACATTTGAGTTAGATATTAAATTATGTCCGGGTACATAAGAAGTCCACGTCAAAAAATTTTGGAAAGTACCGGTACAATTATATATGAAACTTACAAAAAACCGTTTCGTCTCGTTCGCTCAGTTGAAGCAACTAAGGTGATATTTAATGAATATTGCCATATGTAAAATCAGACACGATCTGCAACTACAATCATACTGCTAGCAAGTTTTTTTTTTTTTGTTTTTTCATACATTGACATCAATAAAATTTCCTAGCGGCAGACAATATGCCGTCTATTAGAATGAAATATTATATTTAAGATATTGTCCCCTTGTTATTATGTAATCATTAATCTTAATTTCTTATTTTCTAAAAATAAACATGATTTCAATATAAATTTGTAGCTTTTGCATTTAAATTTACAAACTATATATATATATATACATGTGTGTGTATGTATGTATACATTATATATATAGTAGTTTAAATTCATTGATAATTTGCATAATTTAAATACAGAATGAAGTTATAGTACATGCAATATTTAAATCTATTTTTTTTATAAATTGTTTCCATATTCCGTACATCTTCCTTATATTTTTAAGTTGTTTATTCTTAATTTTAAAAGTAGACTTCTAATTATGTTAACTGAGAACATTGTTGCACTTGATATTAGATTTACTCTTTCGGACCATGTTGTTTTGTGTATGAAAATATCATTTAATATTTGAATTTCCTGTTGTAACTGTACCATCTGAATGTGTAACCATATGCATAACAGAAACTGTTACTGTCTCAACATTAATCTTAGACATGTATGCATTTATGATTGTCTGTTCTGGCATCAAGAGATGCTGCAATTTAATTTTAGAACAGGAACTTTCTAGTGAAGTTTTTTGCAACAAAACCGTCATGTTACTCAGGTCTATGAACTTGGCGTGTTTTTTTTTGTCACGCCAAATGCGTGTTCTGAACCGCAACAAAACCGTACATCAGTCAACAAGTGTTTTGGATGCCTTTTATCATTTCATCAAAAATGTTATACATCATATCTCTCCTATTATTATTTAACTCATGCGATATTTTGTAAATGACAGGTGGAAAGCGTATTTGTAAGAGTAGGTGTATATATAACCTTTGGACAGTTGAAACCATAAATATACCTTTTTCATTATATTTGAATTTGATTCCGTGCCGGAACCAAGCATGGACGGACTATGGCAGTTTAGATCATTTAAAATCAAAGCTTGAAAATTAACAATGAAAGTATAGTCGTTTCAAGAATACTTGTAACGCATTCATAACGAGTTCAGTGGAACTAATATATCCGTCTTTCAAACAATTATTTGTTATCCCGAACAAAATCGAATATGTTACGGAAACCATAATTGTATAGAATAAGAATCTAAAATATTTCACAGTATTTCTTAATTTTTTAAATATAATGTATTGTTTTTTTTAGGACATAAACTTTGTTGTATTTCTAATTCTAATTACTTTTGTGTTTAATTTCAGCATAAGAATAAATATCATACATTCTGTAACAATCGACTTTTTCCAAATTTGTTTTATTACTATGTTAGATAATTAAAAAAATACATATCTTTAAATTTTATGTAGAAACTATTCAAAAAATATAATTATATTATTTTAAATGTATAGAGTTCTTTCGAAAAAATTTCATGTATAAGTCTTTTGCTCATTAATTACTAGTGACACTAAATAAAAATCTCTTGAGTCATTTTATTAGGTGTATAAACGTGCCTTTTTTAATAGAGAATGAATGTTAACGGAAAAATGGAATACATTTCAATCCTCAAAATATCCCCCATTATTTTGTATACCTTTGTGCCGTCTATCGAGTATCTTACGAATCCCTTGTCGAAAGAAGATGGTGGCTTTTGTTTAACGAAATCTTAATGGAATTCCAGACTTCTTTCACTGTTTTAGTATTTTTGCATGTTTTATGCGTTACAACACCTTTCCCCAAAGCTGAACAAGACATTCCCGCGGATTCGGTAACATTTTTATCAACTGGAACGCGAAATGTATGCAATGCCTAAAATGCTGCTTTTCGGATGCCATCGTGTTCATTACTGTTTTGTAAGATTATGCCAACTGCTTTTTAAATGTTAAGGTTAGCACTTTAATAGTTTAATTTAAAACAGAATTATAATTGATTAAATTTAAAAGCACTGAATTAATTTATACATCTAATAATATTTGCACTCATTCAGATAATTGTTCGATTCCAGTTTAATAGCTACTGTTTTATACTATTGTGTGTGTGTATATATATATATATATATATATATATATATATATATATATATATATATATATATATATATATATATGTATGTATTTATAAATATATTTATACATTAATTTAAAATGTTTTTTTTTGTAAAAAAAAAACAGTGAGTATAAATGAATGTATTTATTTGAATTCGAAGTACACAATGATCTATTACAAAGGTGGTTGGTAATACATTACATGTTCTTATTTTTTTATAATACTTATAATTTTACAATTAAAATAGTAATAAAACGTAGTGAGTATTTCGAACCGTTTTTTGTCCAATCTATTCTCGTTTCAAAACAATTGTTAATTTTTTAATCATATTAAAAACATGTACATTGTTTACATATCCATTAATACTGTTTCGTAAAAAGTTCTCAAAATGTTTGTTTTATTAAACAATATGCGACTGAATATATTTGTAGCTATTCTATTTAAGTTTATATTATTTTTTAAAAATTGATTGGGTACTAAACTGTATTTCTTTCTAAAAATATTATAATAAAACCGATTTTCATCTTTAACTAGATTATACAGTTTGTTCTAAAATGAAGTGGCTTATTTGTAATTTAGAATGTAATATAATTAATCTTATCTAATATAATTATTAATGTAATATATTAAGTATTCAACCATCCAATATTATCTAGTATTATTATATTAAATTTTACTCTGTTGCATTTATTTTACTATTAAAGATTATTTTTTTATGTAGGGATTTTATTAAAATTGCAATTCACAGTTTGTTGACCATATAACAAATAAAATTATTATGGAAATGTTATTCCCCTGTTAATTTTTATTGTATATTTATGAACCACATTTTTTCTAAACAAATATTTGGACTTGTAACAAACTGTAATTTCTAAATCATCGCGAAATACATGTGACACGTTAAATAATACAAGTATACTACCATATTTGGATACATTGTTGAAAGCCTTATATGAGAAACTTCGATAGATCAACAGCTATGATACTTGCTGGTCGCTGCGTTACATTCTTGAAAAAAAAAATGTAATCGATCGTGTTTCTGATGTATCCTTGTTGAATTATAATAGAAATGAAATTCTTCTGAAGATTAGTTAAGATGATAAAAGAATGCGCTGTGAACGTAATGTTTAAGAAAAAAACGTTGATTTAAATTTATCAGTATTAGAAAAAGTTCGTATAAATTCCAGAATAGCAAAAAATTAAATATAATATTACTTTTTTTAGTCCGTAGTTAATGGCCTATCTGCTTATTTTTCCTGATTAAATATTTTCAATTTACTTTTTTATATGTCCATCAACATCAAAATCGTATTGTTAAGAATAAAAACTATTGTATTTATAAAAACACGTCTATTATTAATGAATTCTATACATACTTGTAAATATTTTAATGAAGCTATTTATATGCACACGCATGTATTTTTAAACAGATTATATTTTTATCGCTATTTATTTTGACAGTTATGTATGTAAAAGTTCTTATTTAAAACATGTACTATTGAAATAAACACGTTTATAAAAATAGATTTGTGTATTGTAGATGCAATGTAAATATTTACAGGTAATATTCCATTGATTATAAATGCAAAAGAATTGAATGAAATATTGTATTCATTTAAAATGGCATATATTTCTCATGTCAACAATCTGGATAACCGTACAGTCTACCTGTAAATAAATCATTTATTTTCAAAAGACTGCTTTCAGGTGTTAATTAGTGTTATTATTTACGTTGTTTTCATAGTTTACCCTTTAAAAAGTCCATGACTCTATTTGTTTAGAAGATCATGGCTCTGAATTAATATAGGATATGAATACTTAACTTAAGTGTATATATTATTTATAACATTATTATAATATAGAGTGATGAATTATTATACATTTGAATAAATAATTAATTTTTAATGCCAACACAGAGTTAAATCTTTCTGATCTAAATTATAATTCCTCTATTCATACAAACTAATGTGTATTAATTTGCTAAAGTTTATAAATAATAATATATTCATCAGATTATTACTATAAAGTATAACATTAAGTTATTATATTATAAATTCATTAGTTTTAATGATTATCTTTAAAAAAATTTACATATCCTTTATAATTTACTGTAATGTAATATTTTTATTGGCGATAACCTGAACTCTATATAATAAATCATTACAGTGTATACAACATTTTATATTTTGTGGAGTAAGAGAAAAAAGTAATTAGTGAAACTGAATTTAGTCAGTTCCAGAACTATATTGTAAATTTATACAATAGTTTTTAAATTGTTTAAGGTCTGTAATTGTGTTACATCTCTATACCAAATGAGTCAAAGGTAAACTAGTTCAGTTCTCATTTTCCAAATGATTCAAAAATAAACTAATTCTATTCTCAATTTCCAAATGATTCAAAAGTAAACTAATTCAAATCTTAATTTCTAAATGATTCAAAAGATATAATTCATTTAACATAATAATTAATTAATTCAAATTATGTATTAAGTAATTATGTCAGCAATTTTTAAAATGGGCATCAATCATTCAATTAACTGCCCACTTTTCATTTTAAGTTCAATTATAAAGAACTTTAGGAAAATAATATTATGTTCGATAATATTGTACGACTCGAATAAATGTCTAAACATAACTTATTCTTAAAATACTAGTATATAGCCCATCAAAATTGACAGGAAAATAGAAAGAAAAAACAATTTAAATAATTAACATAATGTATTTAAACATAACAAATATCCAAGAACGAAACTTAATAAATTAAACTTGAAACCTATGAGCTGACAAACATTTCCGTCACCATCGATACTCATCACTTTGTTCTGAGGACAAAGTGACGAGAAGTGTTGGTTTTTATTATTATAAAAAAAAAAAATATTTAAGATAGTATTAGAGTGATACAGTCATTGTTTGATAATTTTCTATAACACTGCCTTTAGTTTAAATGAAAAAATGAGATTAGAGCATCAAAAATATATTAAAAATATACAGTTGAAAAAGATACACTGAATTGGAAGAAATTAGAAGGACTTTAATCCAGCAATGAATCATTAATCTATCAATAATACATTATTCTAAACAAAAAGTTAATAAAAAATAGTAAATTTGATAAGTTTTATGAATACATCAATGTTAATAAATGTAAGCTAATAATATATTTGTCAAATGAAAATAATGTATAAGGGTCGTTTTTAAAGTAAGATCCGTTCAGTAATTAGGAAAAAAAACATTATTGATAAAAATAATTTATTACAGGCAAAATATGTCTAATAATATAAATTATTTTTCCACGTACTCACCATCGACCACCACGCATTTTGGTATCATGGCACCGGTTATTTCCGTATGAAAGAAATCCACCGCCTGTGACTTGAACCAATTAGTACGCCTGTCTTCAGTTTTTCGTCATATTCAAAGCGTTGAAATGTGAGGCATTTCTTTACGTACAAAAACAGATCGGGACTATAGGGATGGTGGTCAAAAATTTCCCATCCAGTCTTTTGAAAAGTTGAACAGTTCAAACTGCGGTATAAGGTCGTATATTATCGTCATTTTCTGTCACAATTGTGAAATTGTTGAACGACGATTTTCTCGAATTCTCGTGTACACTTTTTCCACCAAATCGTCCTTCATCACATTAGGTCGGCCACTACGCTCTTCGTCATAAATAAACGGCACCAATGCCTAACCTTACTGTCACTTATAACACTTGGACTAAACACTTCACAAATTTGGCTGTGAATTACAGCAAAACTATTGTTTTTTGCTAACAAAAACCGGATCACAGCACAAATCTCGTAGCTGGCGGAATTATTTATTATTGCACTCATTATAAATCGGTGATATATGGTATCAAACAAGAATCCGAGAACGACAAAATTTCTGATGGTTAGGCCATGAACCATGTAGAGCTATTGCACATGCGTCATCATTCGTATTTAATCGGCGGTAATTACAAAACGGATCTTGCTTTAAAAACGATCCCCTTACTTTTAATTTCATTTCTTGTAGCTTTGCAAGTAGAATCGAGACTTTTTTACAACTTTTATTAAAGTAAAAATTTATAGTTACTCCATTACTCATAATGAATTATAAATGCATTAACAATAAATAACATAACAATTTCTAAATACCACAATGTATTTAAATGAAATTGATATATTGAGAATGTTTAGATCGACATTTACATGCTTGAATATTATAGTGCATGGGAGTGGATTAAATAAAAAATGAAATAAGCATATATATATATATAATAATAATAATAATCTGAGAAAGTATTGTCATGAAACAAATCTAAATTTCTTCTTTACAAGTACTTATAGGCAAAAAAACTTTGAAATATTCAGAAATGTGAAATAATAAAATTGATAAGAATTTATTATACTAACTTTTCATCCAGACATCTGTTATTTTGTATTTATCTATTTTAAAAAATGTTTATAAACATCTTGTTCTTTTCTTAAATATTTTTTCAAATTGTATTTATATACTAACCGAAAATTATAAACATATTTGACAAAAATTGTATGATAAAAAATGTTTTTTTTTGTTAGATATTAAATACCGCACACATCTGTATTTCTAGATTTTTGATATAAGTACTGAAGAGTTAAAAACAGGTATAATAAAACCTACACATTTATTTATGATCAGTCTTAGACTTGCAAACAAGTCGAATTCAATTATTTAATGTCAAAAGGTCAGGAAATAAACAAATGGTAGCAAATACAATAAAATAAACTGCAATAGCTTTTTAAAAACGTTCGGTTCAACTAGGATTCAAATTGGATAAAAAATTATACAGTATTATCAAAACAAAATATCAAACCGCAATTTATAAAAAATATATGTAGACATTTTCTATTTACATACGCAAATTACTTATTTAATAAGATACCCCAATGACCCATATTTACATATAATGCATAATATATCTGTTACACATAAATATAATTCAAAAAGAGTGTCAGGTCGCCAACACTTTTTCTTATTTTAAATTAAAATCATTTGTGTTTAAAAATGTGTCTATTAGTACACATCTTTTATAGACAATCCTATCGCTTTCCATAATAGTTGCTTTTATGTGATGATTTTCAAACAATTTTTATTTTGTAAAAATATAAATTAAAGTGAAAGATTTTTTTAAATATCATTATCTAAGCTTACAGTTTTTTTTTATTAAATTTCGTGCGAGTTTATATATATATATATATATATATATATATATATATATATAACACAATGCACGCATAAGCTTAGAGACTAAATATCCATGAGAATACATTATCTGATCCAGACAGTTATCGACCCATAATATTACAGGAAAAACCACTTAATTTTCAATTCTTATGTCACTTAAAGATAATAATATTATAGAATATTTAATAACGCTTCATTAATTAATTAATAACATACGTTTTTCAATTATAATGAGAAGTATAAGTTTCATTTTACATGAAATGTTATTTGAAAGTCGAAACTGTATACATACATTTTAAATCAAAAAATAATTTGAATACCAGGGACAGGAATAAAATAATTAAATCGTACTTAAAGGATTAAATTTATTTCACATTCGTTAAAAAGTGTTTTTTTATGCAGATTAATGAAAATGAATTCAGCAGCAGAGTTTACATTTTTCCATAGTCTCGTTTTCTTTTTAATTATATACAAATGTACACCAAAAAATATAATGCAAACATTTGCGTGCGAACGACTGTATTGAATATATTTATCCAAGTATATGTAATTAAATCGAGTGAAATAAAAACAATAAAACACTGATTTGCAATCGACATAATTTTTGTGACCTTCAAATATCAAACAAACTTCGTGACTGACAAATGGTTATGTAATCGGTGTTGTTGGAACAATGCGAACAAAGAGCAAAAAACTGCAAATAAATTGATGCTGACCTTTCATTTACCAGGAAATTAACAGTTATTCCTGGAAAGATTTTAAAATAAAATAGTCACGAGATAAATATGATTATACACATTGCACTAGACTGTCCCTTTTTATATTTTTCGGAGAAAAATTCATCATTTTATTTTATGTTCGTACGTGCGCACATTAAGAAGAAATATTGATATTCAGTTTCTTATAATTCTTTAAATAGAATTCATCTGTGAAATTTAAAACTCCTAAAACATATATAAACTGTCCAAAATCCTTATATATATATATATATATATATATATATATATATATATATATATATATATATATATATATATATATATATATATATATATACACACACACATACAGTTGAACCTTGTTTATCTGGCTTAAACGGGACCAGGACCGATCCGGATGACCGAAAATCCGAATAATCCAGAAAATTCGTTAACGACATACATAACAGTTTATATACATTTTATTTTATTTATTGCACATTTTATTTGCTTTTACAATTGTATTAGAAGTACAAAGCAAAAGACGTATCTGTACCCAGTATAAGTATTATACAATTGTCGATTCACTCACTGATATCAGGATGAAGCAGCCATGTAAATGACATCCTTGATGTTGATTGATTTCAAAATGGAGACGACGTCTCTTTCTTAATTTTCTTCAGCTTCATATTCAATTACAGTGCTTCCAGTCGTACAACACCTTGATGAGCCCTGTTGAGGTACGAGAGGGGATGATTTGTAGAATAGAAATACCCATTGAAAGCGCTCCGACGTTCGTTATTCGGTGCCCCTTAAAAGTACAGTAAAAGCACAGGAGGGAGGAAAGATTTCGTTGCACTGCCGCAATTTGTGGTATAACAGGGAGCACTGTAGTTTGCCGAGCAACTGCTTTCTGTATCGGCGCTTTAAAGTTTCAAAACTCCCTGATCCATGGGCTGTATTAATGCTGTTACATGAGGCGGGAGAAATTTAACTTTGATATCTTCATTAACCAGTTCTTCGTCTGTTGGGTGAGAAGAGGCATTGTTAACTAACAATATCACTTTCAATGGCAAACCTTTTTTTAAGTGACTTTGTACACTTGGTATGAAATTGTGAAAAAAGCATTCTTTAAAAATCGCACTATTCATCCATGCACTTTTCAGGGATTTGTAAACAACTGGCAAAAAGAAATATTTGTATGTTTTAAAACACGTAGCTTAACAGATTTTCCAATTAATAAAAGGAGTAATTTGTGTTTCCCTGAAGCAATACTGTAAACAAGCAATGAGATGATCCTCTTTGATTTTTTGTAACGTCTAGCCGGATCTTCCAATTTCGATGTTAAGGTCTTTCCTGGAAACTTCTTGTAAAAAAGATCAGTTTCATCGGCATTATAAATTTGATCTGGCTTTATAAATTTTTTTTATTATAAAAAGTAAAGTAGTATAATGTAATTTCATATTATTTATAACAATAAATACTGTATTTTGATTTAAAAAAGAAAAAGTATTTGGTAGTTATATTTTTTTTTCATTTCTGAACCCGACAGAATATGTAAATTAACTACCAATTAATTAAAAAAAAATATGAAATTAATTCAAAATAATATAATCTATTTTTGAAATATTTATGAAAAATAAAATTAAATCTGTTTTGAAATCAACTACCTGCTATTCTAACAAAAAATTAAGATCTATGTTATTTGAATTTTAAGTTAAAAGTAACTGTATATATATATATATATATATATATATATATATATATATATATATATATATATATATATATACATATATATTTATTTGTATCTATTGGATAAGTTTTCTATAAAAGGTATAAGTCGATGTCTAGCCTCCAATGCTTATACCTGTTCGACAAGTACAAGTATGTTAATGTAAGTACGTTTGTAAATAGTATTCTGTAATTAAATCTACTCTTACACTTTAAACGTAAATACTTATTCGCGTATAATGTAAATTCCAAAATTTTAAATCAAATTGGTTTTAATTATTTGCACATTAGCTTAAAGTCATTTCGAAATGATATTCTTAGAATTAATTTATAAGACGTTAATGTTGTATGTAATGTATAAAAATAAATGTGTAATTATCATATATTTATTTCAGTTTTCAAATAGATATTGTCTTTATTTTCACATTGCTACTTTCGATATTTATGATTAAATCGTATGTATAATTCATTACAGCATTGCTAATATCATTTACCTGTGTTTATTTACAGATACGAATTTAAATTATTTAAAAGATGTTTACACATTATATACTATTAATGTGACTTTTATACTATTAATGATGACTTGAATATAAACATATGAGTTGCTTTTTGTAACTTCTTACAACCAATACAAGTAAGACATGCTGTACTTGTATTAATTGTACTTTAATAAAAATATTTTTTAATAAGTAAATAAACTAAAAAATGAATATAAAAATTTAACAGTTCCATATTATAAAAAAACCGATTATAATATGAAACATGCATATATATATATATATATATATATATATATATGAATGAGAATTTCTTTTCCCCTTATTCAAACATTACTTTCAAAATTAAAGAAAATAATAAAACATGCAAGTATATTTATGACAAACAGTAAATCGAAAATGACAATTTAAAAAATAGATTGCATATTTATCATATCTTTCTATATAATAAAGACCCACATTTCTCGTCACTTTGTCCGCAGGACTATGTAACGTGGATCCATAGTGATGTTTGCTTTGTCAGCTCATAGGTTTCAAGTTTAATTCATTAAGTTTCGTTCTTAGGTATTTTTTACGTTTAAATATATTATGTTGTTAGAGCCAATTAACAGTTTTTTTTCCACTTTCTATTTTTCCGGCAATTTTGACGGGTTATATACTAGTTTACGAAATAAAAACTCTCCAAGAGTTTGTGAAAAATGCACACAAATTTTATAAAATTAATAAAAATCGACTAACAATGTTACCATTTGTTTACATATTTCTGTCTTTAATTAAGATTATACCACTAATTCTGAAATGCCTTCATTATATATATATATAAATATATACACACACACACATATGTATATAAAAA
Source organism: Acanthacorydalis orientalis (assembly GCA_034766995.1). Classification (NCBI taxonomy): domain Eukaryota; kingdom Metazoa; phylum Arthropoda; class Insecta; order Megaloptera; family Corydalidae; genus Acanthacorydalis; species Acanthacorydalis orientalis. Next base: position 5,546,277 of record CM068315.1, read on the forward strand.
TCTTAAATATAAATCCAAGTGAATTAATTTTAAGCTTAAAATAATACTAGAAATTGAAATATTTGTTATAATACATAATATAAATATATATTTTAATTAAAAAATATTAAAGGATTATTTTAGAAAGTAAAAGAAATCCTAGTACACGAAAACATTAAAAATAGTTCAATATAAGTATCGTTGCCGTATTCACGAACATTGTAGTAGATCAACATCATCAACATTTAGAAATGTGAGACAGAACGTTAACCTTAACTCTCTACTGTTACTATAAAGTAAAAAACTTTGAGGTCATGCAATACACGTTGAAGACGTGCGTGAACTGTTCTTTTTGTTGTTCTAGACCGCACTACTATCGTATCCATCCATGTCCATATATTCAATAGACTATCCGTTCAATTCCCTCGTGTGATACAATTGGTAACTGTATTAATTTTCAAACAACTTGTACATTCAAAAATCTACATTTTCAGAATCCATTTGATTAAGAAATCCGAAAACGAAAATGTATAAATATATTAACGAATCTTTTTTTTAATTTTATCGCATCGAATGGCATCGAAGTTTTACAACAATATAAATTAGGTTATTGTAATACTTTATTTATATATTATTAATGTATGTGTTAAATTCGTTTTCTAGAATTAATAGTTCTCAAAAAGTAGAATTATTTATTAAAATGGAATTTTATGAACAATTAAAAAATATCTTAAAATTTGTCTGTTTATTTTGTTCAATTGCACATGTAAACTCAGTAATATATATATATATATATATATATATATATACACACACACACACCATCATCATCAGCCTCTGTCAGTCAACTGATGGATAAAGGCTTCTTTCATGATTTTCCATTTTGTACAATTAAATGCCTCTTTTCCACTGATTTTCAATAAAAAAATTAATTTCCTTATCCCACCTGTTCATTGGTCTCTTTCTTGGACTTTTTATATTTCTTGACTCCCAGTTAATAATTTCTGTTGTTATATATATAAATGAAGAAAGAAAGAGTAAAGTAAATTTGATAGATTGTATTTGTTTTTAAGACATTATGACCAAATGCCGAATTTGGAAACTTGTGTTTTAAATCACTCTCATGACATTTGTTCATTGAATTCTTTTCAGTTCTTGTAATTGAAATTAATTGCTGCTACGCGCAAATTTTCGTGAATATAAATTGTTAGTAAGTCATATAAAACTTGCTATGTACATTCAGTATTCTGTTTTGCACGCTATTTGCAAATCTGTCTGGTTAAAAGGTAAATCGTGTAAAATAACCTGTAATTATTGTCTTAATATTCATTTTACACACACACACACATATATATACATATATACATATATATATATATATATATATATATATATATATATATATATATATATATATATATATATATATTCATTTATATAATAAACATTTTAATTAATTAAAGAGGGAATTTCGTGCACAATTTTAATATCAATTGATGTTTTATAAAAAAGTTGGACTAAAAATCCTGTCTACTTTTTTCTTTAAATTTATTTTCAGTCGTTTCGAAAAAAAGTTTATATTATTGACATTTAACGACAAAGTTTTCACAATTAATCCGTTCGTTAATCTGCTATCAAACATTTCAAAGTATACCAGAAAATCGTGCACAAAAGACGTGCAAGTGAAAAAAGTGCACAATAGATATCGCACATTAGTGCAATAATATACATTAACACTTTTTGATACACTGTTACTCTTCTCATTTCTTCTGTTTATATATATATATATATATAAACTTATAAATATAATAAGTAAATATATATTTATCTTAACGATGATTTTTACCAAAAATGTATAGAAAAGTAACGACTTTGTAGTGAATATGTACAGAACTAATTACATTCAAAATTATTTGTGTATATTTTTGAATTAATCTTTACTTATTATATTTTTTGTGTTTACCTTGTACATTGATTCATCCTTATAGGATCCAATCCAAGTTTTCCATATAATGGAGTTTTCCATATAATCTTTTATAACGAATTGTTTTTCTCAAAATTAATAAGTGAACTAGTCATTTTTCCTTGAATCACATTTGTAATTTAAAAATTATTAGGAATTAGTTTGTTTTATAGTTTGTCATTTATTGATTTTGTATTCTCTCTCTCTCTCTCTCTCTCTCTATATATATATATATATATATATATATCAGTTAAATTTTTTCAATACGGAAACATTAGTTTATTTTTCGAAAAAATAATTACTTTAATGGATATCTGTTTTATCAGATTATATTCTGATATTTTTTTCCGAGAATTGAAATTTGAAATGTAATTAGAACTGAGATATTACAACATATAAAATACGTCATGATGTACAAAAAAAAAATGGAAATAAGTATTTGTATTAAAGTATCACACAATGTGGTAGATTTAAAAATTAGAAATTGTAAGAAAATCTATAAAGTATTTATTCAATTTTTGTACAATTTGAAAATGTTAAATTAATAAGTAACGCTGTATCAGAGTTTGTAAAAATACGATACTGTGTGATGTTTCTGTGTTCAAATATTTCAGTGTGATGTGCCATATCATTTTTTTCACAACTTGAACTTTGAATTTTATACAGATTTGCACGTTTATTCGTGCATACACAAATATGTTAATTTCCGTGCTTACAGAACATCTTTTGAACTGAAAATGTACATACTATAATAAGAAAACATTTTATCCCTCTACTATTAACTGAGAATGATTAATTCATTTTAAATAAATTTCTGGTCTGTCTAAACAGTTGAGAAAATAAAAAAATATAAATAAATATTTGTCTATATTCTTGTAAAACCATATAATACTGTAGAAATTATCAAAGGTGTAAATTAAATATACTCATAATATTTTTTACAAATATATATATATATATATATATATATATATATATATATATAATGTACAGATGTAAGTATGCAGACCGTTTTGAAATTCGCTGACGAATGAAATTTGAGAATAACTACTTTTTAACAGACAATTAATCCGCCTACAACTTATACCTATCATTATTAAACTGAAATTCTAAGCAAACTGTCTGAAAAGATAAATTGATTGTATTTTAATTACATTGTTATGCCTTAGAAAGAAAAATGTTTAAAACTATTTTTAGTGTAGTTGAATGCTTCTTCTGAGAAAACGTCAAACGTACAGTTTTACCCATGTATAACATTTTAAGCGTTTTTACAAAGAACCGAAATGATCAAAACTTTAATACTTCTTTGTTTAAAATTTTAAAATTACTGTATTAAAACTTATGTATTCCATTTATATATATATATATATATATATATATATATATATATATATATATATATATATACTGAGCCGAAATGATCGAATGTGTCACTTCTTATACCACTCGTAAAGTATTCCAAATACACTTTTAACCTTTTGCACACCAAACAGTTAGGCTATACATTGGTAGTCAACTCCAAGGTGTTTCAAATAGTACGAACTAGGATAAGAGTATGATAAACATAGAAAAGTATAAACACCCGATAACATTGATGAACAAATCTTTTATCTGTGAATCATGAAATGTGGGCAGTAGCATTTCCCGTTGAAATAGAACTCTTTTAAGTGCCTGAGTATATCACAGCTGGCCTTGTGAGTGGAAAATGTTAACAATAACCAGTAGTTGCTTATTTTTCTTAAATTAATCAAAAAATGATGTTAAAAGACCAACATATTTTTAAATGATTACAGAAAAAAAATACAAATTCATTTAAGATTTCATAGTTTAAAGACTTGATAGAACAAAATAGTAGAGATAAGTTGCGAATAAAAATAGGATAATATCCTATTTTATATCAAATAGGAATCCTTCGCCAGTAATTAGAATATAGCTTACATATGACCTGTGAAATAAAATCTGATTAAAGATTTTTCCGCCATTTATTTTTTACTTTTTCTTTCTCTCTCTCTCTCTCTCTCTCTTTATATATAAATATATATATATATATAAATATATATATATATATATAAATATATATATATATATACATATATATATATATATATATATATATATATATATTAGGCTAGTGCAAAAATAATTGCGGTTTTTGCGTATCGAGTATAAAAACGTTTATACTCAATATGCAAGGCTTAACTTAAAGATTTGGTTTCCATTACGAAATTTTTGGAGCCAGATATTTTGAGCATTTTTTATTGCTTCATATTCCAATTTCAACTCATAAAACAGAATCGCACGAATTAGCTTTTTCCATGACTTATTGAAGAGGTTATATCCTACAGTACTAAAGAATGAAAACACTAGACATAAACTGAAGTCAGTAGTGCTAATTTGATTGTTTACAATGATGTATCACATGATTATAACAAAAGATAACGGTAATTAGAAAAATCGGCGCCAAACTTAAAATGATAAAAACCGCATTTATTTTTCCATCAACCTATGTATATATATATATATATACATATATATATATATATAATAATAATAATTTTTATTTCATTTCCGCCTTTATTTTATAACATTTTTTTTATTTCCAGACATTTCACACGAGAGGCGTTACCGCGGTTGGATAATTATCGCAACATCATGTCCATCCATGCGGCTTATAGACCTACATTGGATGAACTTCACCATCCCAGTTTCACGAACAAGGTAAGGTGCGGTTCTGTTGTTAGACAATTACCAATAACAGAGCATTCGTTTATTTTTTTTATTATACGTAACATGTGTTACATCTGACTCCCACTGACTAATTAACAAAAAAAAATGTTCTAAATTATAATTTACTCCAGTTTATTATCGTATTTTTCACATACTGTAATGATATTAGATCGTGACTAAGCACGATACACACACACACACACATATATATATATATATATATATATATATATATATATATATATAAAATATGTGTGTATGTCTGTATGTGTATAAAATTACTGCGAATCTAAATAATCCCATCATACATTCATTTATAAGCTCTATTAGTTTTGATAACATTTTTTACGACTTGGTTCTCGATAATCAAATGTTTATGTATAGAGGAAGAGATTAAAGCTTTTGAATTCAAATAAAATAAATAAAAAAAAAATATATAAACTAAATATAATTAAATTTGTATTCCTAAGGAGATAACTACTAACACTGATTCTTTTACAAAGTCCGTTAAATAAAATTAAAATTAATTAAATTATAAATTACAAATTTAAAATTATGTACTCATTTCCATCATTATAAATAAGATTACAGTTTATACACTCTCAATTACAATTACAATATCAAAATTCTATTGTTTCTTTATGGTTGATTAATCGCAAATCAACTGAAAAACATAAAGATTTTTCAACGTAATAAACTTGACATTGTACATATACCTATTATCTTATAATAGTAGCAACCGTCATTTAAGTAAACGTTTGTTATAAATAAATCATTTCAGCTGACAGAGTCGTCAATTAAATTATTTACTCTAATACCAAATAAATGTCGCGTCTGTTACGGATAGAAATTTGTTCAAGTAATTTTAAAATTAACGGTACTTTTCTAGATATTAGCAAGCAACCGTTAATTAATTGGTATGTCTTCTTAAGAAAACAAGAAACTAATTGTTTTACAATCATTTGGTTTGTAGTTACTGATATGTAATTCTCATTTATGGTTTTAAATTTAGTTATGAACTGTAATTAACAAGACAAATTTATATTTTCTTTAATTAACAAGTTATACAATATATAATAAATATATTGCAAACGCACTGAACATGAAATACAAATATATATTTTGTTACAAAAAAAAATAACAGTGAAAAAATTATAATCTTTAATTTCTAACACTGAAAATAATTGTATATTTTTTTAAAAAAAGTATTTAATTTTGATTATTATCAAAAAACTGATATTTTGTTAAATTTTATTTACAAATAATTTTTTCCGGTATAATTCTATAAAAAACAGAACAATTACGCTATTTATTTATTTTAATTTACCATCCATACTATCCTTTCTCTCAAACATAGCGGTAAATATTTTCACACTTACTAGGTAATGCCGTTATTAGCTCCTAAAAGTTTCTTGTAATTTCTTCTATTCATTAATTATATCTCAATTTTATATATTTCTTCTATTCGTTAATTTTATCTCAGTTTTGTATATTTCTTAGCTTTCATTCTCAATCAGGCAGTAATTTTCTTATTTACCCATTATCGGCCAGCCAGTAATTCCTGTTATTCATTTATATTTTTTTGTTTTCTGAAATGTTTACCCATTTCCATTCTTTTTTTCTCTTTTTACTCATTTAAATTTTTCTTCTGTATATAAGGGCGATAATAACCTTAATTGTCCACGCGCCCTTACATCATCAAATAACCAACAATCTTCTGTATATGTCTTGTTTGTTATATTTATACTGTTTCAGTTCTATGTATGTATGTGTATATATATATATATATATACATTAGGTGTACAAATTAATTTGGTGCGATTTTTATAGAAAACGAAAACTTACGAAAAATGGAATACATTTCCATCCTTAAAATGTCCTCCATTATTTTTTTATAACTTTACTTCATTTGTCGGGAATTGACAATCCCTTGTCAAAAAAATATGGCGGTTTTGAGTCGATGAAAATCTAATTCATTTTCGGACCTCGATCACTGTTTTAGCATTTTTTGCATATTTTATGTATCGTACCTTCCGTCAAAGCTGAACAAATCATTTCTACAGCTCGACAGTATTTTTTTTAACTAGAATGCAAAAAGTGTGCAGTGCCTAATAGACTGCTCTTCGGACGCCATCGTGTTCACTACTGTTTTGTGAAGTTATGCCAACTGTTTCGCCAAAATATATACTGGGTTTAAATGTTAAGGTTGTCACTTCAAACTCTTAAAACGACGAGAAAGTATTTTAATTTAAAACAGAAGTATGATTGATTCAATTAGAGGTACCGAATCATTATTTGTAACTAAAATATCTCATGTTTAATAAAAAAATGTACTGAATGCACTTAAAACACTGAAACAGTTATAAAAGTATAAAAAATAATTTAATGAATATCAACATAATCGTTGATTGTATTTAATTATCCTTATATTGTTTTGCAACACTGAGAATCAAACGTTCTATGTTTTTATCTTAAACTAATTGATTTCCTAATGATTGCAGCAAAGTTATTATATGTCTATATATATATATATATAGAGAGAGAGAGAGGTGTTTAAAAAAAAACTAAAATTTTGTATTACTTGACAATTTTACATTAATGAACACATATAGGCACACACACATATGGAGAAATATATATATATATATTGTTTACACATTGATTTATTGTCGTTAATTAATTACCGCTTTCAATTATATGAATTTGATGAATATCTTTTGCTAATACCAAATTACAATCTTGTAATTAAGTCAAACATCGAATCTATATTAACCAATTATTTTTACATTAAATTCGACTCAATAATATGTCAAGTGGCTAATTACCCATTACGTGGCATTAATTGCACAAATACTTGTGACATGCGACACTATGACTGGACTCGTGACCTGTTCAATCGACCCTAGTTAAACTCTTCAATCCTCCACGTCATGATCAAACGTGCTCCACACATATTTTTACACATTTTTCATTGATGTTTCATTTTTAATGTACGTCGATTTTTAATATATTCTACTTTTACACAAGTCGTGATCGTTTCATTTGAAACAATTATCAATAAAATATTACTAATGAAAAGTATACAAACGCTCCACACATCTTGTAACTTAAATTACAGGAATTATTTACTTATAAATGAAAATAACTAGAGTAATAATGCATAAAATATACGTCATGTTTTACTGTTCCAAATACTAAAATGTAAATCTACAAAAATAATCATAAAATGTTTCATAATTAAAAGATATCTTTCACTTGATCTGTACTTCACAACAGATAACGCATTAGAAGTTTTTATCTATTTTCTTTGTACAGAAAAATTATAATTTTAGGAATGCAAATCGTTGATCCTTAAAACCTAATGTAATTCATTAAGGTATCGCATTAATGTTATCGTTTTTCTAGACTTTATCTCAATTATTGTAACTTTTAGACACTATTTTCATTACTACATCAATTCAAATACAAATCATAATCTCTCAATACGGACTCAGAATAATTAAATAAAATGAAGTTGCCGTTTCTAGTCATAATCGTAATATAATCCAAAAAAAGTTTATTTAAATTAAAATAATATGATTTTTAAAAATGAAAATATTGAATTCACAATGATGAATTCAATTTCCTGTCTGATTTCTAATAAATACCTGCGAAATTGCAAAGTTTTGACACTGATTAGTTAAGTTTAGTACATTTTATTGTATTTATATAAGAAACAAAAACTGAACATCTTAACTATTCCAATCCTATTCCCTTTTAAAACTATGCATTCCGGTGTAGCAAACATAATTTACCGCTAATATTTTTCATGAAAATTACTATTTATGAAGGAATATATAATGATTTTCAATTAGTTGAACATTAAAGTCAATCATTACACCAGCGATTAGTACCAGTAGAACATGTATATTACAATAAAAAAAGGAATATAATTAAAAATAACACTCAATATTTATTTAACAACACATGCGTATAAGGGTTGGGCTTGATTTTGAAATAAAAGAGAGAATTAAATCAATATTTTAGGTTTCTATCATTATTTTTTTAAAACTCATTACTGATAGTGCCTAATAATAGAGGATAACAAGGAATAGCAGTGTTCTGGGAATAATAAAAAAGAAGGATATTTACAAATAAAAACATAGTCGCCTAGGTTTACCGCACCGAAACGGGAGAGTTAAAATCTGTTATCTACAAAAATCTATAAAAATATAAATCTAATTTAATAAAAAATTGTAATAGTGTTGCGTTTATTCAAAGATCGAATGATATTTAATTTAGTACTGAAAATTGATTGAAATTTTAATTCAGTTATTTTTTTTTAAATAGACATTTATCAACCTGTCCAATAAATATAAAACTAATATTAAAAAAAATGGTTTAAAAATTAAGTACATTTTCACAAAGGATTGATGAACGACTTTAGAGGGAAATATCCATTAATTAATAGTTGATTAATCTATTAATTAATAATTAATTACAAAGAAATGAATCGCCCATTAATTAATAAAAAAATAACACATAATAAGGTCTAACTGTATCTAGTTTACAAGTCTCTATAATCAATGCAAAACCATAACATAATACAAGAGGAATCCAGTTAATTCTAGCAAATAATTACTTAATTACGAAATGAGTACAAATGAATCATTATAACATTTTTTGCACAAGTTGTCCTGTAATTAATATAGCAGTGTGTATAAAAATTCGCCAAAAATCATTAATAGATCATAATAATCTCATGACTTACGATTCTAATTATATATATTTAGAACAAATGAAAATGTCATAAGGTCGAGGAATATTAATTACACATTCTTAACATAATTGCATACAGCTTAGTGCAGAAAGTCTAATGAAAACAAGTACTTCCATATTTGCATACGAAGACGCCAGTATTATTCAACATATTGTTAGGATATTCCGTTAAACATTTGTGAGTTCAAGGAATCTGTTAATTATCTATTAATAGTAATTATGTACTAAAATACTATACTTAATAGTAATTATATACTAAATAACATCTGTATTTTTTTTATACATAATACTGTATGTAATGATTATTTCTTTTGCAATACATTTATCGTCATAAGTGCCCGTTAATTTACAACCTTATTTATTACACTTATACTTATCGGTTATAAATAAATGTATATTAGTGAGTA
>CM068315.1:5558610-5831110 GCA_034766995.1 Acanthacorydalis orientalis
TGAATATATAAGTATTCGAAGATTTAAAAATATTTTACTGTTATTCATTTAATAATTAATTTAGTACTTTATAATTAGTTTATTTTTGTAATTTGCATACTAACTTCTGTACTTAAATTCCATTCAAATATAGAAAATAATATTTGAATATTATTTTCTATTCTTGATTGGAATCTTAGTATATTATTCATAATCTATTCTACAGTATGTATTTCAATGAGTGTAATATAATAAGAAAATCTAAATATGTTTTATCAATCTTACTATACAGTTCCATTTTTTAAAATCATATCTCTGGCATGTTATTCCACATACAGAGCTTTTTTTAAAAAAAATATATGAATAATTACAATCACAATTATGTAACTACGAATAATTAATTAGACATTGTCTAATACATTTGATAACTGAACAAATATAAATATAGTTAAGCTTATAATTATAACATAATAAAGTTTAAAAAAAGTTTCACACATTATATTTTAAAAGGTTCTAAACGTTGAATCAAACAAATGGATAATTTCTTCGAATATAAGTACAATTTTATAAATTATTACATATTTCACACATTCAAACAAAATTGTAATGTCTTACTACTCCTGAATTGTGTATTATGGTGTTTAAAAACTAATTACGTTAATTACTGTTTCATTTAAAGTTAATTATTGTATAATTAAGTTAAATAATATTCTACGTTAGATCATATGAAATAAGATTCTAAAATTAAATAATTTGAAATTGCCGTAATTAAATGAGAAATTACTCGTTCACAAAATTTATTAATAAAATAAATTATTACTTATGCAATATAAATGTTAATAAATAATTAAAGAAATAAATAGAAGCATGCTATAGTTTGAAAACAATCCCAACTGTGAAAAGTAATTGATGAAAGAAAAAAATTAACTGTATTTAATATTGCCTCTTATTAAATGAAATAAATTACATACATATACATATATATATATATATATATATATATATATATATATATATATATATCGTGTTTTTATTAATGTATAGAAGTCTTTAAAGAATAAGTTTTATTTTCTAATACTAAATTTGTTTAAAATATTCGATTTTCTGTTCTTAAATGTATTTAGAGATCCATGCTGATAATCTTTTACTAAATGCTGGAATTAGTTCTCACTAGTATGCTTAAGAATATTAAAAATACCTTTATGAGTACGACTAGACCTTCTGATAAGTTAAATAGTATTTACTATAGTACTTTCTTGCAATTTTTAGTAAAAGATTATGAATATGGTCCATAATCATTCTCTAAATACTTACTAGTTAGTTGTTCTTAGTATACCACTAGAACTTACTATGAATATGAAGTCTATTAATAATAAGTAGACAGATACAACTCTTTTAGTGGTGCCTTAAGCTCCACTAATTAGTGGAGTAAAAAAACTGCGATTTTTCTGATTTTTGGATGACAGTATTTTTTTAAATGGAAAAGTTATAAATTTAGTTTCATTAGAAAGAGGTTAGTGGCCTTTAAATATAACATCCAAAAGGTAGCGCTCTGAGACCATAGTTTCTTTGGAAAACATCAATGGATTCCTAGATCCGCGCCCGGTTTCAACGGTTAAACAAGAAATAATGAAGTGGTTGAAATTAAATATTCATCATTAGTCAGCTCAAATAGATAATCTTATAATAAGGTAATGTCACCAAAAACAAGCTGTTTGGAAATTCCCACCATTTGGTCTGAATTTTTGAAAGTGTACTCACTTCTTTTGTCTTTCATACCAGTCCTTAAATGTAATCAGAAAAATAAAAAAAAATATTGATATCAGTTCGAGATAAAAGCTTTTGTTGGTTTAAAAGATAATATATTTTTCAAAAAGGGTGTTAAGAAGTTACAGAGTCGTCGGTTATTCAAATCCAACTAATATACCCCGTTTACAGTGCTCACAACTCCCCAGAGCACACAACATACTGCTTGAAAATGCGAGATTGATATATATTTTCTTTTAGTAAATAGAATATTTAAAATACTTAAATAAGGAAGTTATTTTTTTTATACATACATACATGTGTGTGTGTATATATATATATGTCCATTAATTTGGCGTTTCGACAAAAAAAAAATATTTATCAAGAATAAAGCTGAAAAAATGATAAATGTTGATATTATAAAAATACTTTATTGCTGAATTGTATATTATAAAGAAATATTAATGAAACTTATCTGTGCTTGTATTTAAAAACGATAAGAAAATTAATAATTGAAATATATATATATATATAATTTTATTTGATTAGACTTTGATTAATTTCTACCCAAAAACCCTCACAAAAAATGTATACCCTTACAAAAAATAATTTACTTAATAATCTTTTCTAATAACAGTGCATATAACACCGTATATAATTCTATACATTAATTGTAACGTGATTAATCATGGATGTGTGAAAAAGCATATTCATCTTGTGATTCAAAGAGTAACCGTTATATTCGATACATTGATATATTTGTTTTCAGCCCCAAAATCAGCCGAATGCTCCGGCTAAAGGGGACGCAGCTGCCGACGACAATGGTGAAGCTATTGCCGGCCAGGTGAAATTCGGATGGATCAAGGGCGTGCTAGTACGATGCTTACTCAACATATGGGGTGTTATGCTGTTCTTGCGTCTTTCATGGGTCGTGGCACAAGCTGGCGTAGGTCAGTAATTATTCTTTGTGTTGATGTTAGAACGATGCGAATAAATAATACTATTCGATGTTTAAAATGTATTTTCAAGTTTAGCTACCACTTATTCATTCATTTTATAGAAAAGCGTTTAAAATATATTCTAAAATAGGACTGTTTTTAATAATGGAGACATTTTCTAACCAGAAAATAATGTAAAAATGACAACTTTCTGGTTTTCTTCTAAGATGTAGAACTTACAATACATTCTTTTACTATTATATTTTTAAATGTTCTTTGTAATAAATAGGGAATAAATCAGAAGTTTTTTTTATTAAAAAAATATGGAGTCTGTTTATTGAAGCACGACATCTTAATTACATTAGTCTGAATTTTAAACAGACTGAAAATAAAAAAAACCAACATTAAAATAATTAAGAAATATAAAGTATTGTTAGTTTACTTCTGTATAAAATATAGCATAACATCTCTATAAATGTATGTACCTTCTGACAAACACTTGTAATTTTTTGAAGCGTCATTCATTATTTACATTTCTTTTAACAAATATTATCCATTTAATAATAAACCAGGATACGTTAATAAATTCGTTTATTTGTCCGATTAATATTTTATTTCAGTTTCTTTTATTATATATTTTTCATTATTTTCAAGTCTAAGCCATAAATTTAATTTATTAATGAAGTTATTTAATTTTTTTTCCTAATTTGTTTCACAACAAAGTATGAACATATATAATAAAGTATGTCATAAAATATAGTATATAACTATTTTAAATACATTTCATAATGACAAAAAGTCGTAAAAACGTGCTCAAATATATAAAACAAATTACATACATTTGAACACAATAGCGTTCCAGATATAACCACAATATTATACATAACGATGTCAATGTTTTTCAAGTAATTATGTTTAATGTTTTAATATAATCTTCGAAAAAGTAATTATACCAAATACATGGTAGTCTCATGTGAGAATGTATTAGCAAATTGACAAAACATATAAGTCACTGTCCTAATTGTAATAGAGGATTAAATTAAAACATTCAAAAGTAGAATATTTAATCATCGTGGATTTTTTTAATTAGTGAAATGCTGGCTTTCTCTTTATTAAAATATAATAATGTCATTTTTACGTTGGACAATGAATATGTTAAGCGGGATGAGCGTTAGTAAGAATTTCAACTGAATGATTATGAATAAGGAGCCAGACAACAAAGCTGCTCAGTTTTAGTAAACATAATGCAGGAATACCTTGATTTAGACAGGGTTAAGTACCGCAAAATTGTGACTCAATTTGAAACGACTTAAATCGGTTCATTTGTACATAGGAGTATACCAAGCAAAATTTAAGTCACATAATCTGAAATAATGTACGTACATACGGATATGTGTATATTATGGAAATTTATTTGCAAATTAATAGATATTTTTGTATGTATATATGTATATATATATATATATATATATATATATATATATATATATATATATATATTCGCAAAAATACTATACATATGTATGTACATGTATACATTGTACATATGTATTTGTTAATTCGAATTCTTAATTAATCCATTCTCTTATCCGAAGTGATTGTGGAAGGCGATAATAAATGTCGAGGCGAAATAATATCGAGTCGAGGTGGGAATTTTTTACGACTTAAGTGTAAAGAAATTACTTTAAACGAAGCGTCTTAAGTCATGGTATTCCTATGTAAGATAGCTTTTAACGAAATTATGAAAATAAACGAAAAAGTACTATTTCCAAAATTGAGTATAATTAAATTATAAGGCAGTAACATGTTATAAATTCCTAATCTCATTTTAATTAAATAATAAGATTAAACGCGTATTAAAAATAAAACGAAGTAGAAAAGCATGTATTTTTATTTTGTTTACTCCGTCGAATCAATGTACTCTGATTATTATTCATTAATAAAGCCAGGATTTATTATGAACAATTGATTCGAGTAAAAAAAATCAATTATACGAGATATTAATTTGTTTACGTTGTTTATTGTCTGTGCAGGGCAAGCAGTTGTTCTTATACTGACAACTACAGCAGTAACCACAATAACGGCACTGTCAATGTCTGCAATCAGTACGAACGGGGTCATCAAGGGCGGTAAGTAGCATTCCAAACTCTGGTTCAATTCAATTACACGTATTTATCGAATACAGTTGCATTGAACAAATTAAATGAATGCCATGTTTTCAATATATTTAATTAATGTACAGTGGTAACTTCGTAAGATTCTTGTATAATTAAAATGTTGTATATTAAGTAATCGATTTAAAATCAATTTTATAATTTCTTGAATCATCTCTGAAACAACTTCATGAATTCACAGAAATATTATTGATCTATTATTGATACAAGTAAACTATCTAAAGTCGGGTTGCCTTTAATCGACTAATACAAAAATAATTTATAAATATATTTCAAGACATATATAAATATATATATATAGAGAGAGAGAGAGAGGGATAAAGTAAGATAATATAATGTTTATGTGCTCATATTAATGCTTTTAATTTATTTTGCTACACCAAATTATTTAACTATTTATTATTCCATGCAATGTTAACATTGCATCATTACTTTAAAAAAAGAACTAATCAATACGTTTTTTGCATAAATAAGATAAAGTTTCGAAATATATTTTAAAAGTGTTTTCTCTTACATTTTTCAAAGACATATTACATTAATTATAATTACATATAAACTCTATTATTATTTCTACTTTATTTCAAACGTACATAGTTAATATAAATAGTCACAGTAATATACATGTATGTATGTGTGTGTATATATATATATACATACACACATACCGGGTGTATTTCGAATATTTTGGGTTATGTAATCAAAAAATAAATACAACACAGCAATAGTATTTAGCTGAAATGAAATCGAATTCATATATTGGGTTGTAACTGGTTTCTCCACTTGATAACATCAAGAGCATGGTTGATAGTGATTGCTATTTCACGACGCGTGAGGTTGGTTAGACACTAAACATTGTTACCAAAACTGTGTCGAGATATTTGCGAAAGTTTGAGATTGTCAAGAAGCTCGATAGTTGGGCCCCGCATCAATTGCGCAATAAAAATTTAATCGAGCGAATTTCTGCTTGCGATTCGTAAATGAAAACGAGTGTTTCTTCAAACAACTCACCACTGGCGATCAAAAGTTGATTCAGTACAACAAAGTTAGCCGGAAAAGATCATAGTCATAGCGTGGTGAGCCAGCATAGACTATAGCCAAGGCTGGGTTGCATCCAAAGGAGGTCATGTTGTGTATCTGGTGGGATTGGAAGGGTATCGTGTACATGAGCTGGTGCCACCAAACCAAACTATTGATTCCACTAAGTACTGTTCACAATTGATCAAAGTGAAAGAAGAAATAGACAGGAACAAGCTAGAGTAGGCTAATAGAAAGGACATTGTGTTCCACCATGAAAACGCCAGACCACACGTTTCTGTGGAGGCTCGGCAAAAATTATTGCATACTAGCCTGGGATGTTTTAGTGTATCCACCATATAGACCGAACAACTTACACCTTCAGACTATCATTTGTTTAGAGCTTTGCAGAACTCTATTAAGAATGTAAATTTAACAGGTTTAAACTTCTGTAAAAAACCCACTTGAATCAGTTTTTCGCTAACAAGGCCCAGAGATTCTTTAAGAGAGGAATCTTCCAGCTACCAGAAAGATGAAAGAAGGTCATCGATCAAAACGGAACACACATAATTAATTAAAATTATTTCTGAATTTACAAATAAATGATTTTAAAGACACTAAAAAGGGGGACTATTATATGTTACAACCTAATATATTTATTGTGTTCAGCTATTTTGGTTGTTAGTGCATTGCATTTCGTTTTATTTCTATTAATCTCACAGTTGATGATGATGACAGATAACTTATATTCTAATTATTTTATAATGATAGTAAGGACAGAAAATTCGTGTTCATTATTTCCTCTGTCTTCTATGTCTAAATTAGTATTAGATACAGATATACTTTGTTATATAATGAAAAAATATTGTAAACACTGTGTACATGTACATATGTGTAAACAATAGTCAAATTTTAAACTACAATACAACTACAAATATTTGAAATTCGAACTCGAGTTTTTTTCATAACTTCCCTTATCTGTATTCAACTTCAATTATTAACATATGTAGATTAAAGATGCGGATCGCTGTGTGTGTTTCCAAAAACGGTCAGAAAACATTTTAATTTAAAATAGACTCATGGTTGAT
Organism: Acanthacorydalis orientalis; assembly: GCA_034766995.1. Lineage (NCBI taxonomy): Eukaryota > Metazoa > Arthropoda > Insecta > Megaloptera > Corydalidae > Acanthacorydalis > Acanthacorydalis orientalis. The sequence goes on from CM068315.1 coordinate 5,565,550, forward strand.
TCAATTTAAAGGCACCGAATTAATTTCTACACCTAATATTTTCAAAAAATGTTAGCCATCAATGATTAACAAATTTTAATTAATGCAGGAGGAACTTATTACATGATATCAAGAAGTTTAGGACCAGAATTCGGTGGCTCAATCGGTCTGATTTTCGCATTAGCAAATGCAGTCGCGTGCGCTATGTACGTGGTCGGTTTTTGCGAGTCGATGACAGATTTGCTAGCTTCATTTGGAACCCAAATCGTAGACGGGAGTGTTCAAGATGTACGAATCATTGGATCAGTCACAATAATAATCTTACTTGTTATCGTTGTCGTTGGAATGGAATGGGAAGCTAAAGTGAGTTTGTTTTAAATCGTATTCTAACTCAATAACCAAGTTCTACAAGTACTTTATTCATAATAAAATAATAAAAATGTTCTTAGGCACAAATGGGTCTCCTAGTTATTTTATTGGCAGCTGTATTTGATTTTCTAATTGGGTCATTCATTGGTCCACAAAACGATGAAACAAGAGCGAAAGGATTCGTTGGATATGATAGTAAGCAGAAAGATAATTTTACAAACCTGTTATTCAAATACTTTTACTTAATTCTTACGAATTACATGTTCTTTTTAGTGGAGGTTGCGAAAGAAAACTTTTTTTCTGATTATCGAGAAGCCGATGGTGTCGAACACAATTTCTTCTCAGTATTCGCTATATTCTTTCCGGCCGCAACAGGTATTTTAGCCGGAGCGAATATTTCCGGTGACTTAAAGGTAATTTATGCAATTATATATATTAGAATTTTTAAAAGATGTGGAGGAAGCGTGAACGTGAACTAAAATGTCCATTTCAGGATCCACAAACGTCTATACCGAAAGGAACATTACTTGCTATTTTAATAACAACACTTTCGTACGTTTTAATGGCAATAATTGCTGGATGGACAGTCGTTCGAGATGCTACAGGTAACGTAGAAGATTTCTTCAATGCAACATTTCGAAATTGTTCAGATGTACCGTGTGAATATGGATTGCATAACAGTTTTCAGGTAAGTTTGATAATATTGTGTTATTTAGTGTTTTATAATGTTCAGTTCGATAAACCGGAAGTGTTACCTTCAGTAAAATACAATAGAATAATATTATATACTCAGTAATTCACAGGAATTGAATTCTACATACTTTACAATATGTATATTGTTCAGTAGTCATTTTGTATTCATTTTTGAACTCTATTTTCTGAACAGGTAAATTGTTAATAATTTATTCATACAGATCGGTGGAGATTATTTTAATTATCCATTTTTATTAATTTGTGTCGAAGAAGGTTTCACTAAAAGCAAAATAAATCGATATTTTAATATCATTTTTTCAGCTTTTATTATTACAATTTTATCAGATAAAAAATCAAATAAAAATGACTTCTAGATAAGTATTTATATTATACCAGAATTACTTACCACATCGATATAAATAATAGAAACTAACTGTAGACATATTCGATATAGAAATTGAAAAATATCCTAAAATATCATTTCTGTTTTGAATTTTTAAGTCTTTTTCCGGCGAATGTTCAATCCACAGTCTTCCTCTATCTTGTATGTCTTCGCCCTCTAATTTTTTTATTTATATTAACTTCCGTTATTCCTTTGTTCCAACATCTAAGTCTTCCCTTCTTTTTCCTGTCCTCAGATATAATATTTGTATATACTTGCGAGCCATCTGTTATTATTTTATCTCATCGTACAATATTTCAAAAAAAATAAATTCACAAGTAAAAACATCTCTTCCCTTTGTATCATCCACATACTCTTGAATACTTTCACAATTAATTTTTTTGAGCCATCGTTGAATTCTTGATTGTCTATTTTCATAATCCCGTTCTAATTAAAACAGAAATGGAGAACTTCTCTAATTCAAAACTATTATCACCTTTTATACCTTTTTGAAAAGTATCTTGTACGTTAGTTCCTACTTCTTTGAAACTATTTTCCACGACAGCTATTTTATCTTTTTTATCATTATTTTAATAACTTGAATTTGTATCCTATCTTTCTAGGATATCTTTGAATACCTTGTCGGGTAATTAATTTCTAACACCTTCACTTTCGTTTATCCCTTTTTTTCATCACCCAGTATTCCAATTTAGCTACTTTTTCAATTCTAGTCATATGTAGTTATAGTATTAAGTGTTTTTATGGTAGAGAATAGTGATATTACGGTACAATAAATGTATTTATAAAAACGTATGCGGTATTTTACGAACGATTTAAAATAATGTTCAAAGTAATTTTCTTCATGCATGATATTTACCATGCTCTTCAATTTTAAAACTTAATAACATATAACTAAATTAATTACTCAAAATATTAAATGTCTGTTACATATATGTATGATTATAGTTACCCGTTATTTAAATAATACTTATTAATGGTTTAATTCGCGTGACAAGGAAATTAATATAAATAATTTTCCTTCTAATTTATATTCTGATACTATAATAATGACAATAATTTATATTATCTTTTTTTTTAAAAAAAATATGGAACTCTTTGCAAATAGCCAATTCGTTATAATGTTTATTCGACATAATGTATTCGTTAACGTGTACATATTTATATATATATATATATATATATATATATATATATATATAAAGATAATAATAAACCGCGCAAGACAATGTTCTTTTGCTTGCAAGGTTTTTATTAGGTGAGCGACTGGAGGAACTCACCAGCATTACAATTGACAGGATTGAATATAATGATGGTAGAGTAAGAATAAGTAGGCCCTCCAGACCATGCATCTACAAACTATTTATTTATGAAATGATTTTATTATTAAATTAGCGATACGTTTGTGAACAGTGTCATATGCAACTTGTCATGTATTTCAGATTATTTACTTGTATTGAGAGGATACAATACATACATACACACACAGTTATATATATATATTATATATATATATATATATATATATATATATATATATATATATATATCTATTATTATTATTAAAAACAATAACTCAATATCTTATTCAGTTATCGTTTTCTCTCGCTGGTAATGTTACCCAAATATTCTTAATTCTAAATTTTAATATCTTTTCATTACGTTTTTTAAACAAAATGTGTTATTCTAATCACAAGTTTTCAATCAAATTTCTTAAAATACTCCGTGTATTATACAAAAATCTATTGTCTTGCAACAATTATTCGTTTTGGTGTCATTCTGTTAAGAATAAATAATTGTATTCAAAGCCTAATTTAATTTCTGTAAATTTTGAAAGTGTTTTTATTGTATTTATACATATGTTTTTGTCAAAATTTAAGCCGCATCTAAAATGTTGTTGAAAATAAGATTCTGAGCTTTATTGTCCATCATACACACACATAAGTCATTGCTGAATCGGCGAAATATTGAAATGTAGTGAATTTTTATTAATACAATTGAATGTTTTTCCGATATAAACTTTTACCTGTCTAAATATTTTTAACATACTTTAATCAGCTAAAATAACCTTTTCCGAAATTCGTGTCGGTTTTCTTATAAATGCCGTTGAAAGAGAAGCTTTGTTCATTTTTAAAACGTTTATTTATATTTAAAATTGTTCTTATTTCGAACTACTGAGCTGTGAAATATGAACATATTTAATATTCTTCAATAAATTCTAGATTACAACATGCGTAAATAATTCATGTCAGAAGATAATTATAAATTAAATCACTTAGATTTGTATGCATATCAGGCATTAAACATTTCTCTGTGGATACTATTTAAAATCTTGAGCATCTTTTGTGTCTACATTAAGTAGTTTCTCAATTATTTTATTTTTCAAATTAAAAACGAACAATTAACTTCATTTTATCAGTTAATAAAATTGTCTCTATATAGGATGTTCTCCGATTTTGTTACTTTCAGACCATGTTTTTTTCTAGATAGTGTACAGAATAATCAATTTCATTTTAATAGTTAATAAATTTGATCAATTGGAGCAAACTTAAAATAAAGTGTCCTCTAGAATTATCAAAAACATTTTGTTCTCCAGTTTATTCCATATCTCAGCACTTTATAAATTTTATGGATTTGTCAAGCAAATATTTTTTCCCGATATTATACCTTTGCTTTTTGTTCAAATTTTATCTACCTTTTTTATTAAGTGTAGAAATGAATGTATAATGAACTACGAGTCATATTTTTTAATCTAAGGTCATTTTTTTGGTCATTTATATCATTAATACTTTTCTTGTGAAGGTTAATATAAATTGAATTTATTTTTTTCTGTATATATAGATAATATATATTATCTATATAATGACTGATGAATTATATATTTTTTTCGTGGCTTTTAAAAAGGCAAGGGGAATCGTTTTATATATATATATATATATATATATATATATATATATATATATATATATATATATATATATATATATATATATATATATATATATATAATGAATAAAAAATAGATACGTTTCTATTAAAAGATGTTAAAAATATAACTTCTGTCTTAAAAATTTGATTAAAGATATTAAAGGAAATAAAAATGTTTTAATTATTATATTAATTATTTTAAATTAAGATGTTTCATAATTTCAAAAATATTTTGCCTTCACTGTTTCATAGATAATGTGTTGCATTTAATTGGAAACAAATTTAAACTTATTTTGTGTTTTTTGAAATTATTTGTTGATTGAAAAAATAAAGACTATAATATATATTTTTTTTTTTATTACAGGTAATAGAACTTGTTTCTGCTTTTGGACCCGTTATATATGCAGGTTGTTTTGCCGCCACACTATCTTCAGCATTAGCATCTCTTGTGTCTGCTCCTAAAGTATTTCAAGCTCTCTGTCGCGATAAACTATACCCAAAAATTGAATGGTTTGGCCGTGGATATGGTCCAAACAATGAACCAGTTCGTGGATACGTGTTAACGTTTTTTATAGCTATTGGTTTTATTTTAATTGGTATGCACGTTTTTAAATAGTTCATAATTATAAGTACATAGTATTTATACACTTTAATTCAAAATTACTCATATTTTTTACATAATAAACATATTTTGTCCTTTAAAGTTAAATAAAACACATTAAAATATTTTTTTCAGATAAAAAATATTTTTTTCTTAATAAACACACACACACACACACACACATATATATATATATATATATATATATATATATATATATATATATATATATATATATATATATATATATATAGTATATAATATATATATATATATATATATATATATATATATATATAATATGCATATATATATATATATATATATATATATATATATATATATAATATACATATATACATATATATATATATATATATAATATACATATATATATATATATATATAATATACATATATATATATATATATATATATATATATATATATATATATATATATGCATATATACATAATTTAATTTTTATCATTACAGGTGAATTAAATTTAATTGCTCCCCTTATTTCAAATTTCTTCCTTGCTGCATACACATTAATTAACTTTTCAACATTCCATGCATCTCTAGCAAAACCAGTTGGCTGGAGACCAACCTTTCGGGTAAATAGTTATAAATATATTAGAAATAAATATTTTAAAATACAATTTAATGATTGTCCATTTCTTTTTATAGTACTACAATATGTGGCTTAGTTTGGTTGGAGCTGTCTTATGTGTTGTAGTCATGTTCTTGATATCATGGGCAACAGCTTTGCTCACAATGTCTGTTGTATTAGCTTTATATTTAATCGTGCAGTATCGAAAACCAGGTATTTATATTCGCATATTAAGTGTCTGAATGTATGAAATTCAACTTAGCTCTATGTGCTTACATTAAAACATTAATTAACAAATTTATATTAAAACATGAATTAAGTCAATATTAGTAAAGTTATGGTAATGAATGTATTCAAAAACATATATTCTTTATTTAGCTGTAAATTGGGGCTCTACAACTCAAGCACAAACATATAAAAATGCATTGAATGCAGTACAGCAGCTGAACAATGTCGAAGAACATGTTAAAAATTATCGCCCACAGATACTTGTTTTGACTGGAATGCCTAGCACAAGACCACCTCTTGTTGATTTTACATATTTATTGACTAAGAATCTGTCTATGCTTGTATGTGGTCATATTTCACAAGTAAGTATACCTTTCTTTTGGATATTATGTATTTCCATTTTTTTTTAAAATAAATTACAATCATTTTAATTTTTTAAATTTATATATCGAGCATAATTTAATTTTAGGAACCAATTTCTAATCGTGTTCGAAATTTGTTGAATAGTAAAGCTAACAGTTGGTTGAGATATCATAAAGTGAAAGCTTTCTATTCTCATGTTGATGGTTCCACATTTGAAGAAGGTGCCAGAGCTCTAATGCAAGCATCTGGAATTGGAAAGTTAAGACCAAATATTCTATTAATGGGTTACAAAGCAAATTGGAAAAAGTGTTCTCTTGATGAATTGAATATGTATTTTGAAGTAATGCAGTAAGTATTGTAATTTTTTTACATTTTGTATTAATACAATTTATTTATTAATTAAATCATGTATATATCATATACATTCATAAATGCACATTCTTGTTTCCATTGTGTTGTATTCATAAGTTTCTTATAAGAAATCATTAACTGAACATCAAAATTAAATATATTGTATAAAAAATGAACACAAATTTAGCAATCATGCATTTATTAAATAGTAATAAATAATAATAAAATTAACTGAACACATTGTGAATATTTACATTATATTTTTTTACTATTTATAAAAATATAAATTCTATAAAAAGGAGTTCATTTTAAATTAAACAGTACAGTTAATTTTTTTATATTTTTCTTAAGTGAAAATAATTTTACAAAATTTATACAAAAACAAGTACATAATTAAATTAGGATATAAAAATCATATAAACTCGTTATTTAACTTTGTTGAAACCATTTTCATTGTATTGTGTAACATTCTGACAATTTACTTTAACTTAATTCTGCATTAAAGAAAGTTAAAAACAAGATCTAAACAGAACTGATTAAATAATTTACTCTACATTTTCATCAAAAAATTTTTCATTAATGTAAACATAATTTTCTTTCTCTAACTTTGATCTCATATCATTTTCATCTTCTAAATGATTTGTAGTAAAATGTTGGCTACCTACATCATTAACAATATCTAATTTATTATCATCTATATACTCCTGAATACTTTCACAATTAATATTTTTGAGCCATCGTTGAATTCTTGATTGTTTAATTTCATATTCCTGTTCTAATTGTGGCACTGAAGTGGAGAACCTCTCTAATCTATCTTCTTTTCTTAATTCAAAACTATTATTATCGTCTAAATGACTTGTAGTAAAATTTTGGCTACCTACGTTGTTAACAATATCTAATTTATTATTATCCACACATTCCTGAATACTTTCATAATTAATTTCTTTGAGCCATTGTTGAATTCTTGATTGTTTATTTTTATATTCCCGTTGTAATTGTGACACTGAAATGGAGAACATCTCTAATTCTAAACTATTATCACCTTCTATATCTTTTTGAAGAGTATCATATACATTAGTTTCTACTGCTTCGAAACTATTTTCTAAGGCAGCTATATTATCTTTTGTTAAACAATTGTCAGTGACATGTTCTTCCTCATTTAATTTTTTTCCACATAATTCAAACTGATGCAGAGGCAATTCATTAGAATGAAGTATTACTGAATTGAAATGAACTTGTCGATCAGTTTGTTTACAAACAGATTTTTTGTTAAATTCGTGTAACTTATCAAGTTTATCACCAAGTGGATTATCATCTATTTTCGTTACATCACCAATAATATTATTGTTTTCTAAAAGAGTAATTTCTTTCTTTAAATGCATACAATTGAAATTTGTTTTATTGCCATTCTCGTCACAATTAATTATATTCGAACATAAATTTGTTTGGTGATACGATTCCTTTTTGTACGTATTCTCTTTAATTTTTATTTCTTCCTGTTCAAATCCCAAAATGTTCAGTTGAATCTCTTTTGAATTTTTAATAAAATATTTATCAATGATAGTTTGTTTTTTTACATGAGGTGTTTGTATGGTTCCTTTTTTATCTTCTAAAGTAACCGATATCTTGTTTTTAACATTTAAAGCACTAGTATTATTGGATTCTTCAGTTATACATAACTTTTTCTTTTTATAAGCTTGACATATCTTAAGCTTACTGGCACGTTTCCTCTTATTAATTTTGCTATTAGGAGTACTTTTGCAATTTTCGGATATTGAATTTAATGAACATTTATTATTAATCACTGTACTAAAATGCTTAGATTGATCGACTTTACTTTCTGTTATAGATTCAGTTGGGTTCTGATCATTATTTAATAAATCAAAATCTGTTTGTAAATATATACAAGATTTATTTTTTTCTGAAATTAAGTTTTCTTTCATTTTTAATATTTCATGCGACTGAACACATGTATCTGTAAAAGCTGCACTTAATTCATTACTGTTCTTGTGACTAACATGCGAAGTTGAACTTTTCATGAAACTTTGAAGATCTGCTGTTTCAATACAATCATTTTGCACAGTATATAAATCATTCTTGACATTTGTATTCCCGTCAGTTTTATTTATCAGTAATTCATTTTTATTTTCCATACGACTTCGTGGTGGACTTTCATCAACTTTATTCGTGTCAGTAAATTTTGAATAATGTTTTATTTCAGAACATTGTAATTTGTTTTCAGTTTCTGTTTGTTGATCGCTCATTGAATGGTAATGAATAAAACCATTTGCAGTGTTATCTGTATTTAAATGTGCTTTACTTGAATCTTCATTATTATTAATTTCGTTATCTTCATCTTTATTTAAATCATTTTTATTTATTTCATTATACTTTAATACTATCGAATTCTTATTATCATTTAAAGTGACTTGTATAGGTGCTGTAATACTTTCATTAAGTGATTCTTTAGCAATCTTTTTTGATATGTTTAATGATGTTCTGAATTTTCTTTGGTCAAGTTTTCTATTTTTTTTAATAATAATTGGTTTCATATTCTCAAGAATATTTGTATTTTCTGAGAAATAATTTTTTTTAGTACTGTACTTACTTTCAGCTTCTTTGAAATTCTTCATATTTTCATTAATGTCTTCTGTTCGTTTATTAATATTAAATTTGGTTCTAAATCGTCTGAAATCAATTTTCGGATAAATGTCTCTTGGTTTTTCACCACTAGATTCAGATAATGGTACAGAACTTTGTTTTGTATCCTTTTTTTTTAAACACATATATTTGTTTTTCCATGCTTCTGTTTTACTTTTAGTATAGAGTTTTAAATTTGGTTTTATTATAATTTTACTTTCACCGAGTGTTTGATATTTGTATTTATTTAACTTTTTCATTTTGAAAATTACTTATCTTTGTTCAGTATAAATATCACACAAGTAATTTTGCTAACTCGGCTAAAGTCTTTGTAATTGTAACTTCAGAAAACTTTAAAGAACTTTAATTAAAATATAAATAATTATGTATAAAAGAGCACATCTAAATTTCGCTAATATTGTAACAATTTTTTATGTGTTGCAACTCCAGTATATTCTCAGGCGTTAATAAGACAGTGCATTCTATGTTAACCTGTTTATTTTTTTCTTCGCGCTTATTATAAACAGAGATAAAAAAATGCGTGATACACAAATATTAAAAAATAGCAGCATGGATTGTTCTTCAGTGGAACGTTTCAAAATTCGTATTACTTACAGAGAACTACTACTAACTAAAATTACTAACTTACCACTAACTACATTTTTTTGAAAGAAAAACACCGTTCTTTACAACATAATTCAGCATGAAATTTATTACAATAACACATTTATTGTTATTAATACTTACATTTCTTATTGTATTAATGAATGATTAGTTTTAAAGTGTTATTTGAATTTGACTGTTAATTTTATAATAGTTGAATAATTAATACAAATAAAAAACAAAACTAAGATTATTAATTTATTATATTTTATCATGAAAATTTTAAAGTTATTAAATTATTCAACATTAAATAGTTATATTATTACCAATAAAATAAAAATATAGATTACATTTATTGATATTTCTAAAATGGTTTTTTAAATATAATTTTGCTAAAAATAATAATATAACGTAAATAAAAAAGTTGTCATTGGGAGTCAAGAAAATTTCCATTATATATTGTTATACAGGTGTACATATATATATATATATATATATATATATATATATATATATATATATATATATATATATATATATATATATATATATATATATATATATATATATATATATATATATGTGTGTGTGTGTATGTATGTTTATATATATATATATATATATATATATATATATATATATATATATATATATATATATATATATATATATATGTGTGTGTGTGTATATATATATAGGTATATATATATATATATATATATATATATATATATATATATATATATATATATAGGTATATATCTACTGTGTGTGTATTGAAGATATGTATTTTCTTTTTCAGTAAAGCATTAGATATGCATTTAGCAGTTTGTATTCTAAGACTGCAAGAAGGTTTAGATTACAGCCGTATTTTAGCAGGTGAACAAGAAGAAAACACTGTTACGAATGGAAACGGAACTGTGAACCAGTCTCAGATTGGTAGTGATACAACAAGATCAAGGAGAAATAGCACAGACTCTTTGATGAAAGATCATAATTATAGTCAAATGTCTCAAGGTAAGAAAAATAATTTCATATCTTTTATTTCTTTTATAAATGTTTATTCATACATAATATCTTAAACGAGTTTATACAAATTTGGATAATGGCAATGCGTTTCTAATTTTTTCATGTAACTGTATGTTTTTAAAAACATTACTTTCATTAATGTTTTATAAAAAAATGTATTAAAAAATCATTCCTATTGCATTTTTAAATATAATCTGTCAATCAAGTATTTTAATATTTGTTCATAAATGTTGATATGATGTTTGAATTTAATACATATTACTAATTAATTATAATCCAGTCATGTGACAAATTTAATTTACACCTCTAGCGAAATACATTTATGTAAATTTGTAGTACTTTGTATTATTTCCTTTCGTTATATCATAAAATTATATTTAGTGTTTGCCTGATAAAACAATATTAAATAATTCTGATGGAATTTATATATATATATATATATATATATATTAAAAAAACTAATACTGAATAATATTTAACTATTGAAGTTTAATCTTAGTTTTATACTTAAAAAAAATTAAATTAATTCAAAAATTAATATTAAAAATACATTTATATTTACAAATTATAATATTTAATACATTAAATGTAACATAAAATATGTTTTATATATTTTTGTTGTAAGAAAATATCATTCAAGGAATTATTATGAAATTGAAAACTGTCTGTTATTATCTCAGAAAAAAAGTACAAAACAAGCAATTGGAGACAGGGAAAAAATATTTAGATTGTACGTAACATTGATTTATTTTTCTATACTTGTGTTTCGCTGGAGTATAAAAATAGAAGTTTCAATGATACAGTTAGTTAAATTAATTTCAGTTTAAATTTTTATATAAATACATTCTTATTTAATTTTTAAATTCGATAAAAGTACTGTTTTAAGACATGAAGATAATTCCGTTTTATAAATATATTAATTCTATTTCTAAAGTATAAAAATATATTTAATAGGTAATAAACAAAACGAAAACATCAATCAAAATAAAACTCAATTTGTTAATAATTATAATGAGGAATAAAATAACAATTAATTATATTAAATGGCATATTAACTGTGATTTAATATGTTGACAGTATTAAATAATCACTAAAACTATTTTAAATTTAATTGATAAATATAACCATTTTAGTGTTTACAATACATATATATATATATATATATATATATATATAAATAAATAAATATAAAGCTTCTTAAAGTGTAATCTTTTTTCATGTACAAATTACATACATCAAAATTATATAAAAAAAAAAACAAATTTACAATTTAAATGAATAAGTTTTCTACAGATATCAAAATTTTAATACCATTACCTATCAATTAAGTTCAATATCTAATTATTTATATCTAAAGACATTATTTTAATATCTCTTAATAGAAACTTGAAGTGTCTAAAATTTATGAATATTATATTTATAGAGATCAGTAATTAAATTTTTCTTAGACTAAAAGTACATTTATGACATTGTAATAAAAGATTCATCAAACTAGAAAATATATCTTTTTAAAAAATTAACAACGTAGATATGGAAATATTAGACAATCAGGTATATTTTGAAATTACGAACAGCAATAGCAGTATATATATACACACACATACATACATATATCACAATAAAATAAAAATAAATATAAATGATGATGTATCATTGAATCTTTAATTTTAAACTGCATGTAAGAAATTCATTCATTCCTAACGCAGGTTCTCGTCAGACAACAGTAACGAGTGGTGAGTCAGGAATATTTGGTTTGTGGTTCAACTATGGTAATACTAATTTTACCTTCAGTGGTTTTATTTGTTAATCATTTATCATCAATCCCTACTGAACATTATAAAATTATTAACCAAATGTATATTAAAATATTCATAAATAATAATGAAAATAACTGCATCAGCAAGCTAAAGGGAAGTGAGTAAATTTGTAAAATATTAAATTTATTGTGATCAAAATTGTTTTATCTAATATTTGAATCATGTTTCCTATTGAAATATAATAAAATATAAATATTAGAATATGATTAACATACATTATTTTACATGGGACCTATGTATATTAGAAAAGTGACAAAAATGTAGACAGTGAATATAAAATTATTTGTTTTTAAATTGTATGTTTATATATATATATATATATATATATATATATATATATATAAATTAAATGTTTATAATTTAGTCATTGAAATTAGTAAAAATATACATTTAGTCAATATATATATTATTATAAATTAATTTGGGAATAATCAATTCTTTATTTTACTGTTTTTTATGTAATATCAACATAGTAAACCATAGATAATTGTTTAATATAATTAGTATAATGTTTTATAGCAAACTGATGCAGTTACAGAATAATTTTATAATAACATTTGTTTATACATCTTAATGCTTAGTTTTTGCTTTTAAAAATTAATTATTGCAACAATGTAAAAAAGAATATTCTTAACTAATATATTAAATATGCTATATTAATGGTTTAAAACAAAGCCGGTTACTGATGATTTTATTTCTCATTGTTCCATAAATACATATTTTATATTTTTGAATTTATAGTTTTTTGTGTCTAGTTTGTATACTTTTAGATGCTTGATAAATTAATGTTATTTAGATACACTTTAATGTTTTATTACATATTTCATAAAACATTTAAATATATTTTTAAAATTACATGACATTTATTCACTAACAGAAAATATTAATAATTTATAACACTAATATTCAGAAATAAATAAAAAGAATATGTTTGTAAAGTATTCATATAAAAAATAATTCGGTATTCTAAAAATATAAGCTTTATTTTAAAATATTAATTGTAGATACATCTTTAATAAAACTAATTAATTGTTTAAATAAAGTAGTTTGTGTGAAATTAAATGTTAAACATTTTATAATCAGTCATGCTTTATTAATGTCCTTAATTAAAATCTAAATGCTTGTAGGCTTATTGTAGAATTCTGTAGTTTATATTAAAATTTTAATTAAAAAGGATTGTGTGTTTCAACCATATGTGTAAAATAAGATTAATGAATGGCCGTGTTAATGTTACTCCGAGTGTATCAATTGTACCAAAATATGAAAGTTGTCATTAACTTGATTACAAACATATATTTTGTATATGTGTTTTTAAACATTCATCATATAAAATGCTGAAAGCTAAATACCAATGATATATTAAATATGTTCACCTAATATTCGAAATAATTTCATCTTTTTTAATATCGTTTGAAAATCAAGGATGAAAAATGTAAATATTTTAAGCATTTAAAAAATTGAATGAAATATTTTTTAACTTAGTAAACATGGATGTATAAAAATAAGTATATAAAACCTTATGTACATAATTGAAATTGAATGCATTTTTCTTAGTAAAAATATGTATTTTATAGTAAATTTTTATATTAAAAAAATGAATTATTCATACTAAGAATAAAATAATAGCTTTTTGCTTTTATATGCTAAATATGTGAAAAATGTAATTCCATGTAACATGAAAAATTAATGCTTATCTATTTTTAACAGCAAGTAGTATTAGCGATTTATCAGTGCCAACAACACCCAATGCCGTACGTTCTCAACATGTAAGTGTAAATATATCACCGAGTGCTGAGAATCAAACAAATGGTGAAGAGGAGACAAAGAAGAAAAGTACTCATGAGTCAAGTCGTGATGCTTATAAAGGTCCAGGTGGTAAAGAATTGCCAAAAGACATTGTACACAATCTTACACAGTTTCAGAGGAAACAGAAGAAAACAACCATTGATGTTTGGTGGTTGTATGATGATGGAGGTACAAGATTAATTTCTAGATTAATATTAAATATTAGTAATATTATTGATTGATCGGTTTTCAATTTATCTTTTAGGTTTAACTCTCCTCTTGCCTTACATTATAAGTACAAGACACACATGGTCAGGTTGTAGACTTCGTGTATTCGCTTTGGCTAACAAACAAGCGGAACTAGAATGTGAACAACGGAATATGGCTAGTTTATTAGCTAAATTCCGAATTGATTATTCAGATTTACAAATAATACCTGATGTTACTAGAAAACCACATGATAATACTAGTGCCTTTTTCGATTCATTGGTTTCTGATTTCAAAGTGCCACATATTGATGGTGATCCAGATAGTGGTATGTTATAATTTTATTTATATATATATATACACACACACACATACATACACACACATACTTCAAAATAAATTTAATCTTGCCTTAAGTAAAGTATAGTGTTATTTTACATATAATTTTAATTTTTCAGCACCAATCACAGAAGCAGATTTATTAGCAATGAAAGATAAAACAAATAGGCATCTACGTTTACGAGAACTTCTACTCGAACATTCCCACGAGGCTGGCCTCGTTGTAATGACTTTACCGATGCCACGGAAAAACATTGTATCAGCACCACTGTATCTTGCGTGGTTAGAAGTATTAACACGAGATATGCCACCGTTCCTTTTAGTACGAGGAAATCATACTTCGGTATTAACATTCTATTCGTAAAAGTTATCAAAAACATTAATCTATTTTATTTTCAAAAGTATTGTTTTTCTGGTATTTTTTTATTTAATATGTAATAATTAAATATAACTGTAACTTAACAGTGACTGTAACTCATTAATTTACATGTTCATCATAATTGGTTTAGATGTTTTTTTTTTTTTTTAATATATTTATATATATAAAAAAAAAAACGTTTCTCTTAAATATTTAAAAACATAAGGATATTAAAGTTCTAACACGAATAAAATATGTATTTACATATGGAAATAGATATTTTAACTTGAACGAAATAAATGGAACAAAAAATAACTATCCAGTGTTAAGAATAAAAAAAATGTCTTCCATAAGATCATTGCACTCTAAGTTAATAAATTGATTTATTTTTTTGCATAAAATATTGTATTTTCATTTAATTTAGAAGTTACACACATTCCACAATTATGAATTTGTAAATGAAAAACAATGACATTTTACAATTCTGCTTGTAGTTATTTTTAATTTTTGAATCAAATATATATAAGTTCCTATACAAAAACTGTATTTTTCAATTTATTAATTTTTAGTGTATTTCACTGTGTTGTATCATTAATAAAACAAATATTTTTATACTGTAATTTTCAATTCATGAAATTTTTGTAAACTTTTTGTAATTATATATATATATATATATATATTAAATATATATATATATATATATATATATATATATATATTAATATATATATATATTATATATATAAACAAAAACACATGATTATCAAATACTCCTGCGAATCAAAATTATTTATTTTGTATAAAATAGTATTGATTTATCTAAGAAAATAATTGTTTAAAAATTAATTCATTTTATTTAGAACTTAAATACAATTAAATTTAATATTAAATTTTGTACTCGACTATATATTTTTACAAATTATTCTATTTCATTTGATTATAGATAAACTTTATTTATATATTAAGCTATTATAAAATTCCTGAGCATCAAATTTTATCGATGCGTTTTTATTTCACTAGATGCAAAAAAACAACAAAATTAATAATAAAATTTAAATGTTGCATCTTTGTGGAATATATTTAGCATTTTTTATCGTGTTTATAAACAATAATAATTTTATTAATTTTTTATTTCAAGTTATGAACTACTACACTAATGATAGCGATTTATTTGATTATAATATATCATTTTAAAATACTTTATTCATTTCATAAACATTTTTTTATTTAGTTATATTTATAGTGAAAGTAACCATTTAAAAAAGATAAACAATTAATAAGTTCCACATGAATTAGAACGATAAATTTCTCTAAGATAATATAATTTAATTAGAAAAGATGTTTTCAGATACTGTTAATAGGAAAATATGAAGAATTTATTTTATACTTTTTAGTCTTCATTATATATTTTGAATTAGTTTTTTTCGAATTCTAATTAAATGAAACAATAGTAAATTTTAAACATTATACAAATGAAGAGAAATTTTATTATTACATTGAAGTTAATCTAAATAATTATTTGTTTTTTTATTTATTTATTTGAATGGTATTAAAATTATTTTTAAAACATTTCTATAAAAAGTAAGTTATTATTCACATAAATGAATGCATTTATATGTATTATAATATGAAAAAAGAAGCAATCAATTTAAAAGATAATATATTTCGAATTAAAACAAATATGTAACAAAAGCTTATTTTATAAACATTCAGATAAAGAAAATACACAAATATACTTCAACTTATATATATATAAAAATGATACAAATCGAATATTTTTTATATCGAATAGAAAAAAATATAGCCTGTTTTTCAAAGGTCAGGGTTTTGGGTATAAAATATTTATGTAATGTAGCTAATAGGCCTTTTTAATAACATGCTTTGTTTGTTAAAGCAAATATCTCGATTATTAATATTTTTATGTACTAAACATATAAGCAGTTGTATTTTATAATATATTTAAAAATAAGATATTTTAAAGAAAAGTATCACATTATATATATATATATATATATATATATATATATATATATATATATATATATATATATATATATATATATAATCCAATGGAAAAATTTTGCAAATACAAAAATTTTATATAAGTTAAATGTTTACAATTTAAAAATGAAAAGAAATATAAAATACTATTTGCTTAACTATGGCTAAAACTAACATGGAATAATTCAAAATATCATTTAATAATCTCTGGCAATGTCAGTTATCTTTCATATATTTTTACATGTGTAAATGAAGTCAATACTCAAAATACGTTTTACTTTACTAATTTAAATCTGTAATCTTTTTATGAATATTAACATGTATATTACTACACTTTTAAAGTAATTTTGGATAGATCTGAAAATTAAATTAATAAAGTATAAAACATCACTGAAACATTTTGTAAGAACTTCATAAACGATCTATAAAAAAATTTACAACCGATTTCAGTATTGTGTATAAGTAAGTAAATACATATAATTTTTTTTGTTATGAAAATTTATGTTAATCAAATGTCAGAAAAGTAATTTCTTTGTAATTTAAATGTATTTTAATTTTTTGTTAGATGTAATTTATATTTAGTTAGTAGGTTCTTCACTCGAATCGTACATTTTAAATAAAAATACATATATTTATATATTTTCAGTTTTATTACGTATACATATACACACAAATACAACATGAACAATTTAACGTAACCATACTATTTTAATATAACCTTCAATGTTTCTTTTTTTTTAGTTTTAAATAGTTTATTTTATGCAATGATAGTATTCTGTAATGTAATTATTTGGAGGTTATTTAATAACGATTATATAAATTTAAAACATATTGATCACATTTTTGTTGTATGAAATACACATGGTATAGTCATAGGTTATGTTTATAACAGTGAAGTGAATCTCTTTGTTAATTATCAAAAATGAATTTAGTGTAGTGAGGAAACATTTATATATTTTTCTAGACGTTTCATTCAGTTATTCTCATGAACTATTGATAACAATCAAGTACTAATGTTAAAATTATTTTCGAGGTTACGTTATACGGTTTGACAGTTTGGAGTTGAAGTGAAAGTTTATACAAGTGTCTACTATGGTTTATATAAGACTTCTTTTAAACTTACCTATGGTATGAAATACTAGTACAATAATTAACATTGATCCACAATATTAACATAAAGATCACACTCCCGAGACTAAGTTCCTGTAAGCTCGCCAAAGTTGGTGGGCTCATCTACGAACCAATATAGGGGTTAGCACTATATAGCCTGGTCTCTGGTCTGCACTAAAGCGATACATAGTGTATCTATACTTAAGGCTAGCGCACATTAGGACGGATTGCATCGTTGCGGATCGGTCAAAAATCCGCCTGCAAACCGATTCCAATGCGCTGTGGTTCGACCCGCCCCGGCAGTAGTGTGCGATGGCACATATAAAATGTATGAAAGCGATCGGTGCGGATTTTTGCGAAACTGCAATCCGACCTAACTGTGCGTTGGATGGAAGTTAGGGTTTGGTCCGGGGTCTTAACCGAGGCTCTTAAATCGGCTTTGACAGGAGATTCGTGTTTCAGGAAGTGGGTATAGGGGATGGTTTGAAATGATTGAGTCCGGAAAAAACGAACGGCTCAAGAACGAATCATTATATAGTTTTAGCACTGCGACTAAAATACCCTACGGCTTCACTCGACCCCACACACTACAAAACATTTTCCGATCGAAAATGTTCGGTGATTGATTATCCGCAATTTCTGATTATTATTTATGCGTATTTCGATAGTAATTCCATTCATGTCGGCGGTGCACTAAGATATACAAAAATGTGCATTTTCTGTACTTTAGTGCTTTACTGACGATCGCGTCGATTAATAATCAATTATTGCACAATCTGGTCGAAAAAATACGATTTTCGAATTGAATTAATTGTGAAAAAAAATTAAACATAAATATTCAATTGAATATTAATAGACGTTTTCAAAGTATATTCCTTTCGTTTGGTTAATGCTTCGTAAATTATTGTTTTCAATTAAATATTTTCAATAAATGCTCGACATTAATATTCTATATGAAGAAAACTTTCAAAATTTAATGTTACTTTTACTTTGATGTTATGTATTTTAATCAAACAAGTGAGGCACCTACCAATTGTATCATTTTTATAGTTACTATTATATATATATATATATATATATATATATATATATATATATATATATATATATATATATATATGTATATATATATATACATATAGTATTGTGAAAAACAGAAACAACAAATTCTACTTAAACATTTAAGTGCATTTATCTTTTCTTCCAATTAGTTTACACTGATTTCAATAACGCATACTTATATATTGATGAAACAAAAGCAAAATGATACATTTTTAAAAAAAATAAATAATTCACTAATATTAAAATGGTAAGAAAAACAAGTAACTGCAATAATATGAGAGAGTGCAAAACTGAAGCAACAAATCTAGTGCTTTGTGTAAAAGCCTACATTTTTAATAACGTCGGCGCATCTGCGTGGCATTGATGAGATTAAATTTAAAATGTTGGTTCCGGGTATCTTTTCCCATCCATTTTTTAATGCTCGGAACAGTTCCCCGCTTGTTTCCGAAGCGTTCGCCCGCAACTCGTCGTTTGAGAATCCCGAAGAGATCTTCAATGGGATTCAAGTCTGGCGATTGTGCCGGCCAATCAAGAACTTGAAGCCCATTGTCTTTCAACCAATCGATGCATGTTTCAGGTCATTATCGTGATCAAACATCCATCGAAGCGGCATATTCTCATAGATAAAAGACTCTCTTCCACTCAGCATGGGGCACATTTGTGTTTCTAGAATGTTTATATATGCGAAACAATCCATTATCACTTCCAATTTCGTAAAAAGGACCAACACCATGGGTTGAAAAATATGTTCAAACCATCACGCTACCATCACATTGTTGTACCATTTTAATATTAGTGAATTGTTATTATTTTTGAATCTGTTTTGTACAGTAATATATATATATATATATATATATAGGAAAATATAGGAGAGGGTAGGTAAAATATAGGAGATATTTTTTTAAGTTAAGAAAACTATTATCAAAACTTCCAATATATTCTTTTACAAACGCCTTTCACCCTTTCACAAACCATCGAGAAGTTTCCGATTAAAAAAAGTTTAATAATGAATTACTGAACATGCCTGATTATTGCTTATGTACAAATGGATGACGAGGCTATTAGCGGAGCACTGCTCTACAGAAAAAAATGATTGTTTTTGGAAGGCAAATATGTTAATCATGTGCGGAATTAATATAAAATTAACATTAACAAAGTTTACTCTCACATGTTTCATAACATTTTATCAGATTTTTGTACTTTTAAGATCTTTTTGTTTTTTACGAGGGTCAGTCGAATATAAAAGAAACTTTTTTTCTTACTGCCAAACGAGCGAATATTCCCGGCTGTGATCGAGTGAGGATATTAGTGGGAGTGTCTAGATTCATTCCTTGCCATGTACATGACTTCGCATTCGTTTCTTTAGTAGCTAGCACGATGAGTAAGCAAACAGTATCTAGTAGCGTTGCGCAAATTTTTAAGAAACGAAAACGTGAAACTGGCCGAGATTTTGCGAAGGTTAAGTGAACAGTTCGCTGGCAGACGTTATGACGTGCAAAATCGACGCATCCGCGTTATCCCAAGACTAGCATCACGTCGAACGACATTCGAGCAGTTCGTTATTGAAGGCGACGTGCGGTCAAAAGTGGATGGAATTTGTAAAGGAATCAGGACAATCCATAGCAGTGTGGAGTCTATCGTTTTTTTAACGCGTTTTAAGTTTGGCTGACAGTGTCCTGGAATATCTGTAAACATGTAGTCGTTCTGTCGTTCCTGTGGACTAGCTCCCTTTCAAATCTAGACTGTAACGTGTTTTATCTAACAACGTGTAATACTGTCATATGTCATAATCTTGACTTTGCTGCCTAGGAAAATTTTCAAAACACCTAGTCGACCTTGTGGAGTCCATCATTCCGCCATCAGTTAAAGTTTCGAATGATTGGGTGTCGCTCCTGCACGACAATGCCAGGCCTCGCATTGGTACCCTAACCGATGAGAAATCGACGCAAACGCACTGGACTACTGTCCAACGTCCCCCTTTACAGCCCCGATTTATCGCTATGCGATTATCATTCGTTTGGATCCACGCAAGGAGGCGTTGTGAGGACAACGATTCGAGATTGATGAAGAGGTGGAACACTTCGACTACAGTTGGCTGGGCACGCCCCACTTATTGCTACGATACACGAATCAAAAAAATGCCAATCCTGTGGCGAAAGATTTTAAACGTTAGCAGGAACTGTGTAGAAAAATGACTCGTCTGTGCATTTGCAAAATATTAATTTAATAAAGAGTACGGGAAAAAAGTCGGTTTATATTTCGTTGACGCTCGTATAACAATTAATGTAAACACATCTTATTATTATTATTATTATATATATATATATATATATATATAAATTCACATATAAAAAAACATTAAAGTACTGTCTGTTTTTCCACGTTATTTGTTTGATTATTACAATTATCAAAAGACACAATACAATCTGACATTGTGGCCTAAATTCACATTCACAAATGAATTCTTCTTCACTTCACAAACCATAACAGATTTTATTTTTTCAATACGTTTTTCTGTACTTAGTATTTTTCTGTTTCTTTGTATTCTGAAGATGATGGCACCGTCATCGAAATTCGCATAAACAATTATACAAACGTATTTAATATTTTTCACAACGAACCAATAAAATATGTTTTATTAAAACCGAACGAGACAGACAATCAGTAATACATTTTATAACTTTTATTCAGTATTCTGTTACATTTATCGGCTTGCTTCCCGGTTCTACAGCAAGGGCATACATTTTTCATTACTGTTGTCTATATTTAATATTATGACAATTAGAATGAATGTATGCGCCGATGATTTAGTGTAAATTGATACATATCGAATTGAAATTATAAATCAGATTGATATCCATCCATGGTGCTCAACGTGTCAGCACACTTAAAACGACATTTTTAAATTGCAAAACATCTTGAAATGCATAAATGTTACATTTTAAACGATGTAGTGTTTTTTTTATTCACCAGCGCAGCATTTATCTTGTTTATTTCAGTTAGTAGGGCGTTAAGTGTATGTTTGAATAATTGTCACTTTAAACAGATTATTTATAACTAGAGCTCGGTTTGATGACAGTGGAAAATTAATGGTTGCAAATATTATATGAGTATGGTGTATTCATTTTTTTTATAAGAAAAAGAAATTATCTTAAAAAATTAACTTTTTTTGCATAAAATATACATCTCTCATACATACATTCATACATACATACATACACACATACATATATATATATATATATATATATATACATACTTCTACTGTATATTGTCGTATCCCTCGGGTGTTGGTTGCCAGGACGGTTCCCTTCGCTGCCCGATGGTCGATCTTGATTGATTCTTTAGCCGCTATCACCAGGGTACATTTATACTCTGTCGAAAAGTTCTCTATTATATTTAATTTTTTAATTTATTGTCAAATACAAGTACAATTGATTAATTTTATGCGTATGAATATAGTTTGTTCTTTGAACAAATTCAGTAGATCAATTTTATGCGTATGAATAGAGTTTTGTTGTCAAATACAATCGACTGATTTTTATGCGTCTACTATTTTTGTTACTGTTTGAACAAATGCTATCGATAATTATCTAAGCAACCTTATTATATCGAGCTGGATTGTTCTAGGTTGTTCCAGAACAATCTATTTGTTCTATGATATTTATTTGCTCAGACAGCTATGACAATCCATTTGTATATCGTATACCACACTATATATATATATATATATATATATATATATATATATATATATATATATATATTCCTTTATCTATCCATATTAATAGTAATAATGTTTAAAAAAGAGAAAATCGTATAAATTGAAATTATTTCATTTTAAATCTTCATATTTATCATCATCATCATATATATATATATATATATATATATATATATATATATATATATATATATATATATATATATATTAATATATATATTTATGTATGTTATTTAAATTTCAAATATTGTAAAAATATGACCATGGCATGGATATAAATACATATACCAATCCGATGAATGATTACTAGAAAATACACATACATGTTTACACACACACACACACACACACACACATATATATATATATATATATATATATATATATATATATATATATATATATATATATATATATATATATATATATATATATATATATATATATATATATATATATATATATATATATATATATATTGTGTGTGTGTATTTATAGGCATATTAAATATTTTATTATAATCAGAAACACATTGACTTTAAAGTAATATTCTCAATTTTTACATTTACGATCGTATAAAATATTAAATTAAAACAAAATCGCGTGTATATTAATTTTTATTAAAAAATAATGATGATTTAATTCATGTTCCACAAAAAAAAAAAGAAAAAACACGCATACCATAAGAAAGTGGAACACAAATATGCGTTGGAACATAATTATGACGGACGAAAATGTACATATTTTTAGAAATCACAGAGAACACTATTCCAGTTTAATTTTATATTGTTAATAATGTAGGTTACGGCGCGAAACAAACATGTGTTTGCACTTTCAAGACTGAAATTTGTATGCGAAGCTTTTTGTATTATGGCTTTTTTAGGTAGAAACCATATATATATATATATATATATATATATATATATATATATATATATATATATATATATATGTATGTGTGTATGTGTGTATATGTGTATGTGTGTATGTATGTATGTGTATATGTATGTATGTATGTGTGTAATAAACTTATGTAAAAGATTCAAAACGATTATAAGCTGTCTCGTTTATATTTAAAAATAGATTTGTATTGTTTTTGAGATTTTCCTTCAAGTACATATACGTGATTATTCCAAATCAGTTGGGTGGATGAATCATTGTTGTTTATTCATTTCAATGAAAAGTTTATAAGATGGTGACAACGACCTTAAATGATTAGTACGGTGTAGCGGTTATTATTCTGGTAATGCACTGGCGAGTTCATGTTTTGTTAATGAACGTTTTACGTTATTCATCAAGGTTAATACTCTCATGTGTATTAAAGAGAATTATAATTCTAATGTCTTATTTTTCAATTATGGAAAAACGTATCATTACCGTATACATTATGAATAAAAGTAAAAAGGAACGGCGATTAAACATTTTTATCATATTTCCGAATATTCGATTATCATTGTTTTGTTTATAGACTTTTATTCAATTTAATTTTGATTACAGTACTATAAATTGCCCGTCAGAATTGACGGGAAAATAGAAAGAAAAAACTGTTTATTCGTTCTTACAACACAATATATTTAAACATAAGAAATATCTAAGAACGAAATTTAATGAATTAAACTTGACCTTGTGAACTGACAAAGCAAACATTTCTCTTCACCATAGGTAAACATTTCTTGTCGCCATAGACTTTGTCCTGCGGATAAAGTGACGAGAAATATATGTTTTCATTATTGCTATAATATCTCTACTTTAAAACAAACAATTTTGACCGTTCGTACTCGAACTTTTTCTCGGCTAAAGCTTTACAGGAACACTGACTTTTTTTTGCGTTTTACTCATACGGAAAAGTTATTCATTGTGAAGCAAGAATAATAAGTAATTTTTTTTTAAATGTCGTTTCATTATTTATAATATATATTCGCTGTACTGATGTCTTCTTGCTTTTTTTTCTTACCGGTAAAATAATGTCACTGTCGTCAGAATCGCTGCTTGATCTCTTCCCACCACAATCACTTTCTGAAGAATTTTCTTATTCTTCAAAAACAAACTCATCATCACTGCTATCTGGTCTATCACTGCTGATGGTTCTGTGGACATTACATTTTGTTTTCATTAGTTTGTTTTCACCACTTTGTTTTGTTTATATTTTTCCGGTAATTTTAAATGCCACTATATACACGGTCTTAAATTCTAACTACTAAAGCAATTCAACACTTGTCAAAGATATATATATATATATATATATATATATATATATATATATATATATATATATATATATATATATATATATGTATCATCATCATCTTCAGCCTCTGTTAATCCACTGCTGAATAAAGGCCTCTTCCATGATTTTCCATTTTGTTCGATTCAGTGCCTCTCTTTTCCACAGTTTTCCAATAAAATCTTTAATATCCTCATTCCATCTGTTCATTGGTCTCTTTCTCGGTCTTTTCATATTCCTTTGTTCCCAGTCAATAATTTCTCTTGTCCATCGGTTGTCCACTCTTCTTGCGATATGTCCAGCCCATTTCCATTTCAGACTCTTTACTCTTCTTATTATATCTGTGACTCCTGTTTGTTTTCGTATCCACTCTATTCTATTCCTATCTCTTCTTGTTAGTCCCAACATGCATCGTTCCATACTTCGTTGTGTTGTTTGGAATACATATATATATATATATATATATATATATATATATATATATATATATATATATATATATATATAACCGACTTCTGACACTGTCGGTTTAAAATAACTTATTTTGTTTTAAAAAAATACGTGCATGACTTAAAACAAACCGACAGAATTAACGCAATTATTTAAGATATATTTTTTTCTTTCGTCTCGTATGGATTACTTCTATCTTCTTCTCGTATGGATTACGTATAGAGGCACTTCTAAATCTTCATTGTCCGAAAACGTTTGTGACTTTTAAATCGTATTTCAACAAACGCTCTCTTCTAATTAAACTAATAAATCAATGACACTCATCATATCTTATTCGAAGTAATGTAACTTTGACATAAGTCAAGTCAATTGATCAATCAAATTGAGTCAATTCAATGAACTGGTGAACTGATTGCGTCGTTGATGTTTCATCTTAGTTGATTCTGTTAATATACATTATTTAGATCTATTAAAGCAATTTCTGAACATCATTTTCACAATACAATAAAATTCAAATGATTTGATTGCACTTGTTCCCTTTAGGATCTCATTTAGTTGATAAAATAATGTTCTTCATTAGATGATTGCGAATTTTTTTTAAGAAATACGTGTAAATGCACATATTTTTAGAATATATATATATATATATATATATATATATATATAATTGATTATGATCAAAAAATAAAGAGGTTTAAAATATGTATCGTTCTAATTAAAAAAAAAATAAACAAATATTCATCGAAGGCTGAATAATCGCTTGTGCACTTGTTTGTTCAAGTTAATCTCAATGATCTCAACATAGTTAGTTAGTATTTTTGTTCAGTTCAATACTAAAATACAGTTGAATTAAAATATTAAATGGGGGATAACATGTTTTTTTTTATTTTTGCGTTTTTTAATACTTTCGTGTAGAAGCCTAAGTTTAATCACCCTATATATATATGTATATATATATATATATATATATATATATATATATATATATATATATATATATATATATATATATATATATATATATATATATATATGTTTATGTTCATAACTGTCCTGTTTAGAAAATGTGCAATAGTTATGGTCAAGTGGTTAACCAGACTGCCCATTTGTCAATATGATATTGTACAAATTCGAGTTAAATTCTTTCGATTGTCTTAAATACTTAATAAATTTCTCTATTACATTATTATTTCATATTTAGTATGAAAAAGTCATCAGTTCATAATTGAAAAAATTGAGAAAAAAATAAATCAATTCGTGCAACTAACGAGTACTATGATGTTTCAATAATTTAAAGGAAAGTAATTATAAAACTGTATGTAAAATCTATAAAAAATATATTAGCTATTTCTATTGTACATATATATATATATATATATATATATATATATGTATACACATATGGAATGGTTTTATTTAGGCCTCCACATGAAGGTATTAAAGTGGGCGCAAGAGTTAAGAAAAGGCCCGTTATTTTTCATTTAGTATTTTAATTCAATTCAATACTGAAATACAATTGAATTAAAATATTAAATGGAGGATAACATGTTTTTTTAATTTTTTCGTTTTTTTAATACTTTTGTGTGGAAGCCTAAGTTTAATCACTCTCTCTCTCTCTCTCTCTCTCTCTCTCTCTATATATATATATATATATATGTTTATATTCATAACTGTCCTGTTTACAAAATGTACAATAGTTATGGTCAAGTGGTTAACCAGAGTGCCCATTTGTCAATATACTATTGTACAAATTCGAGTTAAACTCTTTCGATTGTCTTAAATACTTAATAAATTTCTCTATTACATTATTATTTCATATTTAATATGAAAAAGTCAGTTCACAATTGAAAAAATTGAGAGCAAAGTAAATCAATCGATGCAATTAATGAGCACCATGATGTTACTATGATTAATTTAAAGGAAAGTATTTGTAAAACTGTACATGAAATCTATAAAAAAATATATTAACTATTTCTATATAAAATTATTCATAAATTTTATTACAAATAAAATCGAAGATGACGCAACACAGTACTTCCTATTTTCTATTATTCTTGTTGCATTAAATAATTATAAATTCATCAATATTTAACAGTTTCAAATCGTGACCTATGATTATTTTTTCCGTTGCTTTGAAGCATGCTTCGCTCGCGCAACCATTATAAAACCCGAGTTTTTCATTACTATTCATAAACTCACGAATAATCGGTTAGGATTCACTTATACGTCACATTTTTGTGTAATACGATTACGTTATATTATTTATTATTTAATTTATGAATAATTAGAAGTGATGTAATTATTTCGAGTAATTGTTTTTCATACGTATTTTTAATTTAATTTTAATGTTTATTTATAAATTCTTTTTCTATGTAATACCGGAACGCCTTAAACATTTCAACATATTTAAAAACGAGAATTAATTACTGAAACACTAACGAATTTTTTCATGTGTTATAAATGTTTAAATACGAGTAAAATTTAACAGATACACATAATCAAATAGCTAGAACGTTGGACTGTTGATTAATGTGTCCATGAGCTAAAATCCTGTCTGATGATATGAATTAACTTTCATAGAAAAAACTTGTGAATTACAATTGGAAACACTAGAGTTTTTCATCAAATATAGGTGATTCAGTTTAGGCTTCCACATGGAAGTATTAAAGGCGGGCGTAGGGGGTTTAGAAAAGTCATATTATTTTTTATTTAGTGTTTTAGTTCAATCCAGTACGAAATTTTATACTTAATTTCGTCGAAATTTATTACTTTTCGTTATTAAATATTTATGTTCTGCGCTCGGTGCATTCCATTTGTATTCAACATTTGTGAAATTCATTTTATATGAAATTATTATTTATGTGTAATAATTTAATTTTTTTCTTGTATATGTATATATATATATATATATATATATATATATATATATATTTAGATATTTATGTATATACATATATATATATATATATAGAGAGAGAGAGAGAGAGAGAGAGAGAGAGTGAGAATATATATATATATATATATGATTCAATTTAGGCTTCCACATGGAAATATTAAAAGGGTTTGCAGAGATTAAGAAAAGTCATGTTATTTTTTATTTCATATTTTAGTTCAATTAAATATTAAAATTTACAGTACTAAATTTTATACTTTGTTTTGTTGAATTCTATTACTTTTCGTTATTAAATTTTTATTTTTTTTTTTGCTCGGTGGATTCTATTTGTATTCGACATTTGTGACATTCATTTTATATGAAATTATTATTTGTGTAATAATTGAATGCTTTTCTTGTATATATATATATATAGAATGATTAAACTTAGGCTTCCACATGGAAATATTAAGAAAGGGCGCAGAGATTAAGAAAAGTATTGTAATTTTTTATTTTGCATTTTACTTTAATTCAATACTAAAATACAATTGAACGAAATTACTTAATGGGGGATAACATGTTTTTTTTTTAATTTTTGCTTTTTTCTAATACTGTCGTGTGTGAGCCTAAGTTCAATCACCCTATATGAATGTTTTAAACGGGTTAAAGAAAACATATTTCGAATAAAATTATTCTGATGAAAAGTTCAATTGTAGCTTATTAAGTATTCAAAAATGAATCGAAACAATGTTTGTACTCAAGAAATTAGTAGTAATGGACTATGCAAATAGTGACTATTACTGTTTCTTTTATAATTAAATGAAAATTTATTCTTGAAATATTTCTCGATTAATGTACCTCTTTGTTTCTCGGTCATTTCTCTGTTTTCTTCATTTCTCACTTCTCTTCGTGGCCCCTACATCTCGGCCCGTTTTTTACGAGATTTTTGTCTGTGGCCCTCTTGGAATATCCTGGTAAGCTCTGGCGACCATATGGCCTCAGGTTGAGAACCCCTGCTGTAGAGGTGAGAAAATGTCATATCGAACTGAGGAAATTATAGAACTATTCAAATTTAAGCGAATATTTCTGCGACAGTATTTACGCGGAGGCAGTAATATAACATTCTTTTTAATTTAACACAATTTATGAATGAATTAGAAACGGTATGGAAAATAAACACTTTTTACAACGATTGGAATGAGTCGATAAGAAAAAGTGTTAAACATATTTTCAAACTTTCTAAATATATTAATTATTTTCAAATAACTAAATATATTGATATAGTTTTTTTTATATAAAACGAAATTACAAGTACTTACATAAAAAATAAACAGTAGAAAACGAGAAATGAGAAAATGAAATAAAAAAGCGTGAAAGAATCGAAGATGCCATCTTCACGAATTCGATCGTTTTTAGAGGCGGTCAGACGTGACATCTGTATCAAAATTCGACTGAATAAAATCCGATGACTGACTGTACACTCAAGCGAGCATCTATTGTTGAAAATGGAAATCTTTATGGCTAGATGAACTGTTCATTTCCTATGAGAAACCGCTGATAGCGTATGCGGCCATGCCGAACAAGCCGTTTTCACTTTTTTACCAACGTCTCGATCCGTGGCGGAAGATTGCATGCAATTTTAATTTTGCGGTGTATTAAATAATATAATCGGTCGAATATTATTAATATTAACACTAACATAATTATTGGTATTAGAACGATCATTATTGTTATTATGACATATTGTTTTATAATATTAAGAAAATCGATTTCGCGGTGGTTTGGTCTAAAGTTCGTTGTATAATGGTGGTGGCATGTTGAAATATTATCTGAAAATATTTCCGTATATATACATATATACATACATACACACACACATATATATATATATATATATATATATATATATATACATATACATATACATATACATATATATATATATATATATATATATATATATATATATATATATATGTATATATACAATTACATACTTCAGTTTAGAAATTTAAATTCTGTATTTGTGTAATCATAAAGGAGCATTTATCATATAAGGTCTGTTCGATATGTACACTGAACTTACTCCGAACTGACTCTTGAATTTTTATGACTTTACTCTGATTTTCTTACTCTGAACTTGTTTTCATCGAACAACATAGAGTAAGGTTAGAGTAAATCATATGAATAATGTCAAGTTTCGGTGATTTGTTTATTCGATGGCGATTATCATAGATAAAGACTATCGAGTTAGACGAAGATGCTTGCTTTACTCTAACAAAAAGCTAGAGTAAGTTATGAACTTACTCTAAACTGTTCGACGAAAATCCCGAGTAAGTTTAGAGTACATATCGAACAGAGAAGTGTAAAATTTCTTACTCCGAGTAAGTTCAGCGAACAAATCGAACAGAGGTATAAAAACCCATACATCTATTTACAGTATCTGACACCCGTATTCGTACAGCAGTATTATCGATCGATAAAATAGTGAAAAAAAGACAAATTGTGATGAAATATTTAATTGTTTTTATTAATAAATTATATATATATATGTGTGTGTTTATATATATATATATATATATATATATATGTGTGTGTGTGTGTGTGTGTTTATATATATATATATATATATTAGGGTGTAACATGAAATTGGGGAATTTGTAGGTGAGAATTAAAACGCAATATTTTTAACAAAACAGAAGTCATTTAATCAGAATAATTTTCTTAAAAAAAACCATCAGTTTCAATGGTTTTTTAGCAACGAGAAATTAGATTGT
Source organism: Acanthacorydalis orientalis (assembly GCA_034766995.1). Taxonomy (NCBI): domain Eukaryota; kingdom Metazoa; phylum Arthropoda; class Insecta; order Megaloptera; family Corydalidae; genus Acanthacorydalis; species Acanthacorydalis orientalis. The sequence goes on from CM068315.1 coordinate 5,597,074, forward strand.
TTATCGATTTTTTATAAAAATCTGCCCTTTTAGAGCTTGTAAAGTCTTCGAATCATTGAATCACTTCTGTTTGGATATGGAAGTTTTTATGTGTTAGTCCAGAGCCCTTAATGGAGACTATGTTGAGACATAAAATCGATTTTTTTTTACAAAAAACGGTGTTTAACTTGTTTTTCTCTTCCCATACTTATCAAACGACCCACGCAATCCAAATATGAAGTATGGTTTTCTATTTTTTTTTTAGTTTTCTGTTCTATTTAATCATTATTTGACTTGTCTCTAATATAAATTATTTTTAATATAACTAGAATTTTTCAGATTTCCTTCCTTTGTGCCTTTATCGTTTTGGAACAAATCAAATTTATCTGTTTTTCATTCTTTTTCATAAGTGCTCCACTGTTTAATCAATCAATTATTATAACGTCCTTGTATTACGATATGCACAGATAATATAATTACGAATATGTATCTATTAGGGTGTAACAAATGAAATTGCAGAATTTGTAGGTGACAATTAAAATGCAATATTTTTAACAAAACAAAATATATTTAATCAAAATTAGCTCCATCAGCTTCAATGGTTTTTTGCCAACGAGAAATTAGATTATTTATCGCATTTTTATAAAAATCGACATTTTTAGAGCTTTATAAAGTCTTCGAATCATTGAATCACTTCTGTTTGGGTTTTAAATTTTTTATTTCTTAAATAATATTCCAAGTGGCGAAAAAGATGATAGTATGTCGGTGAAAGATCTGGCGAATAAGGGGGATGCGGTAAAATTTCATAATTCAATGAATTTAATTTGGAAATTGTGGTTCGAGATATGTGTGTGTGGTCGAGCATTGTCTTGCAATAGTATTGGCCCATATCTATTGATTAGCATTGGCTGTCGTGGATTACGTTAACGCTGTCAGTATAATGGTATTGCCATTAAAATAATAAAATAAAATAGCATGCAATTTTTACTATTTTTTTTTAAATATTTACACACACACACACACACACATATATATATATATATATATATATAATGTGTTTCAACTTTGGCTTCCGCACTAAAATATTTAAAAAAAGCAAAAATTGAAAAAAAACATGTTATCCCCATTTATTATTTATTTCAATTCTATTTTAGTATTGGTTTGAACTAAAATACTAAATAAAAAATAACATGACTTTTCTTAACCACTGCACCCCCTTTTAATACTTCCATGTGGAAGCCTAAATTGAATCACCTATATATATATATATATATATATATATATATATATATATATATATATAAAATATTTAATTATTACACATAAGTAATAATTTCATATAGAACGAATTTCGCAAATCGAGTGCACCGAGCGCAGAAAACATGTACTTAATAACGAAAAGTAATAAAATTCGACAAAACAAAGTATAAAATTTGAAAGGTCAGTGAAATCATAAGCAAATGGTAGTTTAATCGCTGTTCTAGGTGAATTATGTTCTTGCAATGTGTAATGTTTCACTCTTTTGTTTCATTTTTAAATGTTATTTGTGAAACGTTAATATATACACTCGTGTGAAAATACTATATTTGGTTTTACATTTGTCAACATTGTAATGAAGCTTCGGCGTTTGTGATTTGATAATTAACATTTTCGTATGTGTATTTACTAATTCATAATTTATTATTAGATGTAAAAAATACTCGTAGCGTTTTCAGATAGTTTCTATGATAGAGAAGTGCATTTAAGTATACTGAAATCAGAATATCATTAGCCAAAAACTAGCACGAGGTTTAAAGTAATAAAAATCTATGTATCATACAATACTACAAATACTAGTAAATACATATACATATATATATATATATATATATATATATATATATATATATATATATATATATATATATATATATATATATATATATATATATATATATATATATATATATATATAGTCCTGATAGTGTTTGTTCTTTTAGATCACTTGAGTTGCTGTTCTTCATTATTAAAGTCGGCACATGTTCCTTCCGGCATCCAATCCTCAAACCCGTAAAAAACCTCCGTATCCAACACTGTTCTCCACTTAATCCCGGTTAAAAAGCTGCGGCTAAGACACCGGATTCTCTCCCCATCCATCATGTGTACGACACTTGATGTAATTAATTCATATCAATAAAATCATTTTTCTTTTCTTTCTTTCTTTTCTTTTTTTTCCTGTTGAAGATAACACAAGTGCTGTAACTAGTACTAGAGATTAGAAAAACTTAAGTGAATTAAAAGGATGAAGACCATTAAGACATCAGAATTACAGTATACGAGTAATATATATATATATATATATATATATATATATATATATATATATATATATATATATATACATATCTGTGTGTGTATATAAACAGAAATTATAAAAAATATTTTTATTAATACTATTGTATTATTAGATGTCAAATATTTATGTTTATAGTTTGTTATCAACAAACACTACAAACATGAATCTGTAACAATTTCCGACTATCATAAATTATAAGTAAGATCTTCAAAAAGGTGTCGACATAATGTCTCAAAAATCTTTAAAATAACACACAAAATGTCGTTCGCACGTATAGAAATAAACAACTAACAGAACTGTGTCTAAATTCAAAGCACTCCAAACAGTTGACAGGACCACGAACTGTCATATTTTTTAAACAGTAAATTACTCCAACAGTAATATGAAAAATAAATACCGAATTGTTGGAGATGCGTTAATGAAAGACATTTAAATATAAAAAAGTGATTATATATATATATACATACATACATACAAGGGGGCTTCGTCCCCTGCTCGATGCGCTCGGCCACTTTTCAATTATAAGCATGTCCATGTAATGAAACAATAAACATATTTGGGTATCATAGAAGCCACGTCTCAAATAAATAAGTCAACGTCATGGATTTATATACATATATATATATATATATATATATATATATATATATATATATATATATATATATATATATATATATATATATATATATATATATGTTACACACAATATATATGTTAGTATCTCTATATAAACATTCTTCAGGTAGATGATTTTTAGTAATGTGTTATTGTATAAAGTTTTTTGTAGATGATTTTGATTTTATATATATATATATATATAGAAAGAGAGAGAGAGAGAAAGAGAGGGAAGATTCAATTTAGAAGTGCAGTGCAAGTGTAAAAAACGTGTAAAGATGAATATAACATGTTAAAAAATCGTGTTAAAAAAGATTGTGTAACTGTGAATCGTGTAAATGAATACCGCATGAAAAGAGATCCAAGTGTAATTGTTTTTGATAATTATTTTTCTTTTATTCTCAAACAATTTCTTTTAAGATATTGCTTAGAACTCAATTCGAATTGAAAAGATGTAAATGTATAAGAACGGATTTACTGTTTTAATAAAATTTTACAATTTACTTCCTTCTATTATTATTTTCAGTTTAGTTCAACTATCACACACCATATACCTGATTGAAACTGTTTGATTGCCGAATTCGAAATTTATAATCGACATATCAGTTATTAAACCTGTATCGACTGATGTAAATCAAAAAAAAAAACATTTTCAGAATAATTTCGTATCGAGTAACACGAATGAATTTTTTTTTGTAATTATTCTAGATTACAAATCAGTAGATTTATGCGTTAATCGCATATTTGTAGACTCTCTTTTATGTATGAATGACGTACAAAATAACATATAACTGGATTTAGTTACAGCGGAATAAAGCAGTCGGGTTATCAGGAATTCTATTTTTTGAATAAGCATACATTTCATATTGCTATCGGTATTTTATTATTCATTCAATAAGCAAACAAATATATGAACAATTTTATAAAATAAAACATGTAACGTTATTTCATTCAAACTGATATCAATGCATCACCTTAATTACACATAACGCGACGCGGAAGGACCGATAAATAGGCAGAGCGTTTCTAATAGCCATTGTTGTGATATTCTTATGATACTGTTATAATCCACGCTCGGAAATAACTGAATATACTGATAATTCGTTATTTTTAATATACGATAATTCATATGAGATATTATTTCAGTGCGTTAAATATTCATGAAAATATTTTACTTTAAATGATTGAATATTCATAAGGTATCTGCTCTATGATGTTAATTTAAATTTTAAATATGTTTTATCGATTTTTCAGTCAATTATTTTTAAATTACCGTTTTAATATGTGAAAATAAATATAAATTATTTTTTTGAAAAAAAACTGAAATTTGAAAACCTTATTCTGTTCGTTATATAAATTAATTCGGTTCCTCTTTATAGAGAATAAATGTTTACAGAAAAGTCGAATACATTTCAATCCACAAAATATCTTCCACTATTTTGTACGGCTTTCGTCCATCTGTCAGGTAACTGACAAAGCCTGTACTGAAAAAATATGACGAATTTGAATTGATTTTTAGCATGATTTAATGTTTCCAATCTTGATATTTTAGCATGCTGTGTCGTCGTACATGTGAATCCCTCTGGCTTATTTTAACTTGTTCTTCACGACCACCCCTGTGAATCCTACTATCAGATCACAGTGTTTTAAATGTTTTACTATCCTTAAGAGTTTCATCTCTTCTTATTATATTTATACGTATTGTCCAATCAAGATTAAATATTTTACCAGTCCAGCACCTTCATATGTGTTTTTTATCTCTCATTGACAGGCATATTTTTTTAATGGAATATTTTTAAGCGTTTGGCACTCATTCTTTACCGTTTCGGATTAAGGGGTGATTCGAACGAAAGTGCGCAAACGGGGTGTGTTTTTTAATTATAATTTGTGCTCGGGCGCTAATGACCATAGCTGTCGAAGCGCCCTAAAACCACAAAAACCAACCGTCGAATTGTGCGCGGTTCTGATTCAACTAACGCGTTCAGTTCGCCGTTATGAACTGAAGAAGGACGCCCGATACCTTCTTCATCTTCAAGACTCTCGTCCCCAGTATGAATTTTTTGGAACCATCATTGCACCGTACGTTCCTTAACAGCACTCACACCAAAAGCATCGTCTAGTTTACGAGCAATCTCTGCTGCTTTACCACCCGTTTTGAATTCATACAAGAAAATTGCTCTTTTTTACTTCTTTTCCCCCTTTAATTCAATGACCCAATTCAAAGAATAATTATAATAAAACCAAAGTCGATATTACTAAAATACAGACCGGAAAGTGCATTTTAAAATGATATTAACACAAACACAATGATATGACACTTATATTTTTAAAAAATAAGGTTAGAATTCAGAAAACGAAAACCGCAATCATTTTCCTACCAACCTAATAATTTTCACACTCAATATATACAAAGATATCATAAAATATGGAATTATTTATAGACATATTTATTAATAAGTATTATAATAGGATCTCGTTTAAATTTGATTAATAATTTCATTTTTCCACATTCCTTACAGAAAAGAAATTAATATGACACGTTCGGAATATGGTAAAATTTGTCAGCTCCGGTTGTCAGATTTATCGGCAACTGGATTATTACTGGATGAATTTAATCGTGACGATACAAGTTGTACGAGTTCCAGCAGCTCGTGGAAACACAAAAAGGCTGGAATGGAACATATTTCATATCTTAAACAAAGGTAAGATTATAAAAAATATATAATATTTTAAATAGAAAAGTTACTATTTCCAGAAAGAATGTTATAAGAGTATCGAAAATATCTGAACTCCATTCCATTGATTAAAAAGTGATCAAAAAGTTTCTAGTATTCCAATTACAGTCGAGTCTCTTTTTATGCGGTTCCACAGAAAACCACATATAAAAAAATCACACAAAAAAGATATAACTTACGTTTGAAAAATCAGCGATAGTTCCATGATTTTCTAAAACCGCATAAAACCGAAACAATGAGTTAAAATACACCCAAAATAGCATAAAAAAAGTTTATGAAAATTCATGGAAATAAGAATGTCTGAAAATTCCTTCGATAGTCTGAAATAAATTGGTATAAAACTTGAAATAGATTTATTTTTAAAAAAAATTATTTGTTTTATTTTATTGAAAAGTAGCAATTCTTTTAAATTTTCTTCATCAGAATTGTCGTCGCTGTCCGACAATTTTGGGCACTATTTCCGAACTGGTGCGAAATCACTTTCATCACTAGAAGAGATAGTCAGTGCAATCTGATCTGCATAGTAAAGACAATGGTTATTCACGAACAGAATTAGCGGTCACTTCACCCTCGTTCTGTGTTGATTTTTTTCCTCTGCCAATGTAATCAGTGATTACATTTTACGATGATGATTTTACAAATTTTTTATGCAATTCTCGATGTCCAAACATGCAATTCTTCAGCTCACTTTGGAATTTGAGGGCTCGTTCAGAATTTGTATTATTAACAAGACTATTTTTTCGAGACTATTTATTTTCCTAGCGAGAAAGTCAAGATATGACACAGTTAGACAGCAAGATTGCTAAAAATTCAAGTTAAAGTCTAGATAATAGGGATTAAATCCCAACGCTCGACAACTCGCATCGAGAGTACTGAGAAAAGTAACAATATCAGACAAAAACAAAAACTGTCCAAAAAAAAACCTTGAGACTATTTGCGCTCTTGCTTTTCCATAGATGTTGATATAGAAGCCTTTAACGTAGTTACAGTTCCAGGAGCCATAAAAGATCCGAAAACCGGTATACTTCCTCGGATGTAACTGGTGTCATGATGGATGGGAACAAGGATGTTACGCGTCACGGACAGTCATGATCTGGGAAAAATTTCAAAGAAAAACAGATTACTTCAGAAACAACCCAACCTCCCAAAAGAGTAAAGAGAAAAAAGGGCAGGGAAAAAGGAAGGATAAGAGGAAGAGAAAAGAAAAGAAAGAAAAACAACAACAACAAGAAAATTAAACAGAAAAATAAAACTAACAAGAAAATTAATTAATTTTTTTTAATTAAAGAAAATTAACAAGAAAATGATTTTCTAATTTGTTGCAAAGTTGAAGAGCTTCTCGAATTATATTTGCAGTGACACGGATAGGTTTTCTTCCACTTCATTATCCACTTTTCTGGATCTTTGGCGGTATCTAAAGCTATACCAATAATATCACCGTCACTTGAGCAATTCGTCGACATCATTCTGGCTTAAAGGTATCAAAACCTTCCCCACCAATTGCATGTGCCAAAGTAATGATTTCAACTGATAATGTCGATGTTTGAATGGTAGCACTGATTGCAATACATCCAGGCCAAGCTGCTTTCCAGCAGGCATTTAAAATTTGTGGTCTTATTTCAGAGATAGCAGATGCTACACGATTTAAAGAGTCCAAAATAGAAAATTTTAAATTAAAACATACAAATTTTTGAAAACATAATAATTTACATTTTTTTAAACTTGCAGCTCATATATATATATATATATATACACACACCGGGGAAATCCCGAATTTGCATGAAATATCCACCGCATAACTTCAAAACATCATTAAAAAGATAGACATAGAAACCGACTCGACTGTATATGTTAATATATTTTTTATCTATTATGAAATATTAAAAATAAATGTTTCAGTACAGATATATCTTTTATGTAAGTAACATCTAATAACATTATTATTTTATGTTTTTGTTCGATTGCCTAATTTATTCTATCCATGTTTATTTATCTGTCTGGCAAAACTATGTCGAAATCACTTTATTAAATATTCTTTCCTTATATTCTTTGAAAAACTCATTAATTATCTTCTTTCATGACTGACGTTTCCTCCATTAATTATTTTTCGTAATGGCCGGCGACCGTACTAGATCTGTTATCAATAAATATATATTTTTTTGTTTATCTGTAAAAATGTTACATTGCACTTTCTCGTACGTTTCCCATTAAAATCACCGCGTGGATTTTCATAAAAATGTAAATACACCTATATTATTGAAATACGCTCAGATACATTTATCACGTTGCTAATCACTGTTCTAAGTATATAATAATACGATACGTCCAGAAGAGTATTTTTCAAACTGTTATTTTAAACGCAATACGATATTAATTGCTGGACACGCCGCCTCCTTTGATACACAACACATGGCTGATACGAATTGTGTACCAGACTGATGATAATTGCGTTACCGTGTGTTAAATATTCATATCTCTCTATCGTTTATTTCGTTAATGTTCAACGGTGGAATTTTTAAGGAAAAAATGCAATCGAACACGAATTACGGTATTGCGTAATACTGTTGTAGAATTATACATTTTTTTTATGTTGCTATTTCATCAATATTCAACAGCAGATAAGATTTATGTTTGGGTATAGTTTTCTTAATTACATTTCTTTTCCGTAAAATGATAAATGTGTTACATCCGGACCGTGATTGTGACTATTTATGATGTTGAAAATTGTGGCATTCTACGGAAAAAAAATATGAACTAAGCGCAGCGAATAATTGTATCTGAATTTAGAGAATAGGGACGTTGACATGATGGCTATAAAAAATGTAAATGGAGGAAGAAATCTATAGGAAAACACTGTTAGAAAACTACAGTTAATAAGTAATTGCACAGAATTGACTAAAAATAGGAATAAATTATATTAGAACTACAATTATCCCAAAAACCGATTATCTGGTCAGATAATTATAACTTGTATATATATATATATATACATATATATATATATATATATATATATATATATATATATATATATATATATATATATATATATATATATATATATATATATATATATGTGTGTGTATAAATATATATATATATATATATTTATATATATATATATATATATATATATATATATATATATATATAAGTTGATTGATTGACTGTAAGTGTTTGATTGATTTTTGAATAGACTAAAACTAAATAGAATTATTTGAAATGTAATACTAAGAAAAAAAGATAAACATTTCAACTGTATAATTATCTAGTTGTATTCTAAAATAGATCACATTTTTTGAGTAAACTCGACTTATTTATCTGTTTATTTAAATGAATATTAATAGAATTGATACATTTCAAACTTTACTGAAAACACATTCAAAAAACAGTTACAGCTTGTTATTGTAGCGAGACGCGTAGAATCGAGACATTATATACACTTCTTATTTCATTTTTCACAAGAACATCAATTAGTAACACATAAGACACGCTATACTTCATTTTAGTAATATGATTAATTAAAATATCAAACCTATTTGTGACTTTTATTCAAATTTACCAAAAAAAAACCGTATTCGTTTATTGAAGCCGACGACCTGAAAAATGTCATTCATGTAAATTTATTGGAAATATCGCACGCGATACAAATATTATAACAGTTCTACACTTCATAAAAAGTGGATAAGAATAGCAATTATCGTTTTCAGCATTTCATGCCGATCGTTTATTTGCACCCCTTGAGGTCGTTGGCACCGTTTCTAAAATGGAACATTAGAAATTTTGTCGGCAATTTATGCGAGTTCTACTACTCACGTGCGTGATTCATGTACTCAAGTTGATTTACTTTTATACCTGAATATATATATATATAACGAATTAGGTTAACGTTTAAAACTTCCAAGAAAAAGTAATTGCCGTTATAAATCAACAGTTTTATATTTATTTAACTCTTTCATTGTTACTAAACTTACTTAGATAGATTTTGATTCCTTTTTATTCGAAACAAATCTCAATATTGCCGATTTAAAAGAAATAAATAAACGTTGCCTACAATATGAACTTGTAACTGTGTGCTTATAAGTAGAATCGTTGCATCTCAAATCACAATTACTTCTTTTTAAATAAGAAAGTGACGTGTTTCTAAATTTTAACAAAAACGTGATAGGCTTGTCTTGCAGTTCGGCAACTTTTGATTAGATCTGAAAAATTCAAGTTTAGTTTTTGATTTAGATGAAAAATGTGTTTAAATGCATTTCTCTCTATTGATAAAAATCAAAGTGTGATCGTCTTCATGTGTAACCGATTGATCTGATTGGCTGATAGAGAGATAAAAATAATGTATGGAATGTATGCATGGTAACCGATAAATATATATATATATGGTTTTATAAGTATCTCTGTATAGTTAAAAATCTGTGCCGTCCACACTTTTTGGAATTTTTTTCGTGTTCTGATTGGTTGATGGATATATATATATATATATATATATATATATATATATATATATATATATATGTGTGTGTGTGTGTGTGTGTGTGTTATTATGTTTATATAAACATGGCAGTAGATTATTTTTTGCAACCTTTTAGGTTTTTTTGGCTAAATAATAATTTAAGTATGTATATATATATATCAGCAGTATCAGCCTCTGTCAATTCACTGCTGGACAAAGGCCTCTTCCTATATATATATATATATATATATATATATATATATATATATATATATATATATATATATATATATATATATATATATATATATATATATATTTGTTAAGGATATATTGATCAGTCGATTGATTGATGGCAGCTCTGTAGACTAAAGAAAACGCTGAAGGCGTGACAAGCAATGTTGTTCTAATATGTATTAAATATTAGTCAGTGTATAAGCGATCGTAATCATAATAAGACCGAATATATCTTGTAAATAAACGTCAGCTCAGTGTGTATGAATCAGTATACAATAATCAAAAAAAAAACTATTATTACTTCCCATAAACATCGTCATGGTCATATATACACTCAAGAAAAGGGGATCTTCGGACTGAACGCTCAATGCAGTAGGGTTTCTGGTGTCAGGGAAGAAAAATCATTCCTCCCCGAGATGTGAATGCAATACTCGTACACATGTAATACTATTCACACCTTCTTTATTTATTCTTAGAATCTGTTTGTAAAAATTTAGTTCCAAAGTATTTTTTTGTACATTATGCCATCTATGCCTAATACTTCTTTACCATATGTAATAACATATTTCAATTAATGTAAGGTGTTATTTAAATAATTAATGTAAGATAAACGAATTAACAATAAAACGATTTATAATGAAAACAATGTAACTCGATGTCAGTATCGAAGAGTTCAAATTCTTTTTCTAAAAAAAAAGTAAAACAGAAAGACACACAACCGAATGATTAAATTCATGGCATTTGAAATCGGCTCGTCAGTCGAACGAATGGCACATTCCGACATATTCCTATCGATAAAAACAAAACGAAACTGAATCGTTCGGATCAAAAAATGTAATTCATTCGATTAGTTGTTTGTTTGCGGAGTCAAATTGAATAAGCGTCATTGTCCCCGCATGCGACTGAGTGTAACGAAAATCGGCACGCGGAAAAAAAACACTCGAATGCAACACGAGATGTTACCGGAATATACAAAACGACGAACAACAGGCTGACACGGCGACGACGACGACGTAACGGAACCAGATTTGCTCGAAGCAACGCGTTTAGGTCACTGGTCCACTCGTTTCAATATTATTTTCGTTACGTCACGCAGATATGTTAAGCACTTGACGCCCCCAATATCGTCGGAGTTGACATAGACGGAGTGTTTTGTTGCATGCGGTGCAGCGAGCGCAGAAATCTGTTTATAATTGATACACCGATCCGTATTGTGTATCGCTGTACACAATCACATTTGTCTTATTATTTCAATCGTGCACTTTCCTTTTTAATACTTGTAATTTTTGTTGTTATTCTAGGATTTAGTATTCGTATTTCTCGACATTTCGTCGTAAAAATTGTTCCATTGCAATTAAATGTCGTTTAAATGTATTATAAAAACATGCAGTTCACATTACTCTCCATCGAACTGAACAGTCTTTGAAACGTTGTCGTATATCTCCAGTTTTTTCTCCAAAGAAAGAAATATGATCGTCAATACTTTTCCAGAAAAGTGTATTATTAGGTTGGTACAAAAATAATTGCGGTTTTTACGTTCATCGAGTATAAAGACGCATATAGCGGTTGAAAACTATATTTATTAATCGAGAGAAAGAGCATTGTCCTGCACACATTTCTCCCAACAGGAGACATGTTTGTTTATTCCTACAAGATAGAATTCTGGAGTCGTGGAATTCATCGAAAGCGCTCTGAGCCGATGCTTGGTCTTTGAAAACCTTCCTCGTAGGAAATTACTCGAATGTCTCAGAAAAGGATAATCTATCGGAGACAGGTCCTGAGAATAAGGCGGGTGAATAACGCGGTTCATTTAATTTTTTTAAAGTCATTTGTGATGTTGTAATGAAGAAGAATCGGTATGATTTCTTTACCTTTAGCTTTAGTTTGATTCGTTTCTTGTCTAGCTGAAACAAATCGGACTCCTTTTGATTTTGCAGAGGGGGAATCCGAGCCAGTTTCAGGATTTAATGTAGAATATAGAAGTGGGGGATTTGCATTAATTTTTTTAGCTGAATATGCAAGAATTTTATTTGTAAGTATATTTTTTGTTTTAGTTTTTATAGGCGCTGATGTATTTTCTTATATTTTTTATATTCAATTAACAGTAATTGGTTTTATTTTTATTTGAGTTCGAGGAACTTTGCCTCGTTATCGTTATGATATATTAATATATTTACCTTGAAAGAGTTTTTTACCTATTTCTTTAAATTATTTATTATTTTTTTTAGGTTTAAAAATTATTATATTATTTTATTTAATTTATTAAATAGATTTAGTAAAATTAATAGAAGGTTTTACTTCTATATTATGCTTTCAAGCCGTGACTGAAAATACGACATTAAAACTTAACCAATGTCAAAATAAATACACCTGTTAGTTTGACATCTGTGAAATGTAACCTCTTAAAAATGTGCATCTCTATTGGAAAACCCTTTTATGTATGTACGAAAAGAAAGGTATTGACTGATTAAATTTGTTATAAGTTTAACACATTGACTGTCATGGATATTGTTTCTAATATCTAATGATGTTTCCCTGTACGCTATGGCTATCAAATATGATATCCATGTATTTTTACCCCTCAGGCCATGGCTATCAAAAACGATGAGTTGCGTATGTGGTTTTATGTCGAAAAAAAAACACAAATTACAAAAAAAAAATATATGTTGGCGTCCTGGTGAACATTTGTAAAATTGGCCGGGCAGTCAATGTGTTAAAGATGTTTTTAAGTAGTGGCAAATTGTTAGATACCGTTTACATATTTCATATTCTGCATGAATGAAGACTGATTAAAAAATATATATTCAGTTCATAAAATTAAAACATGTCTTTTCCGGTATTTACTTCCCACTGAAACAGATCTAAACGCATTAAAGAAGTATTAGAATACGATAAAATATTAAAAAAAAAATAAGAAGAAGAAGAAAACAAATTAAATCCAATACAGCACGGTTACTCAGTGATCGCTGATCATTAATGTGCTCGTTAGATCATCTGAAAGCCATTCAAAAAATTCGTTTAGTAAAAGTGTAGTGGATTGGATTTTGTCCGTTTATTATTTTCATTAGGCGGTAGTGGTATGTAATGGCATAGAAAAATACATTAACGAAAGTTTCTTTTTTGTTGAATAAAAAACAAAAAGAAAAAAATAGAAGAAAAAGTTGAAAAAAGCAAGCGTACATTGTGTTTAGTCTAGTTCTTTGATTCAAAATACGTATTTATATTTGCATGCATATCGTAGACAATAAAAGGAATCAACAGGCTGTGAAAGATACAGTTCGTTGAGTCCGGTTCTTAACATTTCATACAGTATTATATTTTTACACGGATTTCAATTTTCTGAATAGGTTGTTACGACTAGATAGAACTGCACTATTTACTATTTACAGCTATTCAGATTTATGTATATATATATATATATATATATATATATATATATATATATATATATTATATGTATATATTATATATATATATATATATATATATATATATATATATATATATATATATATATATATATATATATATATATATATGTGTGTGTGTATATATATATGTATATATATATTATATATGTATATGTATATATATATATATATATATATATATATATATATATATATATATATATATATATATATATATTAGGTAAGCAAGAAAGTTCTGTCGCTATTATAACGTACAATAAGAATAAAGAATTGGTTATATTGGTTATCGGACAAAATCCCAAGAATTGTTTGTCAGTAATTTTAGCATGTGTTTTAAATGAATCTCGAACTGTTCACTTTAATTTAAAAAATAATTCTAACCCTTAAAAAAGTATGTGAAAAATAGTGTAGCACGTGCGTGTTGCTTTGTGAATTTAAAATTGGGACTAACGCTACAGAAACTGCAAAGAATCTACCTCTGTAAATCACCACAAGTAGTGAGAAATATTTATGATTTTCGTAGTAGTCATCAGTTGGCTATGGTAAAACACTGTTGTAGTAAAACATTTAAATGTTAACTGTATATCTTGACAGTTATTAACACTGTCTCCTGTGATTGTTAGTTAGTTACTAGCATTGATTATTTTATCATGACAACAATTAAAATATGATTGTTGTGCCGACGTCTCTAGTTAGTGAGATAGTCACTCTCGATATGTTCGGTTGTGTAGATGCTGGATATTCAATAAAATAGTTTTCATGATAATGAATTAGTTTTAGTTCATATATACGCCCGCAATTCATCAACAAACATCTATACGGTATATACGATAAATAAAAAAATAGTAATATTAGAAAGACAGTAGAAACAGAATCATAACAAATAGAAATAAATAATAAACCGTGTAATATTCATAAAGTTAAAATAATCAGTGGTCAATCGTTAAAATGTCAACTTTATTCTCAAGAATGCGTTGAAAAGTTAACATCAAAAACAAAAGAATTGAACATTCTGTTTGATATTTTGACATATTGATAAATCATTTCATTGTAAATAAAATATATTACTAAGTCACTGAAACAATACATATTTTTCTCGATCGAAAATGATAATAAATTTAATAACGCATTGTAATATTTGAATAGAGTACAGAATATTTTTATTTATATTCGTCAATGACATTTAAAGATTATTGAATATATCCGTGCGTTCGATATATTAAATGATTGTCGATGTAAATTTTTAATATATCAAAAGAAGTCATGCCACGTTATTAGAAATGAAGGGTACGTGAAGTCAAGGATAAAAGTAAAAGTTAATGTAAATATATAAGCATTTCAATGGTGGATAAAGGAGTGGAATGAAATAAGAGTCACGAAATGTATGCATACCTGAACGAGATTGAGGAAATTAAGAAAGCATTTACCTAGACGATTGTATAAAATAGTAGACAGTGCTTGTTGCGATCAAGTATTACAAAATAGGTGCACAGGAAAGAAATAATCAATTTGTAATTAAATATATCCGAGCGAAATATGAATACATTTATAAAATGGCGGTTCGAGTATTGCATTAATAGTAAATTGCAGAAATGGTCGGATACAGCATGTTGATATTTTCAACAGTGCATAACATTAAATATCGATTGAGTCCGCGCAAAATAATTCCATAAAGAATTATTTCTTAAATTCAGTCATTTTGTATAATATGCATATTTTTCTGTGCCGATGACGTATTTGACGTTTACCGTGTGAGGTCAGGCGTTGTGATAAAAAATTACACCTTTTCGGTTGATCAATGGTGGCCGTTTTTCATCAATGGCTTGTTTTATCCGTACCAGTTGTTCACAATACAACTTTTTTGTGATGGTTCGTTTCTCCGGTAACAGCTCGTAATGGATAATTCCTTCCATATCCCACCAAACAGACAACATAAACTTGTTTGGATGAAGCCTACTTTCCGCAGCTGAAGATGATGTTTCTTTGCGGTCGACCCATTATCTTTGACGTTTAATATTATTACAAACAATCTATTTTTCATCACCAGTAACAGTTCTATCCAGAAACGGATCATTTTTCAATCGACATAGATGAGAATTGCAAATGTCCACACGTTGTTTTAAATTAACGTCTGATAACTCGTGTGGTACCCACTGGCACAGCTTAGAAACCTTACCGGTCATTTTCAAGTGCCATTGAATAGTTGAATGCGTTGATTTCAGCTTCTTGGCTAATTCTTTCAGCGTTGAACTAGGAGTTTGTTCCACTAGTGTTCGCAGGATTTTATCATCAAAGTCTTGATGACGTCGTGATCTTTCCTCATCTTTAAGGCTATAGTTTCCGGACCGAGATCGTTGAAACTATTCTTGTCTTTGGCTAAAACTAATAAAATCTGTACCGTAAATTTTCCATAATTTTTTCGCTGTAGCTATAACGTTGTTGCCCTGAAACTACCAAAGCAAAATATGCCTAATATACTCTTTTGACACTTCTTCACTGAATTCGTTTATGCATTTTATATATATATATATATATATATATATATATATATATATATATATATATATATAATGCATAAACGAATTCAGATTAATACTGAAAGTTAATTTCGTGGCATTATGTCCAAGTTAAAATGCAAATAAAAAAAATATAATAGTTTGACTCTCATCTATTGACCATTGTAATTTATTACAATATATTGAGTTGGTAGAAAAATAATTGCGGTTCTTGTTTTCCGAATTCTAATCTTAATTTTTATCAATGAGAGTGCAATTTTATCGTGCGCATGTCAATATCATTTTAAAGTGCATTTTTCGGTCTGTATTTTGGTAACATCGACTTTGATCTTATTATTGATTTTGCATCGAATTGGAATGTTGAATTAAAGATGAAAAAGAAGCAAATAAGAGCATTTTTTGTATGAGTTCAAAACGGGCAGTAAAGCAGCAGAAACTGGTCATAAAATAAAACGTGCTTTTGGTGTGGATGTCGTTAAAGAACGTACGGTGAAATGATGGTTCCAAAAGTTTCGTGCTGGGGACGAGAGCCTTAAAGATGAAGAAGGTCGTCCTCTTCAGTTTATAACGACCGACTGATGGCGTTAGTTCAATCAGAACCGCGCACAACAATTCGAGAGCTCGTACAGAAGTTAGGTGTTAGTCATCAAACAGTTCTGGACCACTTAAAGCAGCCAGGAAAATCGAAAAAGGGAAGAATGTACATGGATTTGAAGGTCATAACCCGCAATTATTTTTCTACCAAATTTGTACTAAATGTATTATCAAATTAGTAAGTACTGTGTTTAGAGAAAAGTTGATACTTCAATTTGTCAAGCAAGTGATATATGCAGACAATTCTAATTTATCAAAACTTGACCAAGTCAACGAAACTGCAAAATTGATCGTATCATATGCAGCAGTCTGGTATAAACTTATGCTAGAACACTTACTATAAGAAAAGTATGAATTGTTCTTGAGTGTTGCGTGTGGGAGTAACACCACCGACTTAGTGTGACAGTAAGGAGTGAGAACTCGACTCCTTTTTAAATGAATGAAAAGAAATCTGTTTTTTGTGACCTTACGTTTATTTTAACAGTGAATACAAGGCTTATAACATAAAATTATCGTGTGTCCTAGATACTGACTTGTGACTTAATGACTTGCTTATGACTTCATGGCTTCTGAATTTATTTATGACTTGGTGTATCGCATAACGTGGCCGGATTGTATGTGATTTCGGAAGGTATTCCAGATAATATACGGTTTGATTTTCTTTGTCATACTCATATAAATAAATACTGACGGTTCAAGCCATTAGTTTGCAATGCAACCAATTAAGATGCGTTTCGTTTTGATACAGAATAATACATGCAACTTAAGTGCCCGACCCTTTTGAATAAAGGTAGGTTTTTTCCATTCCTTTGAATAAACTAATTTTGAATTGGAATTACCTTGTTAATAATGTGATTTTAATAGATAAACAAACAAAGGAATAAATATAATTATCAGTCTTCAACATTGAGAGTATAAAAAAGTGTAAATCTCCAGTTTATAAGCTAAAAAAATAGATTTATTTATCAATGGATATTACACGTTTTAAGATTTTTGACTTTTTCATTAAAATAATATAACAAAATGTGACAGAGTGAAGTATTACACAATCGATAAAAAAACCAATACTATACAATTACTTCTACACGTGATTCCGTACATAAATAATGAAAGGTATGAATAAAATTCAAACAAAACAAATTATTATTTTATTTATAGTCGTACAATTCATTCCTAGACACGAACAGACCAAATTATATAAATGTTAATTAAAGCGGTGACACAAGCACAATTGTGAAACCGAGTTCTCTTTTTTTTTCTAAAAAAAAAAACAAGAATGACATTTCTCGGAGAGGAATAAACACACGCGTTTTTTTAAAGTGTGGTTCTTTTATTGGCGCGATGAAAAGAATTGTTGTAAAGGTCTCCTTTATTTACTTAAATGAAACATGTGTCTGTTACAATATCGTACGGAAGAAATCAGCGAACTGGAAAAAAATTCACGTTTGATAAATTCTTGGTCGAATGAAAGTAAATTTCAAATTTAGAATACTATTGACCTTTTCGTTTAAAACGAGAATTAATAACGTGACTTATTCACACCTTACTCACACACGTGTTTTTCTACTGACTCGTACACGTGAATATATATATATATATATACATATATATATATATATATATATATATATATATATATATAATATCATGGAAGAGGCCTTTATTTAGCAATGGATTGACAGAGGCTGGTGATA
The DNA here is from genome assembly GCA_034766995.1 of Acanthacorydalis orientalis. NCBI lineage: Eukaryota > Metazoa > Arthropoda > Insecta > Megaloptera > Corydalidae > Acanthacorydalis > Acanthacorydalis orientalis. Next base: position 5,615,669 of record CM068315.1, read on the forward strand.
TGTATATATATATATATATATATATATATATATATAATCATGGAAGAGGCCTTTATTTAGCAATGGATTGACAGAGACTGATGATATATATATATATATATATATATATATATATATATATATATATATATATATATATGTGTGTGTGTGTGTGTTTTTTGTCGTATGTACTTATTATTGATTTTATACTTTTTCTATAAACACTTGGCCTTCACAGTACATCCTTCACAGCCAACTAATTTCAATTTTATATGACATGTGCCTTCGATAAAAATCTATGAATTATAGACCATTTTTAATAATGATTTTATTATAATGATTACCTTGAAAAATGTAATCTAAAGAACAGAATACAAAACACACATGTGAAGACGAATCGTAAGAGAAGAAAATTATATTTTAACTAGCAATAACCAAAAAAAAAACACGAACTAAAAATAATAAAAAACCAATATTATTATTGAAAAGAATTATGCAAATCGTTTTCTACAGTGTGGCGCGAAAAGAACAAATTGACACCCGATGAGATATACTTTTATTCTGGGGAAAAAAAATAATCTTAAAATGGAAATAATTGTAAAATCGTACGAGTAACGACGATCTGGCTGGGCTGGACTTTATTTTACCATTAAGTCAACAAATTTTGAACGAGAAAGTGCAAAAGGGTACCCGGACGTTGACAGGACAGTTTATATATCTAGAAAGCTATGTCTATGTATTTTATTTTTTCAAATGTTTATTAAAAATGAATCATTCGATGAGTTTATGTTATATACCAAAGTTTAAGTTTCTTTTTTTTTAAAAAAATAAAGAATTTAATTTCTATATAAGCACAATAAATTCTCTGTGTTATTTTACAGTTTCTGTTTTTGTATTGGGCGTGTAAGACGACCTTCAATTTGTGGGTTTCGAGTGTCGTCCTATAAGCCGACATAAAATAATGTCTATTTTATTTCACAGTTGTGTTCAACTCTTTCATTTGTGAACACATATTTTTTAAATGCCTGTTTAATTCCTTTTCGAGACGAAGATAAGAACTAAATAGCTATTTGTGATTCTTGAATATTTTTATTAAATTATTCACGAGTGCAATTAAAAACTGTGAAATGAAACTAATAGGATATCATTTACTGTACCTGACATTTACAGAATCATAAACTGGATTCGGACTAGAGTTATAAATCACCTCTACATATTGATTCTTCATCAGTTATCTTGTAACGCGTAGTTATTCAATAATTATCAGAAAAACCCGCCGATTGCACTTACAACCTACATAAACACGAGTATAAATCGTAGATACGTAGTAAGATCCTTAAAGCAGGTATAGCACACGTTGCACACATACAAACAGCGTTCCGAGTTGTGCAAGATTGAGACGAACGCTAGCCGACTGTACGTTTTTGTTCTCTTCCGAAGATAATGAAACAATACGAAATTAACATAAATGAAATGTTACACGATACACATCTTATCGTGTGCACTGTAACTTGTCGGAACGGCCTCGTCAACGTTTTAACACACGGCGAATATGGTTTCGTAAGGCGGAGAAGCGAACCGAATGTGCCTTTGGTCGGTTCGAGGTTGTCCTCAATTAGAATTTGTTTCACGCAACAAATCACCATCTTCCTGTGTGCGAAACGATCTTGAAATTTCATGTTTTCATAATTTTATATGCTGCATCCACACTTCATAGAATGATGGCTAGGTATTTGTGTCGTTGACATTTCTGCGGTACATTTCTTTTACATTTTAATGAACGTCGGACAGTGTTAGTTGGTGTATCGCTTAAATGTTAGACTGGTAGGAAAATAATTGCGGTTTTTGTTTTCTGAATTCTGATCTCAGTTTTTTTTCAATGAAAGTGTCATTTCATCATTTTTTAAGTTTAAATATCGTTTACTGTATCCGACACTGCATCTCTTTTATTATTATCATTTTTAAAGTGCATTTTTCCGGTCTGTATTTTGGCAACAGCTGTATTTGGTCCGTATTTCGACTTTAGTTTTATTATTAATTCTGTTTCAAATTCAACCATTGAATTAAAGACAAAACAGTATCAAATAAGAGCAGTTTTTTGTATAATTCCGAAACGGGTGGTAGAGCAGCAGAGACTGTTCGTACACCAAACGATGCCTTTGGTGTGAGTACTGTTAATCCCTTAAACGTCTATGTTTTATTTTGAGAATGTGCACTGGTGTGCTTAATTATTTCCAGGCGATGACGAGTATACTCGACGAAAATACAGTAAAAGCACTTGCTGTAAGATTGAGTTAAATTATAAGAAAATTATAAATTTTTTCGGTCGTTTTTTTGAAAAATGTTTAATTTTATTGGTGAGTAATTCACAAATCGTGTTTCACTGCTGTTTGTTGCCATCCATTTTTTTTCAATCTTGAATGTCGTTTCAAATTCAGGCGACTTTCGAAATATTGCTCAGTATATAAATTAATTTGCTCCACTATTATGTACAGTAAGTCATAATCTGAAAAAATTTCCATATAGGACACATTTGGTTGTTGAGGAATGGGAAATAGTGAAATTATGGCCAGGCTGAGCAGTAAATTTAAATGGTGCTCGCTCTCCACCTCTAACGTTCCATTGTACATTTGAATTTTTATTTTCTTTATCGAGTTCAGTACCTTCTTCATCATTCATCACTACTTCCATCAGAAGACGTTAAAATTGCTGATATTCTTTTCTGTGTCCTTGTATGTAAAATCGCATCTTATCTTCTTCAACCTCATCACTACTTTCATCAGAAGACGTTACAGGTGTATCGTTCTTTTCCGTTTTCTTCGATGTAAAGATATATTTTCATCACTGTCAGTAAAACTCATCTCTCAAATAAAAACATTATTCACTTCCCAAGTTTTTCTGTTACACCCTGTAACACCTTCTCTAGATAGCAGACATAAGATTCACGAAACGAAGAGAAAACTGCTTAGAAATATTCTAAAATGTGCTAAAATTACAAATATTTTTTTACCTAAATTTTACAATAAATAGCAAAAGCGATTTCTTTCCTACATGACGAGTATACTCGACATTATACAAAAAAATTGCCATCTTTTCATGACAAGCACACTCGACACAAACGGTTAAGGGGTTGAGGAACGTACGGTCTAATGGTGGTCCCAAAAATTTCGTGCTGAAGATGAAGAAGGTCGCGGGCGTCCTTCTTCAGCTCATAACGACGAACTGAAAGTGTTAGTGACATGACGATTCGTGGGACATAGGAAATGATCGGGAGAGGAAATGGTTAACATGCTACTTGTATAGTATAACGTAGGATTGGGGCGGGGTTGCGAGGGGGTGGTCTATACGAAAAATAAAATTGCGTTTTATGGAAATTTTAAGATGGAATTATCTTTTATGTATAGGAAGATGATAATTTTCCTATACCTCATTATAAGTTGTACCGGATTTGACATTGTAATAAATAAATCATTGTCAAGTTTTCAATTTTATTTCAAAGATACGAAACGAAACTGAAACCAATCATTTATTTAACGACCAATACGAATTGTAAAAAGTACGATAAAACAGTCTAATTGTATATACATAACTAGTTAAAACTGGATAATGTTCTTTATTCAAATAATTAGCAGCGTGATTAGTTTTGAGATGATTCTGAGAATACACACTTATATTATTTTTTTTTCATTTAAACTATTTTAGAATGCAGTCAAGACTGAAGGTCGTTTGTGTTTGAAACAATATATGTTATTACTTGTTATTAACGAGTTAATATAAAAGTAAATTCGATGCGGTTTTTTCTTGTGTACATATTTTATTATATAGAGGAGTTTCGATATAAAACAGTATGGGTTTCTACTTTTATATTTTATTTACATCCATATGCATTATGTTTTCAAACTGCGTAACTGTGTTTAAACTATTAACTGCAAAAATGAAGACAATCAAAGTCTTCAACGAATAGAGAGATTAAACATATTCTGGTTTGGTGAGCAGGACTACTGTATAGTTGTATTTTTTAATTGTTTATAAATACAATCTTAAAATAACATTTTCTGTAGCCCTTGAACATTCAAAAATGTATGAAAAGTACTATATGTAGCTCTTATAATCGAAGAAGGTGCCCACCCCCGGTCTATATATTTTTTAGTGATTCGTTTTGTTCATTATCTTATTTAATGTCTCAAAGAGACGCTTGCATAAAATGTGATTCTGTTGTACATTTTGTCAAACGATATGCTGGTTTTATACGTTGAAATTCGCCAGTAATCATTTTAAAAAATCAAGTTGTATCCGCTGAAGAGGATTCATCTCACCGCATCAAAAAAATATTATAAAAAAGAAACAAAGTAAAATCTAAACCGTATGTTCACGTTCGAATACATGTCCCGGCGATTCGGTTTATTTTTTTACACACTCTATTTTAAACTAGCATGTAGCCCGTCAAAATTGACAGGAAAGTAGAAAGAAAAAAACTGTTTATTGATTTTTACAACATAATATATTTAAACATAAAAAAATACCTAACGACTAAACTTAATGAATTAAACTTGAAACCTTTGAGCTGACAAAGCAAACAAATCCGTTACCATAGATACTCGTCACTTTGTCCGCAGGACAAAGTGACGAGAAATGTATATAGGATATTTTTTTAATAAATGAAATCATCGAAGTTTGTGTAATGTACATTACGTTTTTTCTCACGACGAAAGAGAAAACCATTGTGCCATGCATGAGAGTTTAAGACTAATCTGTTTTGCTTGAATACTCTGTTCGAACATGCTTTTTTGTAATTTAAATACCAAACCAATCGTTTTCCGTACTATATATCATTCGTGTACGATCGCCTATCGCTATTAGCGCAGTCCGAATACGGCCGATCGCACCGGCTACACCTTCGTATATACAGGTAAATCGCATGTAACTAACTAACTGTCACGTCATGGTCAAGTTGCTAAGTAACAATACACCAACAGTACGAGAAGCAGTGCGTTAGCAAAAGTAAAGCATCGAGATCGTGGTGGCTCAGTGTTTGCTGGAATTCGAAGGTAACAGCACACGCCGCTTCGCTCGTACACAAGACACACGGGTTCGGTCCGTACGAGCGGGCACACTCAAGTCCCCACTCCGATCGCGAAACAGTGACATTAAAAGGAAATTCCGTACAGATTTCTGTACACACACATTAACTTTTCAATAAAGTGACGTACCTGACTCAGTTACCTATGTATCTACAATAAGATCGGCTCAGTGTAATAAACGCGTCCGTCCGTCGATCGAAACACTTTAGATTGTGTGACAATGTGATGAACTGAAATGGATATTATTTTATGTTCGATAATATAGTTTTATTTTTTATTTAAACGAACCGTCGTGCATTGTTGAAAACGAAACATTGTTGTTATCGACTGACACCGTTTCAAAAGTGTGTTCCGTGTTCGATTTGTCAAAACACAGCCTGCATGTATGTACGGTCGAAAATCAGCTATGACTCATAGAAAGTATTGACTACGGATACATAGTTTCATGTGCTTAACAATATTTGTTTTTGTTGTGTTATCTATTCAATATACACACATATAGATATATCGATTTAATAAGTCCGCGGGAATACACACTTCTCATCTCTGCACACAAACATCACATGGTCTGTGTGTGACTTGTTATGGAAACAAGTGAAAAATATTTCAATTCGGTGAGTGCTCTTGATCGCTTCTTCTCTTCATTTAATGTTTTATTCATTTCGATAGCGATTTCATTTCATTCGAATTATTTTTTTCTTCTCTTCTAATTAACGAATGCATGCATTCGTTACAATGTTTACGATCGCTGATTTTATTACCTTTATAATTAATTTTGTATTTTTAACGATTACAGTCCATGCATTTTTTAATATTTATAGTTTCTATATATAAAACATCGTCCTTGTAACAGCACAAGAATGGCATTTGAAATGAAAGTAGTTAATAAATATGAAATACAGATATTAATTTCATAGTGCAGCTTGTAATATATATATATATATATATATATATATATATATATATATATATATATATAAAATACTTTGAATACAGGTGTTTCTGTTACTTCTAATGGACTAGTTGTTTAAAACACGTTTTTGATGTAATTTTGAATTGTTGAATACAATCTTCAAACTACAAAAGAAAAATCAAATTTATCTTTCATTAAAGTACTGAATATCTTTAATTATTGAATAGACAAAATTTGTTATTTAATATTAATTCTGATTCTTTTAATTCGGAAAATTAACTAATTGTCTTGCGTTCAGATTTCGTCAAAAATATATTAGTCTTAAACTATCTTGTCGTATATATAGTGGTGCACCCGGAGGGAGAGGGATTAGAGGGAACTGGAATCCTTAAAGGAAAAGGAAAAAAACCCTAGAAAACAAAACAAAATCATCTCGCTTAAATGCTCCATAGTGAAATAAATCTAACCACGACTGTAGTAATTCAAGAGCTTTGTAAAAAGAAAATAAAACTGGATTTTATTCTTTAAATATTTTTTTTATAATGAATTCACCTAATGAATTTTATTGAATTCACATTAAGAAAAATATCCGTTCAACTTGCCCCCAAGATTAAATCCTGAGTGCGCCACTGCGTATATATATATATATATAGAGAGAGAGAGAGAGAGAGAGAGAAAGGGAGAGAGAGGAGAAAAAATAAAGTTAAAATCATAAAAATTGACTAGTTATTTTAGATTTATCAAATATAGTTATTAAATTTTGTCCGTTTGTAAAATGACTTCATGTTTTTTTTTATTTATCCGTTAAATACCAATATGTGAATTGGAACAAAATTTAAATAATTAAAAAAACATTCCAATGATTTATTTAAATTCAGTCTCCACAAATCACAGAAAAATGCCTGATCAAAAATGTTTAATAAATAATTATTGATCATCGCTTATGCGCATTTCAGTAGCAATACGATCGTCAGAGTGCTAACGTACAGCAAAAAAAATGACTAGCCCTCTGAGAATTATTGCAACGCCGTCGAAATCCACATCAGTGGCGCGTTATTCTATAAGCAAAAAGGGCGATTGCTTGGAACCCCAAACGAATCTTTTATAAACTCATTACTGGAAACATCTGAATTCCACACTGTACATTGGGGAACCCTAATTCAAATTTTCTTGGACCCCACGAAGCTATAACGCGTTACTTGATCCACATAACCAATAATACAAACGATCAATAATCATTTATTGACAAGTTTTGATGTGGAAAAATCGTGATTTGTAGGCTATAGAAAGAATCCATTTAAGAAATTGAAATAGTTGAATTATTTAGAAATTGAACTCTATTCTGACAATCTCTATCAAAATTAAATATCAAAATATAATTTTAACTGATTGTTCATAAAGACAAAAATGTGAATGTTTGAATTTTAAAATATTAGGAAACTTCCATTTCAAGTAAATTTATAAAATTGTTCAGATCTAATTGTATTATCGCATATATATATATATAATGTTCACCATGAATATATATATATATATATATATATATATATATATATATATATAGCTAGCTAGAAGTAATATGAACGCAATTACTGATAAAAGTCTGATAAGACAATGAAAACAGTTTATCAAGTGTTTTCTTCTTATCTGATTATTAAAGATATGAACAAAACTGAATTCGACCGATTTTATACATACTGTAAAACAAACATGTATTCAATTTTAATATGATCGAGTTGTAAATGAAATTTAACAGATATAGTGGAATTTCATTGACAGGTTTCATATCTTACTGTTCTTATCAGTCAGACAATCTTAAAATAGAAACGATGTATTTTTATGTCTTCGTATGGATTATGAATCGTTGACGCGACATGCACTCATTGAAAAGCTATTGTAATTTTTGCACACTTAAATGCAACGGTAAATGCGATTCCAACTAAACGCATTGTAGTGAGTATTCTAAAAATATACGCAATTGTATATCGACAAATAAAAGACATTCGAGACAACTTAGAGCAATTTCTAAGTCTATGACTAACTGTATTTTATCTATAGAAATCTATTTTGGTTATCGATAGCTGAAGATTTAAATTCTTTAATTAAACGACTTTTATAACTGCTTTATACGAGATACGGTATAATACTTTATACAGGTGATTCGATTTTGGCTTCCACATGGAAGTATTAAAACGGGCGACGCACGGGTTAAGACAAGTCATGTCATTTCTTATTTAGTATTTTAATTCAGTTCAGTACTAAAATACAATTGAACTAAAATATTAGGGTGTAACATATGAAATTGCGGAATTTGTAGGTGAGAATTAAAACGCAATATTTTCAACAAAACAAAATATATTTTATCAAAATAAGCTCTATCAGCTTCATGCCAGATGGTCTTTTGTCGACGAGAAGTATTCGAAGTAGTTCAAGTATTCAAATAAATCTCATTAGTGTTTAATATATAAAAACAAACGTTCACACATACATGAAATTTAATAAACAAATTGATCGGATCGGCGACATTTAAAAAAGTTAATATAATTTATTATAAAATACATACTTTTTATTATTACAATCACGTGTAACCGTAATTATTATATTTATTTTTACAAAATTATCATATTCTCTGAATAAAAAAACAAACAAAAGTTCAAGTTTATACATCTAATCAGGAAAAAATCGTTTTAACCTGTTGATGAAGTCACAAAACCAGTAAAAAGCAAATACACATGTGAAACAAAATAGTATTTTACAAAATTGACGTCATTGTCAATAAAAAAAACTTAATTATGTATGTCTATATATATATTATTTACCTGTTTGTATACAACGTGATTTGATAAATAAAAAAGTAATAGCTATAGTAAATAATCAAATGTATGATGCAGAGTTCAATAAAAAAGACAATGTCTGCACAATGAAATATGTTTAAATTCAAAACACACACACATATATATATATATATATATATATATATATATATATATATATATATATATATATATATATATATATATATATGGGGCGGGCAACTTATTCGATAATAAGAGCCACATATATTACTTCTCATACGTTTCTGAATATTCAAGAGCCACAGAAAATATTATTTTAAGGTTGTATTTATAAATAATTAAAAAATACAACTATATAGTAGTCCTACTCTCCAAAGGAGAATATGTTGAATTTCTACTAGCAGAAGACTTTGATTGAGTCTTCATTTTTGCGGTTCATTGTTTAAAATCTGGCTACAGATTACTACTATAGATTATTAATATAAAAGTTGAAGAACAATGGCAATAAAATCAAATATTGTCCTGGGAGCCGCACAGAGTAGCTTCGGGAGCTGTAGTTTGCCCACCGTCGATAAGTATATATATATATATATATATATATATATATATATATATATATATATATATATATCATCATCATCATCAGCCCCTGTTAATCCACTGCTGGATAAAGGCCTCTTCCATGATTTTCCATTTTGTTCGATTCAGTGCCTCTCTTTTCCACAGTTTTTCAAGAAAGTTTTTAATATCCTTATCCCATCTGTTCATTGGATATATATATATATATATATATATATATATATATATATATAATTTCAGTTTATAACGTTCTACGATGTCTTCCGATATCCATTTTCCATTGCCGTCCGTCATTACATTGATCTTCTTTTAGATCCCTTACTCTCATTTCTTCTCGAATTCCTTCTGACCAACTTCTTGTCGGTCTTCCCTGTTTTTTTCTACCTTGGGGGTTCCATAAGAGCACTTGTTTTGGAAGTCTCTCTTTTTGCATCCGTCGAACGTGCCCGTACCATCTCAGTTGATTAGTTCGAATGTATTCCACTATGGTGGAGTCAACGTTCATGATTTCTTTCATTTTCTCGTTCCTAATCCGTTCTTTTCTTGATCTTCCTGCCGATCTTCTCCAGAAATCCATTTCCGTTATCAATACCATGTTCTCTGATCTTTTCTTTAGCGGCCATATCTCACTGCTGTATGTCACTATATATATATATAACGATTATATTGCTATATATCTGATAATAACTATATAGACATAATGAGTTTTAAAAAATATTTTTTATTATTTTTTTATTGTTTATTATTTAATTTTGTTGCATGTACAGGCTTATAATTGAAAAGTGAGGGGCACGACGAGCAGGGGGAGAAGCCCTCTAGTATATATATATATATATATATATATATATATATATATATATATATATGTATATATATATATATGTGTGTGTGTGTGTGTGATATATGTGTATATATATATAGTTACGCCTAGATGTCAATGGAACTGTAATATTTTTATATAAATTACTGCCATTTTTTTCATATCCAAAAAACGCATCTAGGTTAGTTGTGTATGAAACATTTGTAGAAAACGTTACAGTAATGCAACTATTTCTTAGAAAACCATAAAGTACTTTTTATAAAACGGAGAACTAACTGTAGTGTACGCGAACAATACAAAATGCATTCCTCATCATATACAAAATACAGAATTGCTCACTTCCATTACTTATTATTGCTGTGATCAAGAAACAAAGAATTGTTTTTTGATATTTTTCCAAAAAAATACCGTTGATGCGAAAATCATTTAAACAATTGTGTCACTAGTCGAATTGTACGTTATGAAGTGTTTAATATAACATTGATATATTTTATTATTAACTGTGTTCTCTTTTACGATGATAGAAAAAAGTGTCTTTTAAAAATGAAACGCACACAGAGTATTTTGTTTTTAGTTTCTATTTTCTCGGTCAGTTGTACATTTCCTATGATCGTTTGTGACCGTTTCTCTTTTTTGGGACATATTTATTACATTTCTATATAAAAAAAATCCTGATTTCATGCTCTTATTATCGATATTAAAGATTCTATGTATAGAAATACTTTGCTTAACCCATTGTGCTTGTATTTTAAAAAAAAAAATGCATACAAAATGGCTACTTAAATTAAAAGTATTTATTGGTTTCGTTCATTAGCATTTCCCAAAAATCTTTGGTTAGATTTTCGTCAAATACAACTGAAACTGAAGAATTCTTTCCTAGTCTGCGCAGGGCTACCGAGTTTATTCCCGCTGCCTCTTCATTATCCCATATTTCTGGTTCATTATCACAATCTTGGTTCTTATCACTGCCAGTCATCTGCATTTTGTTCTGATAGAGAGACATCAATTGAAATATTGCCAGTTTCTTCACTCTCTGAACTAACATGTCGTTTTACACGTTTTCGAAATCTCATCGCAAATTTCCTTCTTTTTTTCACTTTCAGCACTTTTGAAACACTTAAAAATTTATTTCTTTTTTCATTCTTCGTCATCATCTTCAAATTTGTGTCTTTTCCTCTACATTTTTTTCATGTAAATTATTCACAAAAATAAAAACTAATTCATCACTGATACAATTTTAAAAATGATCACTACACAATATATATATATATATATATATATATATAATAGCTGACACACATACTTAACTTATACTTAACTTATTTATTAACATATATACTTAACTTATATAAAGATTGCACGAGTCTCACTCGTGATTGACTGACTAAGTGTTTTCTGCGAATAACGTGTAATACTCGTTATTCATGCACAAACGATTAAAAATCTATGTTTTTAAAAGGTCTCTTCGATATGTACACTGAACTTACTTGAACTGACTCTTGAATTTTTATGACTTTACTCTGACTTTCTTACTCTGAACTTGTTTTTATCGAACAACATAGAGTAAGGTTAGAGTAAATCATATGAATAATGTCAAGTTGAGGTGATTTGTTTATTCTATGGCGATTATCATAGATAAAGACTATCGAGTTAGACAAAGATGCTCGCGTTACTCTAACAAAAAGCTAGAGTAAGTACAGAGTAACAAATCCCCCGTTCTGAACTCACTCCAGACTGTTCGACGAGAATCCCGAGCAAGTTCAGAGTACATATCGAACAGAAAAGTGTAAAATTTCTTACTCCGAGTAAGTTCAGTGTACATATCGAACAGACCTAAAAACTAAAACATGATAAAGAATTTTCTTAAATATGAGATAAAAGAAAACTTACTGGTAACAATCTTTCACTTCATGCTCTCTCACTATTAAACCATATACTGACGAAAAACATTTTTGTTTTTAATTTGTTCAACTTTAAAATGTCCGTATCCTGCTAAAGACCTGCTTTATTTAACTGTAAAGTGATATTATACACCTCTTATATGAAATCAATTAAGATTATTTTTTGAACATGTTTGAGTTAAATAGCAACAAGTAACTCGGAATAATAATAGTTCTTTGAATAGCAATGCGAAATCTTAATTTTAATTTTAAATGTTGAAATTCGACAAATATAAAATTAAACGGGACACTATGTACTGCGTATATAAATAATTCGATTTCATATTAAAACCACCAATTATTTTATTTGGTATGATAATCAAACCGTGATATTTTACAGTCACATTACGGCATTCCTCATACACTCATACATATACATACATATATATATATATATATATATATATATATATATATATATATATATATATATATATATGTACATAATGATTCACGTGTATGCGATTAATTAATATAAATTTTCACACATTACAAAGTATAAATATATGCATTGTTGTGTGCAAAGAATTTATTTATACTTTTACTATCGAATGTTAAAAAATTATAATTGATATGTCCGTGGATCCATTCATTTCAAATGACATTATTTTTTTCTGGAAACCTTAACTTTAAAACCACAATGTGAAGAGAAATAATTTAAATTTTAGAATGAAATGTGTCTTTGATAACTTGAATCGATTTTAAAGTGAACTTTGTATTTTTAAGACGTTCAAGTCAATAGAACAATGATTTTAAAATTATTTTTTTAACAGAAACTAGCATATATACTATATATACTATATATATATATATATATATATATATATATATATATATATATATATATAGCGTATAAGGAGAGCGTATATCTCAGCGTATATCTCAGCGTATAAGATCGAAATAGTTTGATTTAGTGAGAGATTAAAGTTTCTCATTTATTTATAATAATTTAAAAAAAAAATAATTTTGTAAATTGTATTTCATTTCTTATATTAAACTGATAAGATAACCGAGAAAAGTTATAATTGTTCATAATAACTTCATAATTCATCAATCATATGTTATTAATTTGGCATGTTTAATTCAAGGACAAAATTATTATTTACTATATATATATATATATATATATATATATATATATATATATATATATATATATATATATATGAGACTGATAATTATATTTATTCGTTTATTTGTTTATCTATTAAAATCAAATTATTAACAAGGTAATTCCAATTTTCAAAATTAATTTATTCAAAGGTATGGAAAACCCCTGCCTCTATTCTAAAAAACGGTCAGGCTCATCAGGCTGCATCTATAATTCAGTAGCAAATCCAAATGCATTTTAATTTATTGTATTGTAAACTAACTGCTTGAACTGTTAATATTTATCTATATTAGTATGACAAAAAAAAAATTAAACTGTGTATTACCTGGAATACATTCTGAAAACATATATAAACCGGCCACGCTGTGCGATCACAAGCACTCCCAATTTTTTGAATTTTTTTTCCACGCCCGGTGTTTTGAAAATTATTTCCCGGGAATAACAGACATTTAAAGACAATTAACAAAAATTTCGTGTATCACATCACACAATTATCAATTAGGAACCGGGGATAACTGCCGGCAACGGTAAAGGCACCGCAATAGTTTTTAAGTATTAGCCGGCCCCACAAGGCCATATATTCAAATTTGTTATCAATGAAATGTTTTTGAATTTGAGTTGCAAGTTGCGATACACGAGTCATGAAGTCAGAAGCGTTCAAGTCACAAGCGAGTCATTAAGTCACAGGTGTCAGCAAGTCAGTATCCAGATCACGACAGTAGTTTTAAGTTATAATCCATGTATTCACTGTCAACATAAACGTAAAATCACAAACAAAACAAATTTATTTTCATTCATTTAGAAAGGAGTCGAATTCTCACTCCTTAGTGCCACACTAAGTCGGTAGTGGTAACTTCCACAAGCAACATATATATATATATATATATATATATATATATATATATATATATATATATATATATATATATATATATATATAAATAAAAATCATTTTATTGTGATGATCTTGCACGTTACAACGCCGTATTAACTGTGCGTTGGATGGAAATTGGGGTTTGGTCCGGGGTCTTAGCCGAGGCTTTTAAACCGATTTTGACAGGAGAATTGTGTTTCAGGAAGTGGGTATAGTGGATGGTTTGAAGTTATGGAGTCTGGAAAAATTTTTCAAAAAACCGGAAGGAATGGCTATAACATATATATATATATATATATATATATATATATATATATATATATATATATATATATATATATATACATATAACTTTTGGTATGTTTATGACTATTATGAAAGTACTGTAATTTTGTTTTTGAACCACTAAACAGTAAATCAAACGAATTTCATCAGTTTTCAACTTTTAATGTCAGTGTCGTCAAAAAGTTTCCAAATATCACTACTGTTTTAAATCCATATTTTTAATAACTGTACATCTGCATTTCGAATAAATTTACGTTTAGACAGCACGCCTTTTACACTGTACGCCTTTACCTTTTTCTGAATTTGTAAAACATTTAACACCTCATATTTATTGCTGAGAACCATACGGCGCATAAATTAAATGTAAACAAAACGAACTGTACTGCAAGTTTCTTCCGATCGTGTACAATCATTTTAATAATTCAGTTACGCGCGTATGTTGTAATAAAAATTAATTGCACGTTGAAATGAGCATCGTTCGCCTGTCACTTCTGATACGGTATCAAAAAAAATTATTCGAATTCCGTCGCGTTTCGCATAATCCAATTATTAAATGGAGTCCGTTTCTGTGCTTATTAATTAGTGTATATTTAATAATTGGGTGAAACTTTTTTTTACATACGTTAAAAGCGGAACTAATATATATATATATATATATATATATATATATATATATATATATATATATATATATATATATATATATATATTCCAGTGCCCTACAAAATGTGCCGTAAATTTGTAAATGTGTTAACTCTTTGCACATATAAGGCGTTCTTCTACGGCCAGTATCACTGCCCACATTTTATCATTTACAGACAAAAGTTTTAGTAACGGTTCATCCTTTTATATTATTATCCATCACTGTTATGATCCGAGTGTGTGTGATCGGCGTCAGAAGTTTGTATTCAACAATTAAAACAGTAGACAGTATGACCAGTGTCTACAAAGGCATAGTGTTGATAGACACGGGTTTTGAGGAGTCTTTTTCGTGCTGTCAACAAAAGCAGTTCAGTTTGAAATTTGAGTCCAGTCCACAATACAACACAGCACAATCCAGAATCGAATCTGCATTGTTCATTACTTAAAATAAAATACACTTATTATTAAATTAATAAGCGCGTGCAATTTTGACATTACAGAAGGTCCGCATATGTTTGCTGCACCAGCTCATACTTGTTCAATCATATTATTATTTTTCTAGTGAAACATAAGACCCTTTTTTATTAACTGATATGTAAGCCTTGAGCATACATATTAGATGTTTTGTGTTGTGCAAAAACATCAAAAACGCAAAGTTTTTAAATGAAAGTTAATCTGTTTTTAAATTATTTAACATTAAACATGACATGTTATTAACAATTATTACAATTGCATCATGGAAAAGAGTGCAAAAAAGTAATAATCGCCTTCGTATAATAATTACATAATTCGTTTCTGATATTATATTTTTTACATTCCTTAATGACTAATTCGAAATCATGCCATATTGGTCATCAGTACAACATAGTATTAGATATTTTATTACAACTTCTTAAATTTTTATAATATCAAATAATTTCATATATATATATATATATATATATATATATATATATATATATATATATATATATATATATATGTATTAACCAATTTGAGACCGTGTTCCCTAAATGAGGATTGGCACATTTTATCACTTACATATCAATAAGAATAATAAGTATAGTAAAGAATATATGCTTTGATAAAAAAAAATTAAAATAAATTTTCATTCCAAAGTTGAGTTATTCTTATAGTATAAAGTAAATTATCAGGTATAAAAAGTTATAATTTGGTACATTTCTTACAAACGTAGTTTTTCTTTTGAGTGCATTTTCCGGATACATATTTTTTACAGATATTACAAGTGGATAAAACCAGCCATTTTGACTGGTGTGGTAGTTCTAGTGTTAAACATCTAAAAAAAGATTATTTATCGAACGAATAGAATGACCATTCAGATTTATATATATATATATATATATATATATATATATGTGTGTGTGTGTGTGTTTGTGTTTGTATGAATGCATATTTATGTGTGGTCTATGATGTTACTGACACCAGACATAATTTTATCATTAATGAAAATACACTTGTGCCTGTTGGTGAATGTAGTAAAGCGTGTAACAATTATCTGCATTTTTTTCACGAAATTAAAGTAAAGAAAAACAGACCTTGTACAAATAAAATATGTTTATGAAATTCACATGCACAAGGTTGATGTCTATATAGCATGTTATGACTCACCAATGCTAAATATTCATTGTTACGTTTCACTTGTCACAATTGGCTAACTCCTTATAATTGATGTTCTGGCACTGCTTTGTCAGATTTTCGTACATTAGCCATTATTCCTTACTTATATGTTAATTGGTTGCAAACGACGAAAAATTAACATTTTTCAACTCCGCAATTATTGTTCAAAACATCATTTATAACGTCCACGTGGCCGCGTCTCGTTAATTCTGTTTTCATTCAAGTCAATGACAAGACATTACATTGTCTATTTACTTAATTATGACGTGCAGTAATCGTGTCAATAGCATTTTTTTTCATGCGATTATCATAATCTGAATTAGATTAGACTGTCCTTAAGGAAAAAAAAAACACAATTATACAACAGTTATGGTCAGATTAATTTATAAATTGGAAATATTTGATTTTATTTAGCACTAGAACTACCGACAGTTATGAAGAAGCTATTTCTACCAAAACCAGACAAAATGACCGGTCTTTAAAAAATTGTTAAAGAATTGTTCTAACATATCAAGATACACAGCTCTTGTAACCGTAGCCTGTACAAAGAAAAAAGACCGATACGGCTTTGACTGAATCATACCAAGCCAAACATTCACTGTCGGTGTGTCACCTTCCTATTCAAGAAAATTAGTTGCTTTCTCGTCTGCCCAAACCAGACAGTTATGTCTATTAACCTGGAAAGTGTCGAGGTCGCTTTATAAATTACATAAAATTCGAAATATCAATTAACTTTTTTCAAATACACAAACTTGCACCAGAAATACATATCTTTACGCCAACATAGTATTTTTTTAAAAAAAAACTATCAGTGTCACCAAAATAGACATTGACTTTTGAGACACCTATATGATAGAATGTCTTTAACATAATCTAAATCATGGATTTGATTGATGACTTACTGTATTATATATATAAATATATATATATATATATATATATATATATATATATATATATATATATATATAAATCACTTAGTAACAATTTTAACATTATAATTGATTGTGTTACACCTTTAATAAAAGTTATATTTCTTTTCTCCATCATTTTTTAATTATCATCTTAATATCGTTAGTTTTTATACATTTATCACTTTAAAATATATTGTACTTTATTTATATTAAATTACTTGTTCCTACAATAATAACCTGTTTGAGCGCTATTAACAACCAACTACTTTTATTGGGTCGGTAGAAAAATAATTGCGGTTTATGATCTTCGAATTCATATGAATTTTTCTCTTTTCTGATTTTCCTAGCTGTTTTAAGTACTCCAGAACTGTTGGATGACTTAACTCTTGTGCAACCTCTCGAATTGCTGTGCGCGATTTTGATTCAAATAACGCCCTCAGTTGGTCGTTATGAACTGAAGAAGGACGCCCGCTACCTTCTTAATTTTCGAGGTTCTTGTCTCCAGCACGAAATTTTTGGAATTACCATTGTACTGTACGTTCCTTAACAGTACCCACACCAAAAGCATCATTTAGTTTACAAGCAGTTTATGCTGCTTTACCACCCGTTTTGAACTCATACAAAAATGCTCCTTTTCCATTTTTAATTCAATAGCCGAATTTGAAGCAAAATTAATAATAAAACCAAAGTCGATGTTACCAAAATACAGACCTAAATATACATTTTATAATGATATTAACATGAACACGATGAAATGACACTTTCAGTGAAAAAAATTAAGGTTAGAATTCAGAAAACAAAAATCGCAATTATTTTCCCTACCAACCTAATCGTTTCTAGTAAATTGCTTGAAAAGATAAAAAAAAGACAATAGGAAAGCACATCGATACCAATTTAAAAATTACAGATTGACATTAGAATATTCGTACAATTAAGTTAAATTAGCGTTGACAAAGTAAACAATCAACCATTTTAATCATAACAATCGATACTATTATAATATGGGACACAACTGTTGTGATCTAATCTACATACACTTGACAGTTTCAGCTGTCATTTTAACATTAATTATAAATTTTAAATGGACTACAATATTACATTTTTAAGATTTTTTAATATTATATATATATATGCACATTCACACCCATGTAGATACACACACTATTATTTGTACATATGTATAAATGTATGTAAATAAATTTCACAAAATGAGTCACAGCTTGTTTCAACATATGTTCTTGGCTCGATAAAGAAACAATCGGTGTATGAACAACAGTAAATAATATTTTAAAAATGGTATTTAAACTGAATTAATAACGTTGGGTTAAACATTTGACTAGTAGTCTTTACACTTTTATATTGTTATTTGTTTCTTTCTAAGAAAGGTAATTTTCTATTCACATTTAACATAAATTGTTCTCCTTTATAGTCATAGTTTCAATTAAATACTATTTTATTCTTTTGTTTTTTTCCAAGTTATTGTTTAGAGTAATATAATATATATATATATATATATATATATATATATATATATATATATATATATATGTCATGTTACATTCCTGGAAATGATGCATATACTATTGTCTTTTAAAAAAATATCTAACACTTTTCGGTAAAACTATGCATAACAATATATTTATCCAAAGTGCATTTCATTGAAACTAACCTTTTATGATACGATGTCTATTTAAGCATACATTAGAAAGTATTGGTTGTTCTATACGGAACGACAACTATCGAGTTATAAAGTTTTTGATGTCACCAAACACGAGATTATATCATTCGGAGAAAATAAGTGTTCTAATTGTGAATGTATTTAAAGACGATTTAATCTAATTTCATATTCTTCGCAAGTAATATTCGTCGCAGCTTTTGTATTACTTGTAAGAAATATATTTCGAAAATTATAGCAGTATTTGATATCATTGCAGTCGTGTTAAAACCGTGACTTCTTTTATTTCTGGAACCTCACAATAACAACATCTGTACAAGTCTGAGTTGGCGCTGCAAACGCATGCAGGACCTTCTCTAATGTCAAAACTGCACGCACTTATTAATTTAATAATAAGTGTATTTTATTTTAAGTAATGATCAGTGCAGATCCGATTCTGAACTCTGCTGTGTTGTATTGTGGACTGACTCGAATTTCAAACTCAACTGCTTTTGTTGACAGCACGAAAAAGACTCGTCAAAACCCGTGTCTATCAACATTAGCCTGCTACGACAATGCAATATGCTTTCGTAGGCACCGGCCAGACTGTCTACTGCTTTTAATTGTTGAATACAAACTTCTGACGCCGATCACACACACTCGAGTCATAACAACATCATTATTAGAATTGTGCACAGCCGTTAATTTATTTTCTGTTAGTGTTTAGTACAAGAGCATACGAAATAGGAAATAGAATATACGAAATAGGTATATATTTCAATTTTGTTCCAATTAAAATATTCAGAAAAATATAACAGCTTATTCCTATATTTTTATCCTCATTTTTCAAATATACAGTGACATAAACTATGATTCAATCTAAATATTTATATGCCAATTAATAAATGAATTATAAACTAAAGAGTATTTATAATTGTTATTACTTTAAAAAAAACATATATATATATATATATATATATATATATATATATATATATATATATATATATATATATATATATATATATATATATATATATATATTGGATGTTGGAATTAATTCCTAGCGTTTTCTTCATGAAAAATATCGTTTATTTTAAATGAAATTGAAAAAAACATATCATTCAAAGTATTGTCCATTGTTAGCCACTACTTTTTCCCATCTTTCGGGCAGGAGACGAATACCACGTCGGAAGAACGCCTCGTCTTTAGAAGCAATCCACGAATCGGCCCATTTTTTGCAATCTTCACAAGAAGTGAGCTTCTGCCCAGACAGGCCATGACTCATCGATCGAAACATGTGGTAATCAGAAGGAGCAATATCTGGAGAATACGGCGGGTGGGGTAGGACTTGCCATTCGAGCGTTTCCAGGTATATTTTGACCGGTTTTACTACGTGCAGATGAGCACTGTCGTGCTGCAAAAACACTTTGTCGTGTCTTTCAAAGTATTCCGGCCGTTTTTCCTTCAATGCACGGCTCAAGCGCATCAATTGTAGTCGGTAGCGATCCCCAGTGATGGTTTCATTCGGTTTGAGCAGCTCATAGTAGATCACACCCTTATGATCCCATCAAATTCAGAGCATGCGCTTGGATCCATGAATATTTGACTTCGCCGCTGGTGTTGATGGTTGGCCGGGCTTAACCCATGATTTTCTGCGCTTGGGATTGTCGTAACTGATCTACTTTTCATTGCCCGTGACAATTGGATGCAAAAATCTCTTCATTTTCTCCCGTTGAAGCAGCAGTTCACAGATAGAAAAACGCCTTTCAACGTCTCTCGGTTTCAATTCGTATGAGACCCGATTTCCTTGCTTTTGGATCATTCCTATGGCTATAAGGCGTTTTCCTACCGTTGACAAGTCAACTCCCAACGATTCAGACAATTCTTGAAGTGTTTGTCATGGGTCTTCATTAAGCAATGCCTCCAATTCTTCATAGTCGAACTGTTTCGTCTGTCCAGGTCGTTCCTTGTCTTCCAAGTCGAAATCATCACTTCTAAAACGTGCAAACCACTTCCGACACGTTTGCTCAGCTAGAGCATGGTCACCATAAGCTTCCACTAAAATACGATAACTTTCGGCAGCATTTTTTTTCATGTTAAAGTAATGAAGTAAAACTCCCCGCAAAAACAATTTATCCGGCACGAAATTCGACATATTCGATAAAGTAAAAAGTGTTGTTATTTACGCTTCAGCCAAATGACATACTGAAACTGACGCCTAGGGACAGCTGTTTTACGGGAAATATTTGGTTAAAGGGAACAATGGAAGAATGTACCACCTACGCCATCTCTTGTAAAACGCAACGAATTCATTCCAACACCTAATGTATATATATATATATAACATTTTGATTGTTTTTAAACTTTCAAGCAATCTTTTCGGTTATATTTCTACTGTTCACTGTACATGTTCATGATGAAAATGTTATTAACTTTCATCTGTTTTGACTATTACTTGAATTCGGTCAAACTATTATTTGCTTTTTTATAAGAACGGAATAAAATGGTTTTATCGATTGTAAATGAATATATATATATATATATATATATATATATATATATATATATATATATATATATATATATATGTATGTATGTATGTAAATAAAAGATTGAAAAAACTTATTGTCATACAAAATTAATAATATAATACATTCACCGCGTTGTAGGGCTATTTGAATACAAATTTGAAAACATACCAAAATATAAATACCTTTGTGAAAGGTAATGGGTGGTAATACACATATATAAGATTGGAAATATATGTGTGTGTGTGTCTGTAATGTATACAAGCCACACACGTATATGTAAATACGTGCTTTTAAATGAAGATTGTTCATGTGCATGTATTTCTGTACAATGTGACTAACATGCAATATGATTACAAATTGATAAATACTTCAACGTAACAGCAACTTCTTCTGAAATTAAATTTTGTATGGCTGAGTGTTTTCTATTTTTATCGTATTGTACTTTTGCATTTTAAAACATATAAGCGCATTTATATATATATATATATATATATATATATATATATATATATATATATATATAAAGAAAGTTATATTATTATAAATAAAATGTTTATCATACGTAAGAATTAATTTCATGTCTTTAAATTAAATCAATCTCTTTGTTTTAAATAAAAATATTTTCTCGTTGTGTTATGAGCTTTAAGTGTCAACCTTAATATTTGAAAACGCTATATATCTGATCCAAGCGAACGGTATAATCTCACAAGACAGTAGTGAACACGATGGCGTCCGACAAGCGGCATCATTTCTGACCATCTGTCTATTCGTGCGGCACCCACTTATCCAGCTTTTTCACGTTTCCTATTGCAGCGACGTGACGACAAACAGTAATAGCACTGACACTTAAATCACATGCGAGAGCTCGAACTGTTGCATGTGGATCAGCTTCCACCATGGCTGTCGAATGTTCTTCGTTCACAATGGTTTTGGGCCTTCGTCGAGGCTCATTGTCGAGATTCATATCACCGGAACGAAATTTTTCGGACCATAATTGAGTTGTTCTCTGTCTAGCCGACCCTTCACCGAAAGCTCCATTGATATTTCTACCTGCTACCGCTGCATGGTGTCCCAACTTGAACTCATAAACAAAAGTAGACGCAAATCGTTTGAGAACGCCATCCTGTTAAAAGCTATAAAAAAATAAAAATAACAATAACTCCGTACTTAAAAACAATTGATGGGTCCAGTACATCAGTCAATTCCAAATAGTTGAACTTGTAAAATACTGCACAGAACCTTTCTCAATCGCGGTCGACCTCTGGCAGACTTAGATCCGGCAACTTGATACGTTACAACCTAATATATGGCCCGACCTAATAAGCCACTGAGATCTTATTAAAAGAAGTATTGCTAAAAAATTACATATTTTTTAATCCTCGATTCTAACCTGCAATATGTTGATTATGAGTTTGGCCTGTGTTTGTCGTTAGATTACAAATCTGTGACGCAACCACACATCGGTTAGAATGACTGTTACTAAATACAAACTTTAAGAAGTTTGAAAACAAGTGAAACAGCGAACGCGTTTCATAACAGTATTGTAAATATTTAATTGGATCGTGATCGACAAAGGAAACGCATTAAAACACACTTTCGTCTATGTGCACACCTTCTAACAGCTCACAGAAACGCAGACGAGCAACTAACACACTTTCGTTGATATTTCCCATCGAAAAAAGTGAATTACCAGCACATATTACTTTTACGGCTATCCGCGATACATCTACTAGAAGATACGTCGTTATCAGACATGTTTTGTCTATTGTTTACACGTAATAAGTAAAATTTATGTCTTATTCACATCTAGTTTTAGAACAATGCTCTCGAAGACAATGTTTGCAGCAGTCAGACCAGTATTGTTATACATACTTTGTAATGCATAATTGAGTCTAATTATTTTTGCTCTCCGTTTAAGATAAGCATCGCATGTTATGTAAACACTGAATAATTTTTTGAAGAAGCGCTTTTAATTTACACATTTTAATATTTTTGTGTTTTTTTTTAAACATCACTCCCTGGTCTTCTTCAGTTTTTCATGGATAATGTGTTTTCGTGTACACACTTTAAAATAATATTAAAACTTTATTCTTTCACCTATTAAAATATCGTGCACAATATGGATTTTCATTGTAGAAATTTAAAATAATAAATTGGAAAATGATGTAGTCTTGCTCGTTTATGCATATGATATAGCATTTATGATAGGTAGTTTAGAAGATAAAAAAAATGAAACGATAAATTATAAACATAAGTTAATAAGTTGTACTAAAAATAAAAACACAAGTAAGTAATTCTATTAGTAAACTTGAGCAAGACATTCATTTTAAAACATATAGAGAAATTGCAGTAACAAATGGCAAACGAACATTAAATCGAGTTAAGGACATTGTTTATAAATCAAGATCGTAACACTGGAATAATAAAGTGAAATTATCCGAATCAATGATAATTTTTTGACATGCACTCTGCCAAAACATGTGATCTCTAATACGAACATGACTTATAGACCGTATAAATGTCACAAATCACTTAGCCTACAACCCACAAAACAATCTGATCAAAAACGTTTAATAATTTATTGTTAATCATTTTTGATTGTTGTTTATGATAATTCACTGGGGATACCATTATTTCTAAAATGTTAATTTTCAGTAGATCAGCGTTTTGAAGATGATGGCCATCAAAACGCACACACGCAACATTCAAAAATGATCAATAAATATACTGAACATCTATCATTAGAATAAATGTGTTTTTTTGCGGACTGTGAAAAATTTCTTTGTGAAAGTGAATTTAAACCATATTGTCACAGGTTTGCCTTTTCAAATCACTGTCGCATTTCCCGAACAGCGCGCCATGATACTTACTTAGAGTAGAATTGGGGCTAAAACATGGAATCGAACGGCTCTGTACTGTTTTAAACAGTGAATATTATAGATAATCGTGACTATGTGTTGTGCCAGCGTTGCTCAAACTTTTCCTACGACAGAACACTTCACACATCTTGAAATTTTAACGGAACACCTTGGTTATTTTTAGGGTAGGTAGATATAAATAATAAATAAAATAAATGAGTAAATCTAGGCGTTGAGAAAAAAACAAACATTTATTCTCAAATGGTAATTATTTCATACAAAACACATAAAAATAAGAAAATAAACTAGCACATATATATATATATATATATATATATATATATATATATATATATATATATATCAGGAATTAGAACTTCCTATCAAAAGATGTAACTCTATCACTTGTATTAAAAATTGTAATATTCTTTCCTTGTAACGATAAGTTGATTTCATTGCACTTTGTAGAAATATCTACCAGACATACAAGACTCGTCAACCATGAAGAATTTGTTAAAAATTCAATAGAATTTCGTCCTAAATTGTGTGAAGTCAAGAAGACCAATAACTGGCTACGCAAAGTAAACAACGCCCATTTTCAAACATGTTTAAAACTTTCGCAGCATTTAAAACCATTCCAGGTTCATATTCATTTTGACAATTTTTCACAGAACACATATTCATTTTTCGAGTAAGCTAGTTTGAGAAACGCTGTGTTATGCATGTACTATACATAAATACAGGAAGAAAAGGAAAAACAAAAATCAACTGAATGACACAGATTTCAAAGCTTTTTAAAAAAAATAATAGAATATGATTATCTGTTAAACTTCCACAATATACATAAAATAAAACAGAGCTTAAAAGGATTGTAATCATCTCTTCTTCAATGTCATACTAGGAATTAAAGAGTTTACGGGATGAGAAATTATAAAGAAATAAAAATGTCACTAGATGTGAAACAATATCTAAATAATGAAACAAATTTGTATAAAATATTATCAGGTTTAATTTGTATTCATGTTTGTTTCATTTTAAGACAGTTTTAGTATGATTCTTTTTAATTTTGGTATCTGTATAGACAGACTTATTTGAACATTTAATATTTAAGAAAAAATATTCAAAACACTTAAATGCAATTAGTCGATGAATTGAATAATTATGTATGAGTCAAAATCTAATATTTTGATTTTTTTTCGTTGCATTTATGAAAAAAGGAATAAAGTGTTAGTTTTGTCTCATAGATTAGATAGCATAATTATACTAATTTGTATACATGTTTATTTCATTTTAAGACAGTTTTAGTACGATTCTTTTTAATTTTGGTATCTGTATAAATGGACTTATTTGAAAATTTAATATTTAAGAAAAAATATTTAAAACACTTAAATGCAATTAGTCGATGAATTGAATAATTATATATGAGTCAAAATGTAATATTTTGATTTTTTTTCGTTGCATTTATCAAAAAAGGAATAAAATGTTAGTTTTGTCTCATAGATTAGATAACATAATTATACTAATTTGTATTCATGTTTATTTCATTTTAAGACAGTTTTAGTACGATTCTCTTTATTTTTGGTATCTGTATAAATGGACTTATTTGAACATTTAATATTTAAGAAAAAATATTTAAAACACTTAAATGCAATTAGTCGATAAATTGAATAATTATATATGAGTCAAAATGTAATATTTTGATTTTTTTTCGTTTCATTTATCAGAAAACGAATAAAATGTTAGTTTTGTCTCATAAATTAGATAACATAATTATACTAATTATTATAAAAATCTGTAATTAATTCAGGAAAGAATTTTTATACAGAAAATTAATGTTAGATATATTTCTTTGTATCGGTGTACAATTAAATAATACTATTTTGTATTGAACCATTTCAGAAGTCGAGTAAATATCTAATTATATATTGTGCAACAGTAAAAACAGATTATTTGAAAACGTGACTCAAGTAGGTTACGATCATTCTAATGCCAGTTATGGAAATGGATCTGTTTTGATATTACTCATTCATTACCTTTTCCAAAATGGTTGTATTAACGACGATACTGCGACACAGATAAACGGAGCAATAAATAATTATAAATGAGGTTCGGTTGTACGATTTAAATTGTTGTGCGATTCGCATGAACAATATTCGTAAACGTTCATAAATATTTTACATATATGTTACAAAAATATTCATTTTGAAATTCATACAACAATCTGCTGTAATAAATTCTTCAGTCTAGATAGTTTTGCTATGTGCAAGACTTTCGCTTACATTATTTTTAATTTTCAAACGTTCGCGTGCGATATTTACAAAAGCGTCAATAATTGATATTTTCGTACAGATATGTTTCATTTTTCGAACTTTCTCTTGATTGTCTTAGTAAAAGTGGATAATGGTTCATCATGCGTTGCGATTATTCTGCGTACGTTCATGAATATATAGGAACGCATGTATTCGCCGAATCAATTATTGTCAGATCAGTGCAATTATTAATGTAGTAAGTCGAATATTATTTATTAAAAAAGTAATTATCAATACACGTGCAATTATATAATACAGTTGCACCGGTCTTAATAATTTACAAATAAGTTCAAAAAAAAACGTCGAAAATAAGAGTAAGCTTTGATAGAAAAGCATTGTCGATGAAACAAAAACAACATAAAATCGAATGATTTATTAATGAGTGTAAATTAAAATTTTACAAAAGAACACTCGTTTCATTTTTGCTAAAGTTATGACAGTACTTTAAAATTTTTATTATATATATTCAGCCTTTGATGATAGATAAAATTTCCTCTTCTACTTTAAACAATAAAATATTTCTTTTTCGCATATTTATAATGCATTTTTTAATGCAAAGAGAATGTATTGGACGAGCGGAAATAAAGACAACATTTAATGAACATATCTTCTTCTTCGATGGCGCTACAGCCCATATCGAGTCACTTCAATTTTCTACCTCGAGACATCCCTCTGTCTGTCAGTCCTTCTCCAGTTCCTTACTCCCAACAGTTCCACTGCATCCTTCTCTACATTGTCTGAGCTTTGGTTGTCTCGCAGGTCTTCTCCCTCCCTGGTTGTCCATCCAAGGCACTTTTTGGTACTCTTCAGTCCGGCATCCGTTCAGTGTGACCTGCCCATCGCATACGGAGCATTTTTATAAAGACCTACAATTTCGGTTCCTTGTATACTTTATATAATTCGAAACTGTGGAGTATTCTCATAAAATGCTAAAACTGTGTAAGAGGCCCTTCATCGACTCGAAAGTCGCCATATTTTTTCGACAAATGATTCGTCATTTGCTTGACAAATGGGTCAAAGTTATACAAAATAATGGAGGACATTTTTAGGATTGAAATGTGTTCCATTTTTCTGTAAATATTCATTTTTTATAAATAAAGGCATCGAATTAATGTGTACACTTAACACAAATAACAGTAGAGATTTTTTTAAGCAATATAGCCGTAACTGTTTCTCCAGTTTAGTTATTATCATAAAACAGTACTCCAATTTGTTCATTAACTTTCTAAATGTTTCTGCACATTTTTGAACCGCATTTTTTATTAATACTTATTCGTTTTTATAAAACGTGTAACGAATATTAAATTCAATCGTAATATATTTCATAACATATTTCATAAACAAGACATACTCGTATCAGAGTTTACAGTATGAAATAAAAAGGAAAATTCTACTAAAAGATCCTCTTGTAATAAAATGGCGTTGCAAAGGAATTTTATTTGAAACCAGAAAAAAAAACTAATAACATTTGAAAAATACCGATACATAATTTATTGATATTGACTTGCGTTATTTATTTATAAACTACTTTCGCTGCGCATAAATGGCTTCCGGGACGTTGGCAATGCCTACTCCGGAAACGTAATGCGTAACTTTATTATAATAACGTGCTATGTTTATACGTTATGTCTGTTTAATATTTGTTCGAATCAGAATATTTTTATTTAAAGTTGTTATTAAAATGATATTAATTATCGTTATTTAATTATGAAAGTGTTGTTTGGAATTCATGAAGCAATCGTTCTTTTGTTATTTTATGTATGTATATATATATATATATATATATATATGTGTGTGTGTGTGTGTGTGTATACTCAATCATTAACTGTATTTAGAAATTCCTTTTAAAAGATAAAATGTGATATTCAATTCAATATCACTTACTGTTATCTAACTATTGATGCAAAGAAACTTATCTTTCTTTTGAAAAATAACAATACAAAGTATTGTTATTTAAATAAATCAATATACATTGTCATTATAACCAATTTCAAGATAAACTACTCAAACGCTATTCGCAGTTATAACTTTAGCAGTGTCTAATTCCCTATCATGAATGAAACACAACCCCACACAGCATGAAATTCATCTGTGAAAATACTGAAACACTCTCACCGTCCAAACTGTTGTTATAGAGATGATGCTATTATCTATTATTTATTTTTTTAGTGAAATAATTAAAAAAATATGGAAATAGAAATACATAGAAATGGCTAGAGGATCTAATGAACGGGCACTTGACATAAAAAATTGTATTTCGTTATGTATTAATTATCATACAGCACACCTTTTTCCGTATAAGTATATAATCAATTATATGTTAAATAATTTTATTTGTTTACTAAATTCATACTTAAAGTGTCTACAAACGCAATATACTGAAGAACAGTTTAGTAATTTAGATTCTTCTAATAATTAGAACTGATGTTTCCTTGTCTCTATTTTTTTTTTAATGATTCAAACAATGCATACAATATTGTATTTAGTTTCATATAAAAACGTTCAGATAATAATTTTCATGAATCATATTTTTCTGATAAATATATATTCACACGAATTTTTCACCTCATGAGCCAGTAAAAAAAATCTCTGATCAAAATTTTACAATAATTTTTAATCACTATACTTGAGAGTTCTGAGATAATGGAATCGTTATCGAAATTTGTACAAATAACGATCAAAAATGATGAACAATCAATTATTGAACATTTTTAATAAAGAAAAAGTTTTGTGGTTTGTGGAGCGGATGAAAGATCTATTTGTTTAATCGAATTCGGCTGTACTGCTCGAACTAACTTGTGATAAATGAACATGCCTTATAGAAAGCCAAAACTTGCAAATTAAGATCTTTCTTATTCTAATACTTTATAAAATAATATAAATAGCTTTAAAAGGTAAATTGAAATTTACTTGTTGTTTTTTTTATTTGTTAAAAAAAAGAAGAAAAATTATGAATAACATCTAATAAAAAAATAATTTAAAAAGTACATTTTGCAGTTTAATTATCTAGAATAATTTGTGTCTTTTCTAATTTTTTGATATAATGAGTACACGGTTATAGTGATTAAGTACGAAATTTGGTTCGCTTGTCTCTTCATATCAGCTCTAAATTTTATAACGAGATTGATTTATTCGTACTATAAAATGAATTGGACCTAGATGTACTGGACAGAACTATTCTGCGAATTTCCAAGTACAAAATTTATCGAAAATAAATCTGTCAAAACATAAATCCTTTATCTCTCGAGCAAATTAAATTTGTACAACCGATTGGATACACGTGAAATCCAAATTAAATGATTATTATTTATATTATTTTCTATTCTACGCCTAACAAATACAAAGGAACAAGAACTCAACTAAAATGTATTGATTCTGGATGCTCTACACATTTAGCAAATAGGAAATCGAATAATGTTTCACCTACAACCATTTTTCATTGTTTTCAGCTATTTCTTAAATTTTTCATTTGTTATTTAATATTTGTATTCCTTTCTAAATCTAATACAAGTATGTATGTGTATAATTCTATTAGAAACTCTTTAACAATTATTTGAAAAATTACGGGAAAAACAGTACAGTCTTGTTGAGAATGAAATAAATTGTATTTTTTAATATGATATAAATTAATTGAAAGCAGTATGTTTCTTAAAAACAATGTATTTATATCTGATTTCTCCGCCTATCTATCTTTATGTCTCTCTCTCTCTCTCTCTCTCTCTCTCTCTATATATATATATATATATATATATATATATATCAAGAAGTAAATGCGAATTGTAAAATTTATAAATTATTCTGCTGATAATAATTAAATGTATTTTTCATCATTCATTTTTGTTATAAAATACACATAAATGCATGATTGCTCCACTTGAATACATTAATTTAATTTATATACATGTGTGTATATATATATATATATATATATATATATATATATATATATATATATATATATGTGTGTGTGTGTGTGTGTGTGTGTGTTATAAAGCAATTAAGTATGAGTCATATTTGATTCAAGTTGATTTCAACAAATTAAAATAGACCCTATATCTATACATGTGTGTTATACATATACCATTGCACAAATAACAATTGTTTTTTTATCCTTTTTTACCTTGAAATTGCATAATAGAAATTTTTACATGAAGTGTGCACTGCATCGTTTATTAATTATTCTGAATTTAATGTTTGCTACAAAATAACTCCTGTGTAAAAATGATATTTTTCATCGAGGTTTTATTGATTTGTAGTTACATTCCGATATATGTATTATATTTATTTTATTGTATTATAAATCTCTAAGAAAAATTATATCGGTTATATATTCGAATTCGATGACGAATTTCAATATGCATTATCTGTGCCAGATGTTTTTCCAGAAAGAGAAGCATCCTCTGAATTCCTGTCACTCGATGCACTTGTTCTAAGTCATTTTTATACCTTTTACTATTAGACCTACTGAACTGTCTATTTCCTTTCTTTTATTTTCCATGTTCTCACCTTTCAGATTCATAAAATTGAATGAACTGTTTAAATAAAAAAATTTTGAAAACAACTGAACAGTAGTAAATACTTGGAGTTCCCCTTGTTTGATATTGTAGGATAACTGTCGAACATAGCCCACTTTATTGCGATGCACGCTCAATTGTGACATCAAGTGGACCTCTTACATAAAACAAGGGTGTGTGTATTTTTTTAATTTATTTCTTCGGTTCAGTTATTATTTCAAATAAATATAAATCATAATTTGTAAACAAATTAATACAAAAATTGATTTTAGTCTTAGATATTTGAACAAATGTTATTTTTCTTAGTACACTCAATTGAGTGAGTGACTATTTATGTATATATATATATATATATATATATATATATATATATATATATATATATATATATATATATCCAATGAACAGATGGGATAAGGATATTAAAAACTTTCTTGGAAAACTGTGGAAAAGAGAGGCACTGAATCGAACAAAATGGAAAATCATGGAAGAGGCCTTTATCTAGCAGTGGATTGACAGGGGCTGAAGATGATGATGATGATGATATATATATATATATATATATATATATATATATATATATATACATATATATATATACATACATACACTAGGGGGTTTTGCCTCCTGCTCGCTTCGCTCACCAACCACCGTACTCGCTACTCTCGCTTACTTCTCAATTATAAGTCCGTAAACGCAACCGAATGAAACATATTTTTTAAAACTCATTATACCTATATAACTATTATCAAATATATAGCAAAGTAATCGTTATATATATATATATATATATATATATATATATATATATGCGTGTGTGTGTGTGTTAGTATGTCTATATAAACATGGAAGTAAATTATTTTTTGCAACCTTTCAGTTTTTTATGGCTAAATACTATTATAAATATGTATATATATATAAATATGTATATATATATATATATATATATATATATATATATATATATGAATGTTAATATATATATATATATATATATATAAATATATATATATATATATATATATATATATATATATATATATATATATATATATATATACACAGCATATATATATATATATGTTTGCGTGTGTATGTTAGTATGTCTATATAAACATGGAAGTAAATTATTTTTTGCAACCTTTTAGTTTTTTGTGGATAAATACTATATTATATATATATATATATATATATATATATATATATATATATATATATATATATATATATATACACACACACACACACACTAGGGGGTTTCGCTCCTTGCTCACTGCGCTTACCCACTTGTCAATTATAAGTATATCATATAACCTAATGAAATAATAAACATATTTTTTAAGACTCATGTATGTCTATATAATCTTTATCGCAGATATATTGCAACGTGTTGTTATATATATATATATATATATATGGTAGTACGTTTATATAATCATTATTGCAGACAGATTGCAACGTGTTATTTTATATATGAGATAAACATATTTGGGTACCATAGAAACCTCGACGTCATAAATAAGTAAATCGACGTCATTGAATTTTTGGGTATAATTTTGATTCCATATATATATATATACACTAATATACAATACACATACTAACAAACCACAATAAGTGTCAGAATAGGATGCGTGAAAGCTATCTAAATTTTTTGTGATGTTCAGTATTACAAAAGAGCACACTTTCGCCTAATATGTATATGAGGTAAACGCCAACTAACTATCAGGTCATCAAATATCATTATACTCGTGTTTGTAGCTACCTATAATAAAATTACAATATTTCCCATCGTCTTATGTAATAAACAATACAAATACACCGTGTCTGTGTACATCGTTCACACGGAATGCACGAGCATGCACGTTTATGTGTTTCTTGCACAAAAGACCGAATATCTGCTCATTTCGCAAAAATATCGGTCTTTTTTTTTAAAAAAAAGTTTTTCGGGTATTTTGTGTTCGTGTCTTTTTCAATTTAAACAATTACACAACGTTTTGTATATATTTAATGATACGATTGAGATTTTTAGGTCGTTTCTTTTTTACATTTTACTTCGAAAAAGTATTAGTAGATTTAGTGTGTCAGTGAATTGTTTTATCATAAATTGCATGTTTTATAATTTTATTGAGAATTACAAAATATTTTAAAATCTTTATATTCGTTATTTTGTACATAAAATAATTATTAGTTATTTTTCTAATTAGTTACAAATAAACTGTAAATATATTTTACAGTAACAGTTTAAGTGTGGTGTCGAAATATGATTAAAACTATATTTGTAAACATTACTTCGTTTCTAATCCTTTAATGATTCCTTTTTTAATTTGTGATTAATTTATTCTTGACAAAAATATCAATGATAAATATATTATTTATATATATACATATATATATATATATATATATATATATATATATATATATATATATATATAAAATACATTACTAATATTTCATTAAATAGTATAAACAAAAATACAGTTTACGGAACAGAAATTTAGTCAACAATAAAAATATAAACATGTACACATTTTGATTCTTTTAGTGAAAGTAAATACAATAATTATTAAATAAACAAATAATAATATCAAAATGACAAAATGTATAACAGAATACGAAATGAAGAGTATTTTATTTTCGAAATATTAATTTTCGATTCAATTATTTTATATATATATATACCTATGTAAAAAGATATCGTAACCAAATTTAAAGAAAGTATGTCAATTTGGTATTAAAAACCTTATTCGAAAATCAAATCAACATTAAAATACACATTTATCTCGTTATAACATGATGTGCAATGATAAAAGAGTTAATGTTAATTTTTTTGACAAATTAACAATATTAATCAGTAATTATAATAATATTTAATCATAGTTTTGACACTTGGAATTCACATTCTATACCATGAAAAATTTGACAATTGTGAATTGTTTTGTTTTATATATATATATATATATATATATATATATATATATATATATATATATATATATATATATATATATATATATGTATGTGTGTGTGTTTGTTTGAAAATTCTTTTAGTAAATACTTTATCACATATTGATGTTCTAATTTTGCGTATTGATATTGAATATTCTCCATTGAAATTATTAATCGCATAATAACAAAATCCAAAAGTTCTATTTAAACTAAAAAAAAATAATAATCTCAATTAAGATTGATTCATAGTAATAAAAAAGTGAAACTAGAAGTTATTGTTAAATAATCATCTGTCGTTTGATTAGTCACAGTTCAGTATTCATTAATATAACAATACCAAATTATCTCATCAGACACAAAGATGTACTTAAGATAGTATTCATAAGTGCAGTGAACAAATATGTTCATGCGGATTTTATAGCATGATCCTTATTTCCAATCACAGATACGCGTAGCAAACTCTTTCTAAAAAATTTATTCTTTCTATATAATAACTGGTTGTAAGGCCCATTTTTTTAAAAGAGGTGGGAGATAAGTTTTATTTCTATCCCAAAATACAAAAGTATCCATATGTTTATTTATATTATTATTATTAATCTAATTAAAGTACCGCGCTAATGCAAAGCTCAAAGATGTTTAATTGTTAAATTAAACAATTAATATTTTTATTTTATTTATATATGTGGATAAATGGTTTTAGTTGTACATTTATTTTTGGTATTTAAT
Organism: Acanthacorydalis orientalis; assembly: GCA_034766995.1. NCBI lineage: Eukaryota > Metazoa > Arthropoda > Insecta > Megaloptera > Corydalidae > Acanthacorydalis > Acanthacorydalis orientalis. The sequence continues at coordinate 5,650,787 of CM068315.1, forward strand.
ACATGTCACTTGGTAATTTACGATTATATTATTGGAATTAAATTAGAAAAAAACTTATAATATCTAAGTAAAATTAATGTGACTGATGTATTGAATAACAGTTACAACGGGATAATATAATTAGTTTCTTCAGTACTCTCTATATTGATCTTTATTAGTAGCTAATTTAATTAGTACAATGTAAAATATAAATCAGAAAAATATTTCCTGATTCCATAAAAAATATTTCATAAAACTTAATATTATATAAATATAACGTTTCTTTTTTAATTTCCTGTAGATAAATTTTACTTACATATCATTTTTTATATATACCAGAGCGCTCTGCTCCCTGCTCACTTCACTCGCTCACCCACGGAGGGCTTCACTTTTTGCTCGCTCTCCCCTAAAAAAATACCAGAAATTAGCGATGTACTCACAAATAATCTGCGTAAAATGTAAATTATATTTTTTTTATTGGAAAAATATAAAAATTGACAACAAAATAAAATTGTTGGAATGTGTAACATTTTTTTTACTTAAAGCTTCAACGAATACAATATTTTGAATACATTCTTATCAGTTTTATACTGAAATCATATACCCTCTTTCGTTGTCCACCGTGAAAGAGCTACATACATGTGACCGATGTTAATCAAACAGAACAGAGACGACACGATCTCCATTAACCAATCAGAACACGAATAACATTTTCAAAAAGTGTGCCTGTGACTGATTTCTAATTGCAGACAGATACTCCAAAAAGTATGTATATATACATATATATATATATATATATATATATATATATATATATATATATATATATATATATATATATATATATATATTATGATTATCGGTTACCATGGATACATTCCATACGTTATTTTTATCTCTCGATCAACCAATCAGAACAAGAATAAAAGTGACGGGACAGAACCGATTTTTAGTTAGGGAGAAAACCTTTTTACACTATCAAACGGAATTGGCTATATACTATTCACGCTAATAATCTCGATATAAAAAAGTTATAATTAAGATAATTAAATAACAAATACAACAAACTGTCAATGAAAAATGATGACAATTGACATAGAATTTTTCTTCGAACTAATTAATGAAATTAGTATCAACTTTTGTATACTTTTAATACCTACATTTTTCATCTATTTTTTTTTAATTCTATGTATAGTTTATTTATATGCGATATTTATCGTGTAAACTAATTATATGGATCGTTCAATTTATCTTTCACAGTATTATTTATCCTCAATGATTACACTAGAGCAATAATAGCGATACCGAGTATGTCTAGTTCAATATTTATTAATCATGACACTCTGGAAGAGTTAATGCACGTTAAAAGAAAAACAAATTTATCTCTGTGTATATTAAGTACTTCAATAGATAGATACATCTACCTATAAATGAAATTAAGCAATATTCAACAATTGGTTTCAGTTAGGACACAGATTCAGCATTTACCATACATGTAAATCTATTATCTATTCAAATGATCCATTAACCGTAATGCAATTTGAGCTCTGACACTATATCAAGTATCTCAATTGGCAAATTACTTAATTTACAGTCAAGGGAAACCACAGGTCTAAATATGACCAGGAGTATATTATTGGGTCAAGAACTGTGACTTCTAAGAACTAAAATTACCACTACTCGGCTGAAATATCATACATATATATATATATATATATATATATATATATATATATATATATATATATATATATATATATATATATATATAACTTATGTTAAATACAAAAATGTGTTTTTTATTTATGTAATCGTTTTAGAGAAAAACTATTTACATCCATTGTGAACGATGTTGCTATTAGTAACACATTAAAATTATAATATAGTAGATATATATATATATATATATATATATATATATATATATATATATATATATATATATATATATAATCGACTTCCTTAAAAACGCTTAAAAGTTTAATTTTCGAATTATACTGAACAAAAAAATAACCCTATACTACAAAATACTACTGCTCATATTTAACAATTGTAAAATTTATCATTTTATATTAGAATTTATTTAGTAACATGTTGAATAACGGTTGTATTAGTATATTGTTAGACTTTTTTCTATACATTGACACTCTGAGGATGATACCATTGAAATGCGCATAAGCAACATTCAAAAATGATCAATAATGATTTATTGAATATTGTAGACCAGAAAAAAATAGTATGGTTTGTGGGGTGGAAAAGAATTCATTTGTGAAAAAATTATCACGTTTGTTTACAAAATAATAACATTTGTTTGTTTTTTCTTTGATTTGTTTTTTTATAATTTGATATTATTTTGTAATTTTTTAAGTCTTTTTATCACTATATAAGAATCCCCATTTACTTAAATTTATTTCACAATCAGATTAAACACGTTTACTGCCTCGATACCCATATATGGATGCTACTTAATATTTTACCAGATTTCTTATATATTTTATCACGTTCTTCTCACACCACCCTTCTACTGATCCTTATACGGATTACAGCTTTACTTATCCAAGTATGAAAAATAGGTAAGAGGCCATAACTTTCTGTTTGGCTTGAAGCTCTCAGGCAGAGTTCTCAGGAGAGCTCTCAGGAGAGTCTTTTATCTATGCTCTCAGGTCTGTGTTTTACCGCACATCTGTTACAATATCGAAGTTCACTGGCTAATATCTAGATAACATCTATCAATGCGATATGGGTCATGGGTCTCGACCCCGGCACCCATCTCATCCACGCGCTGGTTTCATGTATCATCCAGTATAATAAAGAATATTAGTACTTTTTCATACAAAATTAGATTCGTCCAGAACACATTTTTAAGTATAAAGTTTCTCTTGAATTTTGCATATATATAAATAGCACATTAGTTTTCGATACCTTTTTAACAATATTTTTACTTATTTGATATGAATAGAAAATATCATAAATTCTTAGAAAAACTGACTTCTATTCTCTATTTTATTTACATTATTTTATACAACAAATACACAGTCTAAAATCCTTTCTTTACATTGAGTATGAAAATAAATTAAGAAATGTAAACCATTATAATGGCATTTTTATAAGATAAGTAAATTATTATTTCTCTGTAACTTGGTATAATTTTTGAACGGAATAATATTCAAAGTGTATATCATATCAATTACTTCATTTTCGCTTAAATTATAATTAATGCTAAATAAATAATTAAAAATTAACTACTGTATTCTTATTTCAGACAGCTTCATGAATCCATTAAGAAACATAGAATGTGATCATGGCAGATGGCATCCAATTTTGGCTGAGTATGTATCAGTATATTATTCAACTTAACGGAAATAATAAAGATTACAAAACAAAAAAAAAATGTAACAAATTCATCAATAATATGGAGAAAATAATAACTAATAATATATTATACCGTTTATTACTATTAAAATATATAGTACACTTTCAGTTATATCTTCAATATTTTTAAATTTAAAAAAAAATTAATAATTATATTCATTTTATATATTTTAAATAAATTTAATACAATGCTTTAGATACCTATAATAAGTTACACTGACTTATGATTTTGTGATACTATTAAATAGAGGAAAATTCCTAAAACTACATAATCATGTAGGTATTGCTGGTAGTAATGATTGTCGTTATTAAAAATGTAAATTCTTATCTTTGTACATAAGATAAATTTAACTTTTTATATTGAGCTTAACTTTTTTGTCAAAAAGAAGGTGACAATATGTCAAGTAGTATATATATATATATTCATAAGCTTCTCAAAAACATTCACTACTCTATTGCAATAATTTTTTTCAGGACTAGTGCTGTTATTAACAACATTCAGTTTACTGAATACAGCTTCACTTCATCGAACTACTCGAGATACAACAGAGAAGGAAATCTCAAAAAATGAGCATTTATCAAAAATTATTAAAGACAAGTATGACACAAGTCTTGAGTACAAAGATGAAGAAATTAAAAATCTAGATGAAATTAAGGCATTAGAAAGAAAAAATAGTCATTATGAAAATAATTATAAATCTCCAAAAGTTTCATCGCTTGAAGACTCTTTAACACCTTTATTTGATCAACAAACTGATGAAACAAAGCAATTCAGAGGCTCTACAAAATATTCTACAACACTCGGTAATTCAGATGTATCTACGACAAGCACTAAAATTAATTCAGTAGAACCAAAAAATAATAATAAATTAGAGACAAATATTAACTTACCTCCAATAAAAAATGAAGTAGGTAATACAATTAAAACACAAAGTTCAAGTAAGCAAATTTTAAAATATGAACAAAACAATGATTCTCAAATTGAGGATAAAGAATCTGACAAAAAATCTAGTCATGCGCTTCATATTAACAGCAAAAATCCCAATAAAGATGTAAATCAGGATGAAACTGTGAAGCAAGCAAATAATACAAATATAGAAATGAAAAAATCACAAAATGATAATACTGATGCAATATCAGAACGAGCTGAAACTGGACGTTCATTCGATATAGACAAATATATTTCACCGGAATTTCATAATATCAATAATGTATATACACAAATTAGCTCAGCGGAAGCTGAACGATATGCAGATCCAAATAATTACGGCGAAATATATCATTCAACAAAACCTTTTAGTAAAATGTTTTCATACAGTATTACTCATGACTATGATACAGACTTAACAACACCCAAATCGACTTTATTTGATAGCAAATTTCATCAAATCTCCAATGACATTAAATACAGTTTAGATCAGGATGAAAATTTATCTGAAAGAAATTCCGATCAATCTGATAACACAGATAGAGTGATGAGCATTGAATCTTTATTAACAAAAAAATCAAATAACGATACGAATGTTTCTATTGATTTTAAAAATAAATTGAACATAACATTAGATGAAGATAGTATTAAAAATGGATCAATCCGTATGAATGTATCTGTTGAAAATGGAACAGTACTTCACTTCCAGTCAGATTTCTTAAAAACTGAAATTTTTACTGAGACACCCAACCGACAAAATGACAAAAATAGTTCTCTTGAAACGAGTAACTCTATTTTAAATTCAATTAATACAGAAAAATCTTCATCTGTAACAATCAAACCATTGGATATAAGGACAACATTAAAACCTCGAGTGCGGATATCTTTGCAAAACCACAAAATTGAATCTGAAAATAGTTCAGTAGAATCATTTACAAATTTAAATGATAAAAATGAATTGCTAAAAAAACCAACTCTAAAATGGAAACCTTATATTCTATCAACATCTATACCAACTAGTATAGATCCCTTGTATGATAATCAAACAACTGAAACAGATAAAGTAATGAAAACAGATAAAGATAATAGATTAGGTGTCAATAAAAGAGGCTCTACAAAATATATGGATACAGTAACTACTCTACCTGACAAATCAACGTCAGATAATATTTCAAAACCAACGCCAATAAGTACCTCTACAACCTCCAAAAATATTGAAAAAAATTCCAAAGACTCTTTTGTACAAGAGAACAAAATATTTTCAGTACAAATTGCTCCACCAGATGATAAAATTAAAACAACTACATCTCAAAACGATCACATCTTAACTTCAAATTTAGCTACTGATTATTTTGATATCACAACATACAAACCTAAATTAATTACTGAAATAGTAAGTGATTATCCTACGGATCATCCTGATTTAACAGAATCTATTGATGAATCAAGAAACCAAAATTCTAGTAAAGTAGTGTCTACTGTCAGTAATAATGAAGTTAATGTTAATATGACAAAAAATACAAAACAAATAAATGATTTTATTGATTCAATATTTCCTGAATATACAATTGAAAAATCTACTAAAAATACATCAAGTACACAAAGGCCAAGTTTATCACAACAAAACATAGATATTGATGATATATTTGAAAATATATTCAAATCACCACTTATTACTCATTCACAATCTTCAACAAGGCCAATGGAATATTCTACTGAAAACGTGCTAACTACAGATAAACCAATAACAACTTCTGATGGAACAACTATCGAACAGTCTAAATTTAGTATAACAGAAAATGTTGATCGGAAAACAATTCGATCAACAGATACAATCTCGGTTACTGAAACTACAGTAACGCCTTCTTCTAATTCATTTGAAACGACATTGTCTGAAAGACAAACAACGGACACTTACACTGAAAATATACCATCAGAAATGAGTACATCTTACACTACTCAACAAAGTTCATCTAATACTTCTCAAGAATCAATTACATCAGGAAATACGGAAAATATAATATCCTCTACAATAAAAATGGCTAAAAATTTACACATTCCTAAATCAACTACAGAAATAGAAACTGAATCCACATCATATACTACAATAAATTTTGATGATGAAACGACCTTTTCACATGTTCCTGATGATCAATCATCACCAATAGTATCTACAATAAGTATTAATGATATTACAACACAAAGCTTAGCAGTCAATGAATCTAGTACAAAATCTACTACCGTAACTGAAAACTTCACAAACACTATTACACCTGAAGTGATTAATGTTTCCGAAGATGGACTCATACAAACTACAACTACTGATGTAAATACCATTGCAGATTACAAATTTGTTGAAACAACATTTGAAACAGATACTACTTCAGATGATCTTCTTACCTCAACACAAGAAACAAGTTTATCCAAATTTTCTGAAACTACGATTAATTCAATAAATGTCTCGGATATTTCATCTAGGAATAGTTTATCAGAAAGCAATAACATTTCTGATGATAATAATCAGTTTACCACAGAAATGTACGCTTCAACTGAAAAACTTAAGGCTGAATCTGAGGATATTACTACTAAAAATAGTATAGAAATTACAAGTACATTTAAAATTGAATCAACCACTCAAAAAATAGAAGATGAACCACAGATAACAACATTGATTTCAAAAATAGAAAATGATAGTGATGCAGATGGAGATCAATTAGAAAATCAATCAGAAACAAATGATAAAATAAATCATAATTTACAAGATTATGAAGACTTTACTAATGAAGCAAATGATAACCAAGAGGAACATCAAACATCTATAACTACTAAAATTAATAAAAATGATCAAATACCATCAAATGTCAATAACAAAATATCTAAACCAACAAGTACTATAGATGTTCCTGCTGAAGAAACAACAGAAGAATCAACTACAGGGGAAACTGAAGAAAATATTGAGGAAGAATTAACAGTTGGTACAGTGGCAGCAATAATAATTGCAAGTGTTGCAGTCTTATGTTTAGTTCTACTGGCTTTATTATTAGTAAGTTAATACTACATACGTATGTACACACACACATATATATATATATATATATGTGTGTGTGTGTGTGTGTGTGTGTGTGTATATATATATATATGCATACATACAATTTTCTAATAAATTAATTTTCCATATTTTCATTTTCCATATTAAACTGAAATGCAGATTTAAAGAAAGAAATTGTTTTAATTTTCAATTAAATTAAATTTTCAATTAAATTAAATTTTCATTATATTGTAGGTAATTATGAGAAAACGTCAAAGTCGTCTCACATATGGTCAGCGTTGCACTCCAGTAAGTTTAGATGCATATAGTCTCGACAGTGTTTCAATATATAACAGTGTTCGACGAAAAGGAGGTATTCGTCAGTCTAAACGATCATATGGAAATCCTGCGTTTGAAGATTCTGTAAGTGGTTTTTAAAATAATATAATAATAAGTAGTTTTAAAATATGTATAGGTTGAATTTTAAGTATATACACAAATTTCGATAATTTATTTCAATAGACTTTTTTAAACAATATTATTACAGAGTACTGTAACAAATCCAATGAATTTTGCTGCAATGGCAAATTTTGTTATTGACAAAGAAGCAATTATGAAAGAATTTGAAGAAATTCCTCAAGTGTCAGTTGAAAATAATGAATTACCTGAAGGTTGTGAATCAAAAAATCGTTATGCAAATGTAATACCTTTACCAGAAACAAAGGTTGTTCTTTCTTTGGTTGAAGGTGATATCCACAGTGATTACATAAATGCAAATTTTGTACGAGTAAGTATTGTACATATAATTGTACAATGAATACATGTGTACATGTGTTTAAATTTTCTCATAAGTTCAAAATTTACGTTTTGCTCTATAATAATTAAAGAAAGGACATCTCATAGGTTGACAACTCACAAAGTCCTATTTACATCTATTACCATGTTTTAGAAATCATTAATTTACACAGAGTATTTTTTTTATAAATAATATTAAAATGCAGACAAAAATTACACTTTCTATAGTCGTATTTTTGTATTTAGTGATTTCTGTCTAAACACTGATGATATATTTATTCTAATTTATTTATTTTATATTATCATGATTATTAAAATCATTATATATATATATATAAATAAATATGTGTGTGTACGTGCGTATGTGTATAGAAGTTTTTAGAGCATGTAACTATACATGATTTCTTATTATTTTTAGGGCCCAAAAAATACAAAATCATATTATATAGCATGTCAAGCACCTATGCAAGAAACTATTGATGATTTTTGGAGGATGATTTGGGAACATCAAAGTCGTGTTATTTTAATGTTAACAGATTTGGTAGAAAATGGAATTGTAAGTAAACATATTCCAATAACATTTAAGTCTTTATAAATCATTTAATTTTTTATTAAGGAAAAATGTGTGAATTATCTACCGCCATCAGAAATAACTGATAATAATCGTCAGTTTGGTGACTATCAAATAACATTAAAGAAAAGGGAAGTGAGAGATAAATATATTATTTCTTGTTTGTTACTTAAGGTTAGTACCTTTAATATAATTTGGTCTGAGTTGAGATATTGTATAAACAATATTCATATTTTTTCAGAATATGGTTTCGAACTGTTGGCGTGAAATAACACATTTATGGTATATAGGATGGCCTGAACGTGGAGTACCTGAAGAAGCAAACTCAATAATAGCATTTTTAATAGAAGCTCGAAGTTACCTTAAAGTTAATCTCAATAGTTATCAAACAAACCAAAATGGTCAAAAGGTTAATATGTTTCCTTAGTACCTTTTTTATAATTTATTAATTTATAATAAATATACACATGCATATATTAATTCAGTAAGCAAATACAGATTTTCTATACCTTTCTACTTTAAAAGTATTGACATTGCCATGGAAATGCATATAAATCAAAATAAACAATAATAAATTGTTGAACATTATTATGAAAAATGTTTGTGGTACGTGAAGAATGGTTCATTTGTGAAACATGCATTTATCTACAATGACTAAAATTATAACTGTGACATAACCATATAATTATTTATTTTATAGCTATCAGAAAATGGATATATTGGTGAAGATATAAGTGGTCAGGGTCCAGTTGTAGTACACTGTAGCCCAGGTACAGGTCGGACTGGTACAGTTATTGCTTGTGATATAGCAATTTGGGAATTTGAACTTTTACGGATGGTTGATATTCCAAAAACAGTGTACCGAATACGTAGAGATCGAGCTGGTGCAGTTCAAACTCGTGATCAATATTCATTTATATATAAGGTAATACAATTTTATAAAAGTATATAAAAAATACATATACAATAATTATACAAAATGTATACAATAATTATATAAATATGATATTTACAGGTAATAAATTTATATGCTACAAAACTCACAGGTGGAGCAATGGAATCAATTTGAAATGCATCATTATAATTTATCATATTTTCGAAGCAACATTTATATTGATATCTAAAAAAACTATTTAAACATGTTTTAATGAAACAGAATATTTTTTTATAATTTTTTTAAAAAATCTTCATATATTACATGTAACTAATGAAAAAGTATTTAGAATCAACTATAATATCACACCATCATGAACAAAGAACCAATTCATTTAAATAAATAAGAATATAATTAATATATTATTATAACTGGAAATTTTTATAGTCCATTGTTAAAATAAAACCTAGTTCTTTTAATTTAAAAAATACCTAATAAATGTTAAGGAAAATTTAAAAAAAGATCAAAACTGTTGACTACATATCACATGTATCATACGATTATTATTTATAATCTGTGATTGATATTAGACCAAAAAATGCTAAGTGTTAAGAACATATTATTAAAATTTGTATAAAAAATAAAATATATGTATTGCCTATAAAAGCCAAAAGTTTGTAAATATATTATTAAATTTTACGATATTATTATTATTATTAGAATAAATAATATGTATCTTTTTGTGCATAGTATGTATAAAGTTAAATGTGTACATATTGATCTGTGTGTATGTGTAATAAATAAATCATGATAATATTATTTTTTTTATTACATTACCAAAATTATTTAAATGTGTTGTATATATTAATTCATATAAGTTTATATATACTAATACTTGAAAATATTAATATGTACATAAAACTAATAAATAAATATGGAAGTATTTGAAGTTATATCTTTTCAAAATAAGCATTGTATTAAATGTATGTATATATATATATATATATATATATATATATATATATATATATATATATATATATATATATATATATATATATATATATATACATATATATGTATGTAATTAAATTTCAGAAAATATATTAACCATTTAATTAAATATTAAACATTTTCCCAATAAAATATTTTTTAAATTAATATACATAAAAAAATATAATTACATTTTTTAAACACAATTTATATATGCAATTTTTATATAAATATAGACATAGACAATTTTTATATAAATAGTGTTATTTCCAATAATTTGTTAGATATGTTCATTAAAGAAATGACCTGAATATTTTTATGAAATTTTTCATTACAGTATATAATGTATTATCTTGAAATAATAATAAAAAAAAAAAAAACAATTTTTAAGATTTTCATTATAACATTGATCTTCAAAAATAGAAATATCTAAATATTTTATCACATTTTAATATTATTTTCAAAAATTAAATTTTAGTAGTTAAACTTTGCAAAAGGAATATTAATTTTGTTAATAAATACCATTATATTTCAATCTTTTGGCTTTTATTACAATTTATAAAAAATGTAAAATATTTCTCATTGATTTTAAGTGTACATATTGTTAAAAACTGCTCTCTACAATTGAATTAATTTGTTATAGTGCAATAATATATATATATATATATATATATATATATATATATATATATATATACATATATATTTATAAATAATATAATTTTTTTCATAAGGAAATTATTCACTTCATTATACCTTGTTTTTTCATTAACAATACTAAATATATCAAAAATAAAACAATAAATATTAATCTTAAATGTAGGTAAGTATACTTATATATATATATATATATATATATATATATATATATATATATATATATATATAATATATATATATATATATATATATATATATATATATATAGATAGACAGATAAACACTCACACATACATACCTCTAAATAATTTATATTGTTAATTGTAATTGTTTTCTTGTCTGGAATAGTAAATTTATTGATTTAAAATCTAAATTGAGCAGATATTCTTGTTCCTATCGAAAATAAATGTTAAAATCATTCTGCAAAATCTTACAAGTAAATAAATACTAATACCATCTAATAGAAAGAACTGAAATAATTTAAATAAAAAATATGCACACTGAAGATTCTATGTCTTCAGAGACACTCTGGAGCTCCGTTTGTCAAATAATACGATTGAGCTTGCTTAATTGATATCCCTGAAAAAATTTCAACCTACGAAGAACCCAAATTATTTGATATTAAATGAGTATTGAATCTAATTAAATACTATAGTGATATTTAAATTTATATTTATTTAAACATACATATGACTTTAATATTAAAAATGCCATTAAATAATGATTTACAATATAATAATTTCATTCAATTTCAATTTGTATTTAAAAATATAATAAATATTAAAAAATCTAAAATATCAATATGCTATCTGGTGGTTAAAATAAAAAACACTCCAAGTAGGTTGTTTTAATGGACAGTGTAGTGGTACTATGTAATGTAAATTAATTATTCATTTGAATTTTGTAAACGCTGTAATTAATAATGGAATTTTTTCCAAAGAAGAGTAAAAGTAAAACATGTTGTTCTGTTACTGGTTGTGCGAGCAAAGCATTCCGAAATGACACGGTTAGGTTTTATTTATTTCCAAAAGCGAATACAAGCTTTGTAAAGATGATTAATAAATTTGGTGAAAAAGAAGTAATTGATCGACGATTAGCTTGGATTAAAATATTAAAGATGGAAAAAGAAGTTTCTTCCTGTATGAAAGTATGTACTTTGCATTTTACTAAAGACGATTTTATACCGTCACGTAAGTATAATATATATATATATATATATATATATATATATATATATATATATATATATATATCAAATTAACGTCTTTAAAACGTAGGAAGTTTGAAAATACTAACTGAAAGTATTTTACTTTTTGTTATTATAGTTGGGAATAGAAGAATTCACCTTAAAAAAACAAGTGTGCCCTCATGTAATCTTCCAATTGAATCTATAAAGAATATTAACTCAAAAGGACACTTTCTTTCTGATTTATGGTATATATCATAGGTTATACTTTTTTTTAAGGAATATCCAAGTATTTTACACAATATTTGCCCAAAACTAGTAGATAATGTTAACATATCATTGTCAAATAAAGTCTAAATGATAAAAACAGTATATTGTAAATTCAACCGGCTATACTTATTTGAGCTTATGCATAATATGCATGAAATTTCATTAAAATCCATTGCATACTTTCAACTTAAATCATTTCAAAGATTACATATATATGTATATAAATATATATATATATATATATATATATATATATATATATATATATATATATATATATATATGCATATAGGCATTTTATTTCAATTAATTCAAGCGCTTAGAGTTAATAAAATGGACAATCTAAAATAGATAAAAAAGTGTCTTTATGATGCAGACTAAGATCAAGCGAATATCCAAATCGTCCTAAACTTTACCTATGATCCTAACCAAAGATTATCACGTGAAACGATGATGCCACTATATGGAAACTTCTTTATCTATGGTTGCCGCGATAGATGAAGTTACATTTTACCATTTCCATTGAAATATAACGTTTATAAGCGTAACGTGTTAATGATTCACTTTCCAAACCGCATTTAAATTAAAAATTATGTACTTGTTTTACTAAAAAATGTAATCTTTTTATAATCATAATTCATAACACGCGTCACTTATTATTTTAAATTATCTGGCATTTAGTGGCACCGAATAAAATTGTTTTTTGAACACAAACAATGTAATCGTCTTTCAGAAATTGAGTCCTTATTTTTATAAAACTTTTGAAGTTCAATTGCTAAATGCTATTAATTATGAAGAAAGTTTGAAGGTCTTTGGTTATCAAAGGTAACTTTCTCAAGGCCAATTACAAAATTACATTACATTTTTGAACAAATTCATGTCTTCCTGATCTAAATAAAAAAGAATATATTAACATTTCAAATCTTCTATTGATGTTAAGCAACTCCATATTATACATATATAAAGACTATAATTATATATTAAATATACTTCTAACTCGCACAGTTAACCGAATAAACTAAGTTCTGTATGCGGTGTCATAATTCAGTTAAAAACGAAATTATGTTTATCGACTATACATTACGGATTTGAAACTTATTCTAATAGCCAGCCAATCATAATGTTAAGTAGCTGAGATTTTAAAAACATTCATATATTCAATTGATATATGTTGAGCATAGGATAAAATGTTGAGGTTAAAGAAGCTATAAAAGAAACAATTTTAACGATTTGTGATTGTTCCAAGTAAATAACAAAGCTCATATATTTAAAATAACGTTTCAAAAATACTAGCAGTACATCCAGTATTAAATAATGAAAATACAGTTAAGTTAATATTTACTGTATTTACATATAAATTAGCCACTTTGTATTTATTTATTGAATGCTAATAGCCTAAAAACAAGTAAATTATGGAAGAAAAAACTTCTAGTACAGATCAAACAATAAGTACAACTTCTGAACAAAATGATTCAACTCCTAGTAGTAATTCATTTGTTAACGGCAACAAAAATGAAATAAATAAAGAAGAAAACCCAATAGAAGAAATTATAGACTTGGATGATTCAAATGATGAAGACGCTAGGCCAACTGTAAAGCGACCTCCTAGAAAATGTATCAATGCACAATGTACGGGTGATGACGCTGACTTAAAAGTTGCAGCCAGTTATTGTATAAGCTTCTTCAAAGTCAAATGTAACAGGAAAAAAAAGCAATTAGTGTGTCAAGATTGTCGAAAAATGTGTTTGGACAATATGCAGGTTTGTATTAAATGGAATATTTTGAATATCTTTCAATGTACAGTAAAACAATATTATATATATATATATGATGCAGATATATGCATATATAAATAAATTCATCGCTATATTTTCATACTTAATTGAAAAAGTAAAATAAACATTGTCATCAATTCCACCATAAAAAAATAATGAATATTTCACTTGTAAAAACCTGTATTTAATAATAATTTAGAAGAAAAATTGATTTTATATATTAAATAGTAGACAGTAATTTCAATGGAAAGTAATTCAGATTTTCAACAAAACTGGACAAAAAATAGAAAAAGCCACTATAATAAAATCAAATAGATGAGACCACTGTGTGTTTTATTTTAATTAAAAGATGAATAATAAATGTAACATACAGCTTAAAAAATACAGTATACAGAATGAAATAAAATAGGAAAACAAATGTGTAAAAAAAAATTAAAATTATAACAATGAATTTATCAGAAAGACAAAGATAATAGAAATTACTCATGAATTAAATCCAGTTTTTCTAATCACAAAGATTTTTCCCATTTTTGTTACATTTTATTAAATAGGTCTTGTAATTGAAATTTGTGACATTTTTATTAACTCCTAATGGGTTGTAATTTTCAATATATTAATGTATCAATATTAAAATATAAACTTAATGCATTTTTAGTGACATATGTTACTTCTATGAATGTGTGTATTTATGTGCATATACATACATATATATATATATATATATATATATATATATATATATATATATATATATATATATATATATATTTGTACACACATACATACATAAACACATTTACACTAAAGAAATTAAATTTTATTTTCTGATTCTATTTCATTACAGTAGGAATTACTGAATTATACTACATAAATTGCACTCTAGTAGATTTTTTTTCACAAATACAATACAAAACAGCTAAAAAAAACAATTACTGTAATATCATTATCCAACAAGTATGCATATTTTGAATCAATGTTCGAATTATCTTTTTGTTTAATAACCTAGAAAAAATATTGATTTATTATGATTTTCAAGAAAAATCACTGGTTCTTGTACTCTATATATATATATACACATACATATATATATATATATATACATACATACATACATACATACATACATACATACATACATACATACATACATACATACATACATACATACATACATACATACATACATACACACACACATCACACGCACACATCACACGCACACATATACATGTATATACATATATACATACACAATAAATTTATACATCATCTCTCTGTAAATAAAATTTGGTCCTCCCTGGTATGATGACTTTTATTCATGTTCTGATTGGCTAATAACGTTTGTTTACTATTACGTCATCCTCGTTCTAATTGGTTAATGGAACGCGTGTCTTTGCGATTATGTCATCTTCGTTCTGATTGATTAACAATGACTTGCCCGTTTATAATTAATATAAATTAAATCTCCTCTCCTCTAAATTAACAATAATATCGAGGTATACATATAGTAAAAATGGGTAGAAGAGCGCTATCAGTTGAAGAACGTAAATTGCGCCGTGCAATAAGGGCCAAAAAGTATCGTGAAAGAAAGAAAAAAAATGTAGATTATGTTGCAAATACAACAGAAGAACAAATTGCTTGGCAGCGAGTAAAGTGGCTACAAAGACGAAAAGTAGCTACAGAAATGACCGAAGCTAATCAAGAAAATCAACCGTCTACATCAAATTTTTGTACAGGCAACGTGGCAAGTAACGTGTCTCTGCGGAGGGGGAAGAAAGCGAAAGGGGAGGAGGTAGGGTCGGCAAATGATGTGACTAGGGGGCGGAGCCTCCTGGTATTTGTTAAAAATATTTTTATTATTTTCAAGAATTGAATGTTAATTTTCCTTTTATTTAAATATTATTTATTAATGCACTTTTAAAAGTTTCAAATACCACTATTTAATTCTACAAAGCAGTTTGTAGTGAATACCTTTGTGATGTATTATGTTTAATACACACACACACACACACCAATATATATATATATATACACATATATATATATATATATATATATATATATATATATATATATATATATATATATATATATATATATTATTCATTTAACATATTGTTTATTATTTTGATTAAAACTACATATTTCACATACATGAAAATATTAAATTTTAACTTTTATAGGTAATGGCCAATATGTTATCGAAAGGAGAACCTATTTTTGATCTCAAAATTCCAATGAATGTTGATTCTGTTGAAATTATTGATTCGGATGAAGATAATATTGAAGATGAAAAAGAAAAGAGTACTGTACAAGAAAAAGAGAAGGAGAAAATAAGTAAAATAATTAATAAAGCGTTTGAAAAGTATGATATTAATTTTCAGATTGAGTGGGCAAAAGATAAACTAGAAAAAGATAATAAAAAAAATGAAGGTAACTATCTTATATTCATGTATTTTTATCTTTTTACCGATTAGAAACATTTTCACAAATGTATACATGTTACACACTATGTAAAATAAGTTTGATTGATTATTTAAGGTTTAGGGGTCGTTGACAACTGATATCATTAGACAAAAAATAAGAAATGCCAGGAAACATGCACACACACACACACACATATATATATATAATACACATATGCACCTCCCCCACACACATTTTACATATGCGTCTATAGACTTGTATATGCTTATATTTAAAAAAATGTTTTATATAATAAAAACCCACATTTCGCGTCACTTTATCTGCAAGACAAAGTCTATGATGATGGGAAATGTTTGCCTGTCAATTTTGACGGGCTATATACTAATTTAGAATGTTTGTTGTTATAGAAACATTAAAAGAAATTGATGAACTCTTGAAACAATTACAAGTAAAAGCAGATTTAGTAAGATCATCAATATACAGCAATAGACCACGCAATACAGAATTAGAACCTTTAAATATTATTGATTATTCTGTAGCAGTTGCTCAAAAAAGTACAGGTAAGTTTTTTTAGTTTACATATGTATATATACACACATACATACATACACACGCACACACATATTCATACAAACAATCGATCTAAGAAGTACTAATACAATTTTCAAAATGAAGGACCAATAAATACAGCTCTATATTTATATATAATATAATTATTTATAATAGATTAAATTTTAAGAAATAAATATTTATTTTGTGTAAATGTTTATCATAATCCTTTTAATTGAAGTAGTTTTAAAGTGATATATATATATATATATATATATATATATATATATATATATATATATGTATATATTAAGTAATAATTTTTATCATTGAGAAATTAAGTAATTTAATAATTTAATTTTTAGTACCACGTAGTATTGGTCGACGAAGTTCTCCGAGAATTACTAAACCAGTATCTTATAATGAGGATAATAGTCCTGAGTCTCCATCAAGTCCACCAAGACATGCTGTAAGTTTTATATGTAAATTTTAAAATACATACATTCATACCATACACATGTACACACATACATAGATACAATCACAACTTATTAATCTGGATTTTTATTTATTGTCTTGAAAAAATATTTAATAATTTTTTTTTTCAATACAATTCTATTCATTTTTTTAGTTAGAATATTATTTCCATTATTTCTAAATATGTTATCTCTAAATATTATCTATGAGATGTGTATAATATTTATTAAATTGTTTAGGATCAAGAAATAATTGCAGTGGATGTTGCAAAGAAAATTGTTCCAAATTTACCTCCAGTCGGTCAAATTATAAGACCAGAGCCAAAAGTAGGAAATATGTTTTATGCAATGAAATCAAATACCTTTGGATCATGGGCAATATGTGAAGTCTTAGAAATAATGTCAGCAGGAATAAGTGTATGTAATTAAAATCAAAATATTTCTAATAATAATATTTAAATATATATGTACAAAATTGTTAAATATTAAACAGTGTGTCAGAGATTTAAAATACAGTTCATTATTTAAAGTAACAGATCAAAGATTTTATTATATTGACTAGTATTTATTTGTATTGATAGATACAATACACAATTGTGTATTTATAAAAAAGCAACAAAATTTAGTTTGGTTATTGTTATTGATTGTTTCATTTTTCCATTCTTGGCTGGGGTTGATTTTGGTAATAATTTGACAAATATTAATAGTAGTGAACTAGTATTCATTGCAATACACATAAATATCATAAAAAGTATGACAAATGGAGAAAAAAATGAAAAAATAATAAAATAGCAGGAAAATAATGATTTTTTTCTGTAATTTGTTGGATATTCTGAAGTGTACACATTTGGGCACTTATGTATTTGTTTGTGTATGCTATTTATTCTTTATTTATTTGTTGTGTTTGTAATTTTATTTAAATATAAAATAATTCAATTGCAGTTATATTGTTCATTCATAATTTTCTGCCCAAGACAATTAAAAAAAATTTTTTTTGTTGTCTTGTGGGCTTGTTCAGATAACATTAGGTAGTTGGATATGTCCACTATTACAACACATGGCAATATGTTTATTGTAGTTTTTATTAGTTACGTGCCAGCAGAAGATGCTCATTATGAAATTTCAATACAAGAACAATTTCTTATAAAATAATGCTATAAAACAATATTTGATCAATGTGTTTATTAATTGACAAATTTGAACAAAGACTGTATGTCAGTTTTTATAATTCAAAGATGAAAAGAATAATTTTGAAAAAAATTATTTAAATCAAAAACAAACACCACTAACCAAGTATGTTATGTGTATCTAATAACATATATATGTATATATATATATATATATATATATATATATATATATATATATATATATATATATATTATATACAGTTTTAATGTACTTAACTAGTTTATTAAATGTTTATTTAATATAGTCATAAATAACTGATTTTAAATGAATATTAAACAGCATTAGCAATAGTATATTAATATCATTTTATTATGTATTTTTATAGATTAATGGTAAAGTATCTGAAACAACAATGTACAGAATCAAATTTGAAGGCACCAAAGCTAAACCTTCACATTTAATAAAAATTGTTTCTCCTAAAAGAATGGCATATACAACAAAGTCTCTAGTTAGATTATCTATAGGAAACAGAGTTATCGCTGTATTTAAAGACAACGAACAATCACAGCGAAGAGATTTATTTGCAGGAATTGTAGCAGAACCTTTATCAGCTTTGAATAATTTTCGGTATGTTGTTAGTACCTTAAAATTAAAGAATTTAATAGAAATCTTAAAAGATTATAATCAAATCAAAAATTGTATATCAACATTTATTGTAGGTGCCAATAATATACTTCAAATACATTTATGTATATTCTTTATAACATATTTTTTCAGATATTTAATCTTTTTTGATGACGGTTATGCACAATATGTAATCCATGATAATGTTCATTTATTTGTCGAAGAAAGTGCAAATGTTTGGGAAGACGTTCCACTCGAATCAAGAGATTATATTAAATGTTATCTTAAAGAATATCCTGAAAGGCCAATGGTTAAATTAACAAAAGGACAAGTTATTAAAACAGAATGGAATGGTGTGCACTAACTTTAATACAATTTATTTTAACTTTTTAACAATTTATTTATCTTAGGTAAATGGTGGACAGCAAGAGTACTTCAAGTTGATGGATCATTAGTTTTAATGTATTTTGATGCAGACAAAAGATCTGAATGGATTTATAGAGGATCTCGAAGATTAGGTAATATAAACTAGTATTGAAACATTCACGGAAATTTTTATATATGAAGGTTACTCAGAAACATGCTTATATTAAAAGCTACAGATTTCACAGAAAACTTACGAGTGGTATCGCATTTAATTCCCATATAAGTTAACAAAATTTTGAATGTTGTATTAATTTCCATGAATATGTTAATATAAAAATATTTCAAATGAAAATAATGCAGTCTTTTAAAACCTACAAAATATTGTTGAAAACTTTTACTTATTAAATGATAAACCTTAATATATTGTTAATTTTTTAGCACCTTTATTCAATAGTAATCAAAATCAAAAAATGCGTCAAATCAAAGGTTTTGTAACACCTCAGAGACGTTTACCACCTAGAAAAGTAAGTTTGAATACAAATATATATATTTAGATTGTATATAAACAATTCTATTAACATCTTGGATTTAAATTAGTTATTTTCACTTGTTGATTTTTTACAATAAAAACAGTTAATTTTAATAACAAAAAACTGTAAATTTGTATTCAATTTTTTAATACTTTGTTTAGTTACATTGATAAGTTTAGGATTTTATTTAGAACAAATTCAAGTCAATTGGATTATAAAAGTTTGATTAGTTTATTGCTTAATTTTTTAGCACAACGCTCCTTATGTTGAATATACTCGAACAACTGAATATGTAGAACATCCAGGATCTGATCAACCAGCTGTTTCAACGACACCTCGTGCTGTTGCTAGAAAGAGTACATCGATTACTGCTGTTAATTTTGGTTCAAGAGCTGCTCCTCAAACAATCGTACCATTTTTACCTACTACTATAACCCAACCAGCCAGTAAAGTTATTGTAAGTTGTTATATTAAATATATATAATGGATCAAGTATATACATACAAATGAACCAAAATAATTTAATAAACCACTTATAACTTTTTTTAATGTAGTAAAATATTAGAAATATATTATTAATAGTGGGTTTTCCATTTCCAAATTAATAAAAAAGAAATATATATTTAAATTGTCATTTTTAAATGCATAGCTTCTTGAGTTATGATAGCAAGTATGTCAGTTTAATATAAGAATCAAATATAGTAATGTACATTGAAAAAATTAATTTGATATCCTAGTAAGACAGGATTAACTAATATTTGGATAATAATTTGAATATAATTTAGATATAAATTATATGTACAGAAACAAAGTTCAGTAATATTACAGAAAGTCCTATGATTTTATTATAATATTTCATATACTACAATCATTTTGACTTGCTCTTCTATGCAAAGTTAGTTAAAAGGTTATATTAATAATGCATATTTATAATTGTTATATGTAGTATTATGCACCAAGAGCTGGGACAATTCCTGCATTATATAAACCACATCAGTGTAGTCCAAACTGCAATAAATTGACAAAACGAAAGTTGAGTGACCTTAAGAATTATAGTCTTCTTGCAAAGCCAATACTTTCAGGTTGGTTTAGGTGAGTAGAGATAGATGTAAAAAAAAAATATAGGTGAAAATAGTACAATTTTATTTACTTAATTAGTTTATTTCAGGGAATGTATACGATATTCCAAAAATAAACGAGAAATACGTTATATAGCACCATGTTCTCGTATTTTACGTACTATTCAAGAATTGCATTTATATTTACGAATAACACAAAGTGAAATGTCTGTTGATATGTTTGATTTCAACTTTTGGGTACATATTCTTGCCGAGTTTTGTATTGAAAAAACATATGTTAATTTGCCTGTAAGTATAAATATAAGTAATGTATAGTAACAGAAAATTTAATAAAATAATTCAAAGATTATTGTATTGACCATTAGATGTATCATTTTTTTTATCTATTTATATTTACATATGTTAAAAAATATAATAATTATTATAATTATACAAAATGTTTACATGAATTTTGCCTAGTTTCTAAATTAATAATTGTACAATAACAAAAAAAAAAACGGAATTGTTAATTAGGATTGTTCAAATGGAGAAGAAAATGTTCCAATACCATGTGTGAACTACATAGATTGTACATTACCTGATATGTGTCGATATACATCAAAACGGGAACCAATGCAAGGCGTGAATTTAAATCTCGATGAAGAATTTCTTTGTGGTTGTGACTGTACAGATGACTGCCAGGTAGTTTATTGTTACTAATTTTTTTATTTTATACAATATATGTTAAAAACATAATTTTATTCTTCACTGAACTGTGTTTCACAATTTTATTAATACTGTTTAAAATACGTGCAAAGTTTTTTTGTATTACTATTACTGACATTAAGGTTGTTTTATAATTGTATTTTAAAGTAATGTATATACACATCATTTACACCTAAAGTGATTGTTTACTTTAAAATTTTGACAAAAAAATAATAAATTCAGTTAATAGTATCATATAAACGTTTTACAAAAGTGATTTGTCAATAAAAAAAATAATCGTAATGACAATCATAAATTATCACAATAATCAATATAATTAAATCACACAGTATAATTAAATCACAATAAGCAATCACTTGAAACGATCAAAGACAAGATAATAAGCAATTGTTGAATATTTTGATAAATTAAATTTTATGGTGTTTAAAGTAGTAATTTATTTGTTAATGAAAAACTGATTGATATACCGTATTATCCCGAATATAAGACAAGGTTTTTTCCACAGATTTTCATTAAAAAACCGGGGTCATTTATATTTGAATCTTCAGAAGTTCAGGCTGACATGCCACTGTAGGTGTTTTAAACAATAGACTGTAAAGTATTTGTATAATTTTTGTAAACATTACTTTCTATTAAAGCTAAAATAAAATCAACATCTTTCATTATTTTCTTTGAGAAAAACTGTGTTTTGTCTTATAATCAGGGTCGTAAAAAATGCTTTTTTCTTGATTTCTTTGGAAAAAACTAGAGATCATCTTATATTCCGGTTAATATGGTATATTAAACTACTAATAAGTATGATTATTCTTACTGTTTCACATTGAGCATATAAAAAATGTTAATACCTGGTATTTTTAGGATAAAACAAAATGTGCATGTTGGCAGTTAACAATACAAGGAACAATGTATGGGAAAAATAAAGTACCTGATATGAATATCGGATACGTGTATAAACGGTTGTTAGAACCTGTTATTACAGGCATATACGAATGTAATTCTAGGTAATATTATACAGTATATTGTTGGTAGGATCTAATTTTTGTAATTGTAATTATCTGTAAATAGGCAAATGTTTGTACATTGTTTATACATTTTAGGTGTAAATGTGCATCAACTTGTTTAAATCGAGTTGCACAACATCCTCTTCAACTTAAATTACAAGTATTTAAAACTGCGAATAGAGGGTGGGGAATTCGTTGCTTAAATGATGTACCTCAAGGCTCTTTTATTTGCATTTATGCTGGTCAACTACTTACAGAACAGATGGCCAACGAGGTAATAAAGTTCAGCACATTTCAAATTTCTCTCTAATACGTATAATTTTTTTAATAATCGGAAAAAAAATTTTATTAAATAAATTTTAAACATTTATATTTATAACTTTAGAAATTTATATATCATTATTCTTATTAAAATGTACTACATTTTAGGGTGGTAAAAATTTTGGTGATGAATATTTAGCCGAATTGGATTATATAGAAGTAGTTGAACGATTAAAAGAAGGGTATGAGTCTGATGTTTCAGAAGAAGATATAGAAGTAACACAAGAAGAAAAACAAGAATCATCGCAAGTAATTTATTTTTAATTAACATAATTTTGCAACTAATTTGTCTTTATTGTTTTTTTACTTCTAGGAAGAAGAAGATTATGAAGAAGAAGTGCCTGATACCAGATATAGAAAACAAAATAATAAATATAAAGATGATGACACAGAGTTTGTGGTACATACATATATTGCAAAAACAAATACATATAAGTAAGTTACGAGATAAAATACGTCTATAAATTTCATTAATAATTAATAATTTTGTTTTTAACATAATATTTTCAGTACTCGTTTACGAAAAAGATATGATGAAACAGACAGTAATAGTAACAGTAATCAAGGATCTGATTCAGAAAGAAATGAAAAAAAAGCAAGACGTGGCCGAGAAAAGAATAAAGATGACAGTGGAAAAAATGAATCTAAATTCATTGAAAATAATTCGGAAGGCAAGAAAAAAGAAGATTTTCACAATAGCACTAATGAACAAAAAAATGATAAAAAGCAAGAAAACAAAATTGGGGAAAAACATGAGGAAGAATCTGAAGAAGCAGTGACTGAAAGTACCACTGTTAAACAAGAAATGAATCCTGAAATGATGAAAGATTTGTTGAAAATATCAATTGATGATGAAGAATATGTCACCATCAGTGATGATGAAATGCCAGGTATTGCAATTTTTTAAAGAATATCTACCTATGATTTATTTTAAAAAATTATTATTGAACTTACTAAAATTTGAATTATGTGTAAGTATATATTTGTGTGTATGTGTGTGTGTATAAATATATATATATACATGCAGACACAAATTCATTTGTGACACAAAACATGAATAATTTATAATAGTGATTCCTTTGCTTAAAAACAAGTATCTATATTTTAACTATGACAGAACTACCAATCATTTGAATATTGAGTTTATAATATATATATACTGTTTTATTAAAAAAAGTAACAGTGTTTACTGATTTTTTAATATATTATTTAAAATATTATTTTTAGTCACTAGAGAGCCTTCTAGTTTCATTCCTACTGTTTCTGCTGAAGAAAATATAGAAAATTGGGAATCAAAGTATAAATCTGTACGGACTATGTTCGGTGAAGCAGAATCATGTTATGTTATGGATGCCAAAAATGCAGGAAATATAGGTAGATTTTTAAATGTAAGTGGAAAAAAATATATTTGATTGCATGCATATCAATAAAATTATAAGAATCAATCTTAAAATAAATTTCATTATAAAACATATACATATGTGTATATAAATATATATAATTATTTTTTTAGCATTCGTGCAATCCAAATGTTTTTGTTCAAAATGTATTTGTTGATACTCATGATATTCGTTTTCCATGGGTTGCATTTTTTGCATTAACTTACATACGAGCAGGAACAGAACTCACATGGAACTATAATTATGATGTAGGAAGTGTTCCAGGAAAAGTTTTGTATTGTCAGTGTGGTAGTACCGAGTGCCGTGGCAGACTTTTATAAATCTGAAAACTATTATTAAGTTGCGATAAGTGTAAAGTATTCGAATAAAAAAAATATTAATTTTCATTGAATTTGGATTATTTTTTATTAAAACTAATATTAAGTTTCATAATAACAAACATTATTGATAGATACCACTAATTTAAAACATTTTCAATAATACATGATTTTTTTTAACTTTAAAACCTAAAATAACAATATTGCTGCCATTAGATTTCCAGTATGTTTGATATTGAATAAAGAATTAAATTTGGACTGAACTTTTATTCTTTTTATAAAAAATATATTGTGATGATACTTTTTTAAATATTAAACCTTACAGTATTTTATATTCTTTCATACAAAAAAAATCAATTTTATTGAACTTCATTTACTTTTTTACTTATTACTGCACAAATTTTTAAGATCAAGTACATTCTTTTAATGCAATTCACTATAAAAACCTATTAATGATATATTAAACTTCCTTATTTCCAAACTCTTAGAATATATTTCTTAATTTTAGTTATTTTAAATTAGTGTTTATTAAATATTTTAAAGTATTACTTTCAAGCAAAAAAATGAACTTTAATTCAAACTGTACATTAGTCTAAGAATTATCTATTGATCATTTTCTAATTTATTAACAAAAAAATTAAATTATACTTTACACTATGAATATATTATAGGCTTATATTTTTATTTACTATACATAAAAATTGTGATTTATTTTAAAAATAAAAAGAAGATATATCGTACAAATATATCGCATGTATAAAGTATAATAAATAAGTATAAAGTATAAGACATAGATCGTAGGTAAAGTATCTCATATAGGTATAAGATAACAACGTATATTAAAATATATAGATTTTGAATATCTTTTGTCTTTGTTTAATTCGATTCATATCGTAGGTTGGTATTCTGTCTTTATCTACAGTAATCAGTATTTAAAGACTTCAAAAAATATATATTTAGTAATTTTTTGAATTATAATTAATTGAATTTTTAAATTTAAATAAAAATAAAACGTATGCTTACTAAATTATTCTTCGAAAATATGTCATTTAATTTTTGTTGCATAAATTTTTCAAATCCCATTTAAAAAAGTTTATTCAAAGAGAAAAAAATGGCAACAAATCAATCTGTAATAGTTTTAACGCCGAATGGACGGCGACAAAACGTTAAAGTGACCCCAAATACTACGATATTACAAGTAAGAACAAACCTTTCCATACATATTTTCTTATAATTTGCAATGTCATTCTAACCATATTTTATTTTTTTACTTAGATCTTGGAAGAAGTATGTCAGAAACATGGATTTGATTCAGATAATTTTGATTTAAAACATCATAATAAAATTATAGATACTACATTATCCTTCCGGTTTTCTGGGTTACCAAATAATGCTTCACTTGAAATGACCGCTATCGCAAAAAAACGAACTGAATCGATGGTTTTCCTCGGAGTTCAGCTTGAAAACGGAGATCGATTAACAAAATATTTTCTTCCTAGTACACCTTTATGGCATGTTTTAACCTGTTTATGCCCAGCAGAAATTCATCGAAAAACAAATCCAATTGTGATTTATATGAGGAGAGAAATATATGGAGAAGATGCTTTGAAAGAAACCGATTTAAAAAGTTTAGGTATAATTGGTGGACGAGCAATGTTGAGATTAGTTCATAGGTAATTGACTTTTTTTATAAAAAATGATAACATTGTTTATATGATTCTAAAATGTATATAAACATATTTTACTAAATTTATAATCTTAATAGTTAATATTATTGTTTATACTATATTTTTTATATTAAACAGAGAACCAGATTCTCTTAAAATACAAGCTAACATATCAAAACCATTACCTTCAAAACCATCTGAAGAAAAACCATATAAGCGTATTTTACAAAAAAATGAGAATGTTTGCCACGATGAAAAGGAATCAAAAGAATTGTTAAGTAATACAGAAGTTAAATATTCAAAAATTGAGCAAAACATAATAAAAAATAAAAATGATTTAATTGATACAATTGAACAAGAAACATTAAAAACTAACAAGGTAGAGTTAGAATCTATGACTGTAGATTCTGAAAATAAACAAATTGAACCGAATAAAACGAATATGGATATTGATATAAATCCTCCAACAATTGATTTAGTATCATCTCAAGAAACTAATAAAAATGTATCTTTAGAATATGATCAAGAAGAAGAAATTGCATTCGTAAGTTTTTGTCAAATTAAAAAAATTCAACTTTGAGTATAATTGACTCCAACTAAAACTGACATTAAAATTCTCAAAAAAAAATCAATTATTTTAGCTTGGTAAAAGAAATGCTATTGTTTTTTCATTGTCTATGTCAACAAGTTTACCTCATGAAGATTTACCCGATGAATTTTTTGATTTAACAGTAAATGATGCTCGTACTTTACTTCGTGATTTACAAAGATTAAGAAAAGAAATTGATGAAGCTCCTCTTCTAACATCAGCAGTAAGAAGTTTAGAACAGGATAAAAAAGTTATGCGTAATTTAAACCAGTACGTAAGATCGGTTTTAAGAATACAGTTTCCTGATAGGACAGTGTTACAAGGAACATTTCGACCTCTTGAAACTGTATTTACAGTAATGGAATTCGTCAAGGAATATTTGAAAGATCATAACTTAGAATTTTACTTATGTAAGGTTTTTTATTTTTAATTATATGTTTTTTTATCTATATATCTGTATGTGTAACATTTAACTTTCAGTTTTAACACCCCCAAAAAAAGTTCTTAATCCTGAAATGCATTTAGTTAATGCAGAGTGTGTTCCAAGTGCAATTGTTCATTTTGGTACGAACATTCAGTTACCAAAAGATTATCAGTTTTTGAAAGATGATATAATGTCTAAAATATGTTCAATAAATGAAGCTAAGAAAGTAGCTTCTAAATCTCTGCAAGTATTAATTTTAGTTATAAACTTATGATTAAATTTCTTTTTAATAAATAATATATATATTTATATTTTAAGAAATACCACATTTGAAAATTTTTATTCTTAACTTAGAATCATAAATGTTTTTTTATTTAATTTTCATAAATAGCTATTTTTGATATGTTTATTTAATTTACAGTGGTTTCATAAAAAAGACTGAAATTAATTTTGAGTGCAATGAAAACACATCACAACCTTCTAGTTCAAAAGATTTGGAAACAAATCAAAACTGTGCAATAGCATCTACATCGAAGCTCTCCTCTAATAAATCTGGCGAGGGAAAAATACCTATCTGGTTTAAATCAACAACAAAATAAGATTTTTATGTAACCATTCTTATGAACACATAATAAACACTGATCATCTTCTGCTGAATGTGTGTAAAACAAATCTTGCATGCTGATGTTTTTATGTAAGCAATTTTTGTAATTTTGGATATGACCAAAGTAAATGTTTCTAATATATTTTCAGATATAGCTGTAGTAATGAAATGGAAACGAAAATCACTCTCGTATACTTTGATTATTTATATTAGAGTTCTATTATTTATATATATATATATATATATATATGTATATATATATATGTATATATATATATATATATATGTGTGTGTGTGTGTATGTATGTATTATTTAACTTCTAATACATACTATATTTAATAAAAGCTAATTTGATGTTCTATTTACACTTCATTTATTTCTGTTGCAAATTATAATTTTTAAAAAGAGTAATACAAATTAAATATTAATGTGACTTTTACATCGATTAATCTAAACTATGCATGTATGAAATATTAAATTCTTGTTTAGAGCAATACATAAGCAGTAATGTAGATTTTCTAATAAATTCAACATGTCATTTAACAAGTGCTATTACTTAATCTTAAATTGATCTTTTAAGAATAATTTCTAATTTACTTACTAGGAAACTACAAAAAAAAAACTAAATTACATAAAGTGATCAAATGTATTTTTTCAATCAATGCAAGAAGTTTTCATGAGAGTTTGTAATTGAAAAATAACACCTTTTTATATATACCCAATCTATTTAGTCTATACATTTATTTATTTAAAAAAAATTGTGAATAATAGAATTACATTAAGAAACATTAATTAAAAAAATTTATATATATATATATATATATATTGCACAATTGAACATAAAATTTGTTCTATACTCTTTAATTACCTGTATTGATAACCTTTTTTTGCTTATATCTTTATTCACCATCTGTTTTATATTTAATTTTCACTTTCGATTTATATAACAATCATATTAAAATCATTTGGTTTTCATAAAAATAAAAGCTAGAAATCAACAGTTTTATAATGTGTGTTAAAAATGATTTTCTTATAGGGTTTTACATAAAATGTGTTACTTAAGATTTTCTATTATTTTGTGTTTGTTTAGGATGATCGGTTTGTAAATATGCTATATTTAGAAAATCTATATTTTGTTATATGATTTTTTTTATATTACGTAACTAGAAATTTTCCATTTCGTATATGTATAAGGAATAAATAAATTTATTTTTCTCATGTACTTCAATATTTTTTTGTAGAAATCATTTTAAAACCCAGTGAATTTTTAATTGTATTTATATTTATTGATATTGTCAAGAATAAGGTTTATAAATACACAAAAACAAATGTTTAATAAGAAAAGAGTCATAATAGAGATGCTTTTTAAAGATTTCTTTGTAGTGCGCTTTTAAAAGTATTTGTTTCTAGCAAAGAAATATGTTATAATAGTATTAGACACTGGATAGACAAAAACTGAAATAATGATCATCACAGCTGTTCAGGTCAACTAAAGAAAATAATAAATTTCTATCTATCAAGTTGTTTATGTTGTCAAACAGTACTTTTAAGTAAAAAAAATATTAACTTTTTATTGAAATGAAATATGTATATATACATACACACACATAATGTACACTTACATGTGTGTATTAAAAATTAGTATAAAGTTAGTGAGAAAAGGAATTAAAACAACTGATAACATGGATGTTATGCTTTATTTTTCAATAGATACAAAAAAATATGTTTAACATTCCAGAAAAAAAATTTCAATAAATGCATGCTGTATATAAATAAAAATTAATAAACTGATATGCAAATATATATCTATAAATACGTATAAAACACTAAAAAATATTCTATATATTTTTTTTAATTGAGTGATATTACAATTATTATAATATTAAAGTCTCACGATTATTTCTGTAAGCAAAAATTTGTGAAACAAAAGAATTTTTCATCAGTTAATAATTAATACACTGTTTCAAAATCTATTTGAAAAGTTGAAAGCAAAAAACACAACCTAGTAAAGTTTTTCATGCAAAAGTGTGTCACTTCATATGAATTTTTTGCAGTTGTATGTAAAATACAAATGTTTAGTGAGTATATATTTATTTTTGTGTATGTGCAAATGTGTATCTTATTGTTTTGTTATTTCAGATATGATATATGAACAATCAAAAGTAAATGTTTATAAACATATTTTAATAAATATAAACTTGGACATACTTTGCTTTATATACACCTTTTAATTACATAAGTAAATTTCAAAACTAGTTTTCAATAATTCTAAATACCCTTCATCCACATCAGTTTCAAAAGAACACATACTATATTTATTTGATCACCTACGTATATAAATAAATATATTTAGAAAATTGTTTGTTTAAAATACTTGGTTACGTTTATTTTCTTAATTTTATGTAACAGAAGTATATGAAATGTAGAAAAAAAAATAAGTATCAAATGATAAATAATTTCAAATTGGTTTATCATTTTCTATACCAAAAATGTGTATACATTAACCCTTTTTAACTTTTTTCAATGTCTTTTATAACATACTGGATATTCATCACTTAAAAAATATATTTTACAATAATTTACTATTTATATATACTTACATACAGCATTAAATGTCAGTACAAATTCATAAATTACAGTAAATGTTACATAGATTTTAAGAATTATCATCTTGAGCACAATCTTTATTGAACATTATATATTTGAACAATTTTTGTTCATTTTTTTTACTGAAATGGACTCAATTCTCAAACTAGTTTTAATTATTATATTGTTTTCACAATGGATGGAGATTTGAAAGACAAATCTAGTATTGTGTACATATGAATACTTCTACATGTATACAAAACTTGAATCATCAGAATATAAATTACACTCTGTTTATATTTAAAAGGTATTAAAAATATAATAAATTCATCATCAATGTAAAATGTTAATTAACTTGCTACAATATCAATTTCCTGGTACTATTCATGGGATTCATATGATGATGGCAGTTTATAGAATTTATACACAATCACACAAATTTTTCCATTTAAATTATATATATATATATATATATATATATATATGCATATGTGTATACATACACACATACATAAAATAATTTATAAATCAGTGATTTAAACCATTGAAATATATTTAAATAAATACATTTATAAATTGATAGTTAATAATATGCATGCTGTAAATGTATTGAAGATATTTTTAGTACGACATTGACTTTGTTCTTTATATATCTTTACTCGGACAAAAAACATATAACATCATTATAAAATCAAATATTGGAACAGTGTTTTACACAGATACTTTTTATATTTTATTTAAAACATTAACTTGTTATTTAAATAGCAAATAACACTTTACTACTGATTTGTTATACTTATTTTTTACTACAAAGTAAGAAAGTAACACAGTAAACTTAAAATATTTATAAAGTGTTATTATGTGTTTGTGTGTGTATGCACATGTGTATACACACACACATTTTTTCCAGGCATTATTTCATTATAGTATCATCTCGTTTTATTTTTTAAATATTTTCAGTGATATATTTTTAAACTAGAATGAAATGATTGTTCTAACTAGTAACAGCTATTATATGTGATAAAAAAATGATTTTTATATTTTAATTGTATTGATTGATTTATATAAAAGCAGTCTTAAAACGGGCAATATTTCAGTGCTATTTAATTAAAAAAGTATATTAAATATATTAAAAAAAGTACAATAGAAAATATTTAAAATACTTTCTAAATAAATTTCAGTATTTATTCATCTTCATCAATATTTAAATCTTGAATTCTGGGTTCAAAATGAATTCCCATAGGACCTAATAAATTGGTAGCTGGGCCATCAGCTCCTATCTGAGACTTGTAACTTTCTAAAATATTTTTTAAAGCATTTTTATCAATATCCACTGGTTTAAAATTCTCAATATCATCAAAATCTTCCCCATCTGTTTGTTTCTTTTCAAAACTTTGTCCAATAGTTGTTGAAGCCAACTCACGATCCATTGCATCCATGTATTTTTTAAATTCAGATTTAATATCATTACCTATTTGGTCTTCCAATGATACATCAGGTTCATTTTCATAATCACTCATTTCCGACCCTGATTCCAAATCCCAACTGTCTTCTGGTATAACTAGATCTAAAATATTTTGTATAGCAGAATTGAACATATTTGGATCAAAATTTACTTTAGAATTATTCTTTGAACAATTATCTTTCATATTTGATAAAGGAATTGTGTTATTTTTCTTAATACCACGTTTTGGTCTGATTGGAGGTGAATCAATAACTTCTTTATCATCAGCAGTAGGATATTCTGCACCTTCAATTGAAGATATATGTTCAAGAAATTCTGTTACTTTATTTGTTAAATTATGACCATTTGTATCCTGATTCAAACTTAAAACTCTTTTTCCATAACGTTCTTCTAACATTTTTTCTAACTCTTTTGAATCAATACTTAACCATGACTCATCATCATCTAAAGGAAGAGATGCTTCTGCTGCATTAAAATCATCTATACTGTATTCTAAAGTTTTAGTTAAATTTAAAATTTCTTGTCCGACAGCTGGAGAATAATACATTGAATCTCGATTGTCTTTATAATATTCTTTCGCTTTTTGTAAAAGTATTTCATATTCTTTTGAGTGTTCTAACAAATCATTAAAATATCCTTTATTTTTCAAACTTTCCAAGTACTTATTCCATGCTTTATCACATTCTACATTTAAACTAGGTTTTGCTTGAGAAATTAATATTTCAAATCCACATGCCAACTTAATACCTAAAATATGGGCCTTATATTCAGAATTGTTGAACAAGGGTACATTCCACCCAGTTTTTTGATCTGGAACATAAGTACTATGAGTCAACATTGCATAAAGATACTTTGTAAAAACCACACTCGTCATAACACGATTTTCAGGTGGAAAATAACGCATCATACGGCATGCTTTCAGATCTATTACATCTCGATTGCAGAACGCATTTACAGCTGGTGCTATTAAATTGGGACGTTCTTTTAAAATTGCTGCAACAGCAACTGGTAAATACACTTTTGTACGATGCAACAAAGTAGCAATTTTTTCAGGATACCCTAAAATACGGTTTTGAATACATGACTGAATTTCTGACGAAGCTTCAGTGTGCTCTGGATGGTCTTTAATTTGTTCTAAAGCTTCATGTATTGCCATAGTCATATTATTATCATCTGAATCGAGCGGAATTATGTGCACATTATTTCTGTACAAATATACCTGAAAATTAAATAATGTTAATAATCGAGAGAAAGATTACAATGTCTACTATTTTACAGACATTTCTTGAACGTTTATATTTTTCATCCCTTTTTATTAATATTGAAATTATTTATTTTTATAATAAAACAAGAAATTAAATTTATAATGTATTTTTGATTAAAATTATTATCTTAAAGATTTCTTGAAATAATTGAAAAATGAACATTTTCACAAAATCCAAAATTAAATGAAATAAACATGTTTTAATAATGGTGTAAATTATGAATATACTAGTTTCAGTTCTGACTGATAGAAATAAATTAAAATATGATTTATTCAAGTTCCATAAAAATATTCTTTTTACTCATTTTTTTAATATTTATTATTAACTATTAAAACTTTACCCTTTTGGCACAAGTATCTGGATTAGCCCATTTAGGCAGTTTTTCAGCAGCTTCTATCAATAAAAATTCTCCATCAGCATCAATAACTCGTATAATTAAACCTTCAACTTCTTGGGTAATTTTTAAAAGTAAAAATACAAGAAACCATTCATCTTCGATATTATCTCCATAATGAGTAATACCGTACAAATGAGATGGAAGTTCCTCTAATAACATAAAAGTAACATAAGTATTAAAATACTTTTAATTACAATAGACTCATTTAATTTTCACCTGTTTCATTCTCTACCAAAAGATTTGTTGATCTAGATCTAGGTATGACCTTAAACTCATCTTTATGCCAAAGGTACTGTTTGGAGTATTTATTAACAATTAAGTTTACTTTTTTTAAATACTCCTCTAAAATTATTTCTTCGTTTTCTGCATTTATGATATCACTTGGAAGTGAAATAAAAAGAAAATATTCAATAAAATCATCTTCACGTACTGTTTCCAGTATACCAGCCATTATTCAAATTTGAACTACCTTCAGATCGTTAAAATGACGTACTGTCACTGAGTTCTCGCTATTTGTAGGTTATATTAAATGTATATTTGGAAATCTAAACGTAACGTTTGAAAATTAAAATAAATTTTAAAAGTATTTCCATTAAATGTATAATATAAATCGATATCAAATATATAATGTCGTGTCATAAAATGAATAGTTATTTCTTTTGAAAATTTTCCAATAGGTTAGAATGCTGTCGCCAATATAATTAAAACTAACCATGAAGTTTAATAAGATTATGTTTATAAATGTAATTAGATTGTTTCAATCATAAATAACTTTGAATATTAATAAATACTCAAATATATGGCTCGTGCAGTAAAAGAAATATTAATTCTCATCGATGATGGCAATCTCTCGATCATTAGACAACAGATGGTTACGAAGATATCGAATATTTTTCATAATCGGATTAGTAATACTGATATTTCAATTATACCTTGCTTACAAATTTTTTACCATTCATGCAAAAGATTCGCAAAAAATTATACGAATCGAAGAAGATACCAATGTTTATAATCTTGAAGTGGTCGATGAAAACTCGGCCAGACATTTAAAAGATGGTTTTATAATAGATGATGAAGATGCAGTTAATAGTAATAATTTCATTAAACAAAAGCAGCCGTACGAAAAATCAAAATTCGTACATTCAACTCTAAATAAAACTAATTTACGCATCGAAGAGTTAGATTTCATACCGATGTGCAATGTACAAGTGAAAGAAGCTGTTTCTGCGATACACAGAGCTAAGACTCAACAATGTAAACAACTGTTGGTCAACTTGACGTGCCTTATCCAAGAAAAAAAACTTTACCCTGAAAGTTTAACCAATTCTTGTCCGAATAAAGATCTAAAAACGGGACGTTCGCTTGGGTGTTATAAAGATGAAAAGAATTTTCGATTGTTAAACGGGTATTATGCAAATTTTAAAACCAGCAATTCACCAGATCATTGTATACAAATGTGCC
The DNA here is from genome assembly GCA_034766995.1 of Acanthacorydalis orientalis. Taxonomy (NCBI): domain Eukaryota; kingdom Metazoa; phylum Arthropoda; class Insecta; order Megaloptera; family Corydalidae; genus Acanthacorydalis; species Acanthacorydalis orientalis. The sequence goes on from CM068315.1 coordinate 5,686,603, forward strand.
TTCAGTCAGGATTTTCTTATGCAGGCGTACAGTATTCGTAAGTAATTATACCTGAATTATGTATATTTAAATTTGAATTAAATTATTCTATTAACAGAACTGAGTGTTTTTGTGGAAATGAAGAACCACCATCAACTGCTCGTTTGCCAGATTCTTCTTGTAATATGAAATGTCCAGCTAACCCTAAACAAGCATGTGGAGGCTATTATACCATTAATATTTATCAAACAGGAATTATAGGTAAAAATATAATTTATAAATTAAAGTTCATTTTAAAAATGATCTTTTGGATTACATTAAGTAAAGGATTATAATTTTTGTTCATATTATTAATTTATCTCTTATTAATATTTAAAAATATTTTTATATAACATATCAAAAGTAATATTGTAATAATAAATAACACATGCACTCACACACAGATATATATATATATATATATATATATATATATATGTATATATGATTTTAATTTCAAGTTATTATTGTTAAATGTTTGTAGTCTAACATTACATTATCTCACTGTAGTCTAACATTAATAATTGATAATTATTAATTATCAATTCTACATACATAGAATCATAAATTTGTATTTGAAGATTGTACAGATAATTTTTATTTATTTTATGTGAAACTTGGCGTGTGATGATCTTACATCTGATTTTATTAAAAAATATGTATATTTAAATTAACTAATTGAAAAAAATACTCATGTATGTTTGTTAAAAATTTGTAGCATTTACTCCACAAACTGCTGAATTGACAACTCGAAAAGGTGATTCTCCTGTTCGAATAGCTTATATTTTAACTCTAAATGGGAGAGCTTTACGACAAGTTCATAGACTTATTAAAGCTCTCTTTCAAACTGATCACTACTTTTATATTCATGTTGATTCAGTAAGTATTGTTGAAAAGTTATTATATTTAATGTCTATGATTTCTTTATATTATTGAACTAATTCTGGTTAAAAAAGTAAAGTTTTATTTTATTTACTTTTATGTAAATTAACAGTAATGTATTTAATTTGAAATATTAGTGCAGCTTCTTTTTTGTTAATCGCTTTTAATCGAAAGTAAATTTGTTGTCTGTTGTGAATAAAATAACAGGTAGTAAAGATAAAGTACATGTGAAATAAAATATATGTAATAATATTAAATAAAACAGAAGGCAGGAGATTGTAATACCTAATATTATCTTTTTGAAAATTTTGGTAAAAATTTTTTTTAAAGTTTTTTCTTCACCATCTTTTATATTATTTAAAAATATTTTATGATTTATTTAGATTTAAAGAGTTTTAAATAAGTTTCATATAAAATATACTTAAGTGAGAAAATTAATATCAAATAAATGTTTATTTTGGATGTATATATCAATTATTATGTTCAAATGAATATAAATCATTCGTTACCAAAATATCAAGATTATGGTACTCTTATTAAAATATAAATTGTTGCAATATTAAATTTTGATATATCTTTTTTTTATGACAAAAGGACATACAACAAGAAACAGATATTAGAGGTATTCGTTAGATTGATATATTTACACGTATAACTACAATTTTTGTCCTTTTACATAATTGCATATATTTCTTGATATTTTACACATTTGTGTAATTTTGTACTTTAATTCTTATCTCTGTATTCACATGATAGTATGCTTTATAAATTATGCTTATAATGTTGTAAAAGCACAGACAAGTTTTTATTAACAAATAGTTTTAACTGTATATTAAAAATATTTTCAGCGGCAAGATTATCTATTTCGTGAATTATTAGTATTGGAATCACGCTTTCAAAATATACGTCTAGCACGTCAACGCTTTGCAACTATATGGGGCGGTGCATCTCTTCTCCAAACATTACTTTCATGTATGCGACAGCTGCTTTCATATAATTGGAAATGGGATTATGTAATAAATTTAAGTGAATCAGATTTTCCCATAAAGACATCTGAAGAACTTGTTGAGTTTCTAACAGCAAATCGCGGTCGTAATTTTGTTAAATCTCATGGCAGGGAAGTGCAACGATTCATTCAGAAACAGGGTCTTGACAAAACTTTTGTGGAATGCGATACACATATGTGGCGTATAGGAGACCGTAAATTGCCTCATGGAGTACAAATTGATGGTGGAAGTGATTGGGTAGCTCTTTCTCGACCTTTTGTGGAATATGTTGCAACAGACGAGCCTGATCAGTTGGTTAAAGGACTTTTAACGGTGTTTAAATATACTCTTTTATCAGCTGAATCATTTTTTCATACAGCTTTAAGAAATTCTAAATTTTGTAATACATATGTGGATAATAATTTACACATTACGAATTGGAAGCGTCGTTTAGGATGTAAATGTCAGTATAAGCATGTTGTCGATTGGTGTGGCTGTAGCCCAAATGATTTTAAACCAGGAGACTGGCAAAGAATTTTAGCCACAAAAAAGAAAAAGTTATATTTTGCACGTAAGTTTGAACCAGTAATAAGTCAGTCTATTATATTACAATTAGAACAGTGGTTGTATGGGAATTACTTACTAAATGTAAGTAATATTGATAGTTATTGGCAAAGTATTTATCATTATGCTGATATAAGTCCAATACCAGATGATTCTGTGATCACAGTAGCAATGAGTTTTATGAGAATCGCTTCAAAAAACATTTCTTCAGAAAAGTGCCCGTTTAAACCCTTGGAGTTAATTGAAATATCTTCGTATCACCAAAATGATATTTATAAAGGTGCAATTGTTACTTATAATTTAAATCTTACAAAGTTTGGCCGCATAAAATTTGAATCATGGATCAAACCTTTGTCAAATATTAAAGTTAGAAAATCAACACCTTTACTAAAAAGATTAAAAACATTTTATGTTACCTCTGATTATGATCAAAAAGAACAGGTTTCAAGAAATTTTGCGAAAATTTTAGGCCCGTTTTCCGAACCAACATTAATTTATGAATTTTTATTTAGCGTTCCTTTCACTGTTAAGATTTATAATTTAACCTTTTTATGGGTTGATCCAGCAGGAGATTTAGCAGAAATAACTGAAGTTCACATAGATTCTAACCATGTTTTGAATCATACAAAGCCTGTATTGAAGGCACCATTGTTACCTGGAATATGGTTGGTTAAATTAATACATGACAAAACATTATTGGCTCAGTGTGCATTTTTAATTACACCATTAGAATTTTTATCCAAAATGACTATTTCTCAAACACAAGCAGTGTTCACGCATAGTGGCAGTTCATATAATATTTTTAACACTGATTTTGAAACATTTCTCAATAATAAAAGTGAAAGAGCTGTTCTAAAAGCAAAGTCAATTACTAATTCAAAACGTCATGGCCGTGATTTAGAAGATTGGATTGATTCGTTAATTGGAAAACATTACAGTTTGCAGAATACATGTATAGAGGATATACATCAGTTCACTGACATTAAATTGAAGTGTGGAGACATTATTCTAGAACTTTGTAAAAATACTGCTTGGAGTACGTTTACAGAAGATGTTAAAAGTGAAATAAATTCTCTTAATCATTCCAAAGGAAGAGGTGCCTGATGCTCATTATTTAAACTGTTTTTATATGTTCTGTTCAGTTATTGTGAATGAACTAAAAACAGTTTTTGAAGTGCTCTTTATTGATGACAATTATTTTATTTATATATACATATATTGACCAAACATGAAATCTTCTTTATAATAGCTATTGATATTTGTACCTTTTTTAAACAATAAACTTTTTTCCACTTTTACATACACTTTCACTTACTATATATATATATATAGACACATACACGTTTGAATACATATAACATAAACACCTCTATATGTACACACATACACTCATACTTTATTCAAAAAAGCTTATACTTTAAGTTTTCATGGAATACATTTTTTTGCTTTAAATATACATCAATTTCTTCATGTAAATAATTTTTCAAATACAAATAAACAAAAAATAAACATGTGCTTAAGGTGCTTTTACATTATATGCTTGTCTATCAAAAATATGCATTACACAAAATTAAAAGAAACTTTAACTTGTATAAAAACAAATTATAGATTTTTGTAAATTATGCCATATTTTATAAGTTATACAAAACAAAACTCCTATGATTTTTAAAACTTAAGTTACAGATTTTTGTTAGTTTTATTTAATATCTGTTTTTTGATAGACGTGTGTTGAATGTAAAAATAGCTTATGTTTATATATATATATATATATATATATATATATATATATATATATATATATATATATATGTATATATATATATGTATATATATATATGTATATATGTATATATATATATATATATATACATACACACACACACACATGTATGTATGTATGTATCCAACAATAAACAAATTGATAATTTTATTTTAAGCTTAATATTGTGACATTTGTTATGCTTGTTATTTACTGTTTTAAATTCAATCTACTAATTTGTGTTTTTTTTAATTGTATGCTCAATATAATTTAATCTGTGATTTGTGGTGACAATTTTTTAATTTTTATGTTGTTTTTGGAGCGTGTTTTATAATTTTGTTTTTGGAATGTTATTTTTCTTTAGCATTTTACTCCTTAAATCAACAAAATGTAGTACCAGACAACCAATTAAATAAATGTTATTTATATAAAATTGTCTCACTATTTTTAGTGCCATTATGTTTGATATGATATATATATATATATATATATATATATATATATATATATATATATATATATATATATATATTATATCAACATGTTTTGTATTTACTTGAAGTAATAACTAAATTGTAAACTTATTATTCAAATTAATTTCATCTGTATGAAAATTATAAAAACAAAGACAGTGCTAACACATGCCTCTTTGTGGTCAGTGTTTATCTGACATCGTGTATTATATAATTGTAAATATATATTATATTTTTAAAAATCAACAAATAAAAGTGATTATTTTAAATCTTGTAAAATGTATTATTACTTATATTACAGTTTTAACCATTAATATTGCTGGAAAATTCTTATATATATATATATATATATATATATATATATATATATATATATATATATATATATATATGTGTGTGTGTGTGCTTTGGGGTAGGTATTGTGATGCATAAGACATGTAAAAAATTATTTATGAGTACTAATTGTAATCTTTCTGATCGAGAATGTGAAGATGAGGAGTTTAAGCAGTTGTTAAACTTGTTAAGACAACAGGAATTCACTCAACAACTCATAGTTACCCAGCAAACAATTTTCTGATGATTCATTGGTGAGAACAATGTGTCACTTTATGACAGCAATACTCGGGCACATATTGCGAAGGGGACCAAGCTATTATTTGTTTGTTGAGCTGGGAAGTACTCCCTCATGCAGTGTATTCACCAGACCTAGCCCCATCAGATTATTACCTGTTCCAATTGGTCCAACATCACCTATTTGATACCTATTTAAAAACAGTGGAAGATGTTTGAAAACATGAATTGACAACTTCATCGACTTACAAAGCCACCAATTTTTTTCGACAAGGAATTCGTCAGTTACCTGTGAGGATGAAATGTATTCCATTTTTATGTAAATAAACATTCATTTTCTATAAAGAAGGCACCAAATTTATTTGTACACATATATATATATATATATATGAGTATAAATGTTTGATTGTATACTAAATTATATAATGTTTAATGAAATATGTATAATTTTTATAATTTAATATACCAATAACTATAAGTATTTATGAAAAATCATTAATTAAATGGATGGAGTACTTAAATTTTATTCAAATCAATTTTTGTCCACCTAAAGTGTCACTATTTATAAAATTATTAAGATATGTAATCATATATTTCTTTAAATTCTACATCATTGCAAAAAATAGATATTTTCTTTAATAAAGGTAACTATTCAACAATTTTCTTACCGATAATCCAATAAATATTTTACATATATTAAAATGTTATTTTCTATAAATAAAACAATAATTTCGATACATATACAGATTTTAAGTTTTATTTTTTGATTAAAATAATGCTAGTAAAAGTATAATCATAAATTAACACAATAATTTTAGAAAACAAAGTAAATTTTCGATTTTTTTAATTATTTTTTTATATGTTTATTTTTAGATAATTACATTATTACTTATAAAGATACAGTTTAGTATTTAAATAGACTACATGTAAAAAGTGAAATTATTTAACTTATATGTAATATAATCATATGCAATATATAAATGTATATATATATATATATATAATATATATGTATATATATATATATGTATGTATGTATGTATAATACACACATATACACACACATACGTATGTATATATAATTATTAATTGTACTTATAATAAAACCTAATTTCATTAAAAAAGTTTTGAAAAAAATGCTCCAGGTGAGGCTCGAACTCACAACCCCGGCATCGCTCACGACTACTGTCTTATAAGTACCGTGCGCTAACCAATTGCGCCACTGGAGCTGTTGTCTTACGACTGAAAAATAGCGTTTATAACTGACTAGTGGAAACAGATACAAAATATGTATATATATATATATATTCATAAATTCTTTACATTATTGGAAATAACAAATCTTCGTTTTAAATAAATTAATTGTAATTAGTTGAATTCTATTTAATTTATTATTATATACAATAAAATATTCATTTAACTATTACTTTATAGTTCTTTAAATCCTTTCTAATTAAAAATGTGTTTTTTAAATCTAAATATTTTTTTTATTACAAAAAAATAATATTTATATATATATATATATATATATATATATATATACATATCAATATATAAAAAAATTAAATAATCTTATAATCATTATGTACGAAAAAAATACATTTCGAATACTCGTAAACAACTCTTTCGTCATCAATTTTGACGTTCGATGACTTTATAACTGTCAGATCAAGATGTATAGTTGTATTTTAATCTATGAAAGGAAATTCAAAATATAATTCTTTTGTGTCGGTTATCCCTATTCGTGAAAATGAAGTTAATTCATTTCATTTAAATAAAAGATAATGAATCGTTTTTAATGTTTGTTAATATGTATAATATTAACCTCTATGCATTGAAAATATACGATTTCCTTTTTTTAAATTTTCAACAATATTAAAATGATTTCGTATTTTACATGTGCGTATCATTTTCCTTCGTCACTTTGTATATTTATATAATTCTTGTGTAAGATGAGTTGGTTTGATACATCTGGCATTGCCAGCTTGGCAAAAACAGCACTAAAAGAAGCTCAAAAAACAATTGATAAAGCTTTAGATATTCAAGATGAAGAATGTGCAAAAGAAAAATCTTCAACAGACATTACATTATCACCAGAAACGATTGATCCGGATAGTTTTTTTACTACATGGGGCTTAAGTCATTCAATGACAGCAAAAAGTTCATATGATAACGACATAGACGGACCATCAGTGATTACAAAGAGCCCTACAAAAAGTAATAAATCCAATTTAATGTCAACAAGCTTATGGGGCTCTTTTACTGGATCGTTTTTTGATTCATCTGATGATTCAAAAGTCAACATGAAAGATATGTGTAAAAATAACGCATCAGCTGAAAGTTTAACAGATGATTCGATCGATGAAAAATTTAGTCGAAGCAAATTAGTAGTCAAAGAAATTAATGAAGATTGCAGTGAAATTAGGTTACGATCAAATAGTGAAGGAAGTGAAATTAAGTTTAAAGATAGTTTTAAAAATGATGACATCACACCTACACGCAATGAAGTTTTATTAGATATTGTATCAAATATAGAGTCTTTAAATGCCGATGATAAATTTCCAATTATTGTAAAACGCAGAGAAAGACCTAACAGCACGTATTTTAATCGGTTATCAGTGATTTCTAGCGAAAGTGGACGTAATAGCTCTGAATCTGTTGAAATACTTGGTTCATCTGGAACAGAATGTACTGGTACACCGGATTCAGATATGCACTCATTTGGACATTCGATGTCGTCTTCAAGTTCTGGCCTTAAAAATTCAGAATCAGTTGAGGTTTTAGCAGATAGTTTGACTAGCCCTAGTTCTATAGGTGTTTTGAGTTATTCTGGTCCAGTTGTTAGTACTGATGATGAGTTTATGTCACCTGATGAAACAGAGTCACCATATGTGCCAGAATTATCAAATCAAGAAAATAATTTATCACCTGATAGTGTTGCGGTGATACCAGAAGATGAAAATGAAGAATCAAGTTATGCAGAAGATTCAGTTTCATTTGCATCTTTTTCAGAAAGTACCACTAATACAGTTTTAGAACAGTATCAGATTAAACATGATGTAAGAATTGACACTTTAAATAAATCATTAAATCATTCCATTAAAGATGTAAATGATTCTGCGCAAAGTGATTTATCATTAAGCCCTGATAAAACGTTTGTTGATGCTATAACACGGCCTCCTAGTAAAACTGGAATGCATTTAGCTTTAACTAATACAACAAAAGATATACAGCTAAAAGAATCTGAGCAAAATATTCCATTAGTCGATACACAGCCTCAAATTTCAAACCAATCTATAGCTAGTTTAGTAGAATCTCCAAATGTTATAAATCCTGTTATCGAAGAAAACCAAACTTCTTTGAGTAATGATACATCATTAGATGATGGTGCATTGTCAGATCGGACAGTAACTGGAGGAGATTTAGAAGCTTATATGGATAGCAGCAGTGATACTATTAAGACAACAGACAGTTCTAATACAGGCTCCTCTTATGTTAAAAATATGCTGGCTGATGCTATGATCGAGAAGCTTGCAGAAATGAAAAATAAAACTTGTAATGTTGAAGGACAGTCAGTTAAAAAAGATGAAACAGAAATAAAAATAAACTCCATAGAAACTTCTGCTCTTATGACAACAGATGTTGCTCGAGAACAATCACCTTTATCCTCTGAAAGTAGAAGTGATTTAGTTAAGATTGAATCAGAACAAACTTCAGCACACACATCTGGAGATGAGTTAGAAACTACCACTTCATCAGACATTGAAATTATTTCTAGTCCTAATGGAGATAGTAGCAGTACACAAAGTATCAGTCGACAAAGTCCTGCAAAATTACTTGGATACAAAGGTAATTGCCATAATCATATAAAAATAATTTCATAGTGATAACTACACAACAGTAATTATAAAAAAAGAAGGTAAAGGATAGATTCATTTAATAATTAAACATCTTTTAACAAATGAATTGCTCTCCGTAAACCACAAACCATTTCTTATCAGAATCTTATTATTTAAAATAGTATTGAAGGATTGTAATTTGAAATTAAATTGTATTTCAAAGTCTTATTTAAAATTAATTATCATTTTCTCATCACAATATTCAGTAATTTATCAGTAAAGTACAGAAAGACTTTTTATTTTATACCATTTTAAAGATAATGCCATTGCTTTCATAATGTGTATCAACTGTAATTAAAATAAACAATAATCAATTTTTGACTATTAATAAAAAATATTTTTTGTGATGTATGAAGAGTGATTTATTTGTTAGAGAATTTAGTCACAGTGCAAAAAATTATAATTCTAATTAAATATATTTCTACACCTTTGAATTTTTATGTAAATCAAAATAAGTAAAAAATCTCATAATTGAATTATTATATATTATGTAAAATAATTTTGTTATTTTTTTAAAGATATGTCTCTTTAAAAAATAATTATAGTTATGTTTTTCCAAGCATTAATATTATCGAATATTTGTTTTAACAAGTTATTGTTATTACGAATATTTGTTTAAAATTTCACCAATTATGTGCGAACAGAAGCATAAATACATTTTTTTGCTATGCAATATGAGTAAAAAGTGGTAAATAAAATTTATTATAAAATATAGATTTTAACTTAAATTGTAATTTTAAACAAACAATAAATTATTATTTTTTTTAACAGTACTTTGAAGTTTATAATGTAAATAAAAATTGAATTCACAAAAAAAAAACAATTGTAATTAATGAATTGATTTGTATTTGAAGGTTTAGAAATAGCTGGGAAAGCAACTTTATCAACTTTTAAGAGACATAACCGTGAATTATCAGAAGCATCAAATCATAGTGACGATGCACACTTTGAAGTTGAAAAATTATTGAAGCGTATATCAGAAATGACTGAAATTCTAGAGGCACGGGAAGCAAAGCTTGTTGAAATTAGCAGGAAAAATATGGAATTATCGGAAAATAATGCAGATATAAAATATCAGCTTGATGTTTTACATTCTAAGCAAGCTGAATCAGCTGATGTTTCAGAAGTAGCTGAAGAATATACAAAGAGATTATCGGTTCTTGAAAAAAAATTTCAACAAGCAATACGAGAAAAAGATACATATAAAAAGCAAATTGATATTATGAAACAAGAATATACTCGTAGAGCTTCTAAAGATGCCCTTGAAGCAGCAATTACAGAAAAAGATGATATTATTAAGGAACTGCGCGAAGAAGGAGAAAAATTATCAAAGTCACAACTACAACAATCAAATATTATTAAAAAATTAAGAGCAAAAGAAAAAGAAACAGATAATATTATTAAAAACTTAAGGTATTTTTCATTATATTTTATTTGTATTTAATATATATTACTATGAAATCTTATTTTCTTATCATTTATTTAAGAGATCAATTGGAAGAATCTACAACTGAAATGGAACGGTTAAAAAGATCATTAACAGCAAAAGAAGAAGTAGAATGTTCACAAATTGAAGCAGTTCATCAGTTAACATCAAAGAATAAAAAACTAGAAAAAGAAGTTGGAACTCTTAAAAGTCAGTTAGATGATGCAGTCCAAAAGTTGGAAACAATGAAAACTTCATTAGACGCAGCCAAAAAAGAACTATTTGAAAAAAAGCAAGCTAATAGTGAACTTATTGCACGAGAAAGAGCCCTAGCAGAACTTGAGAATGCCAAACAAGTCACACAATTTCAAAATGAAGAAATTATGAATCAGTTGGAAGATTTACGAGATAAATTAAGACAATCAGAGCAAGAATATTTAAAAAAAGAAAAGACTCTTAGGCAGGAAAACAATGATTTGTTAAGAAGGTTAGAAAGTGCGGAAGCAAGAAATGAACAGATTGCTGAATCAGCATCTTTTGCAACTAAGCCCTTAATTAGACAGCTTGAATCATTACAGAATTCATACAGCCTTAAACAGAGCAGTTGGGAAAAACAAGAGCAAATTTTGCAAGAGAAATTGAGTATGTATCTACTTAAAATTATTCTTCTTTTTATTTTAGACAATGCAGTCATAAAATTATAAATGACATACACAGGCACATACATTATATATATATATATATATATATATATATGAAGTAAAATAATATATTTTCCTTAGATGAAGCACAAAGTACATTATCATCTTTAACCGAAAATGAACGAATGGCAAAAGAAGAATGTGTAAATCTTCGATCGCGTATTTCTTCATTAGAAACAAAATTAAATTCAATTCTTCAGAGAAATGATATACTTACTGTTGAAATTGAACAAATAAAATCGGAGGAAATTACAATGAAAAACACCTTGTTCAAGTAATTATAAATATTAATTTTTACATAATATTCAATAAATTGTTATTAAAAAGAATCATATATACTTTTTATATTACAAAAAATTTAGTTTATATATATATATATATATATATATATATGAATTAATTTGTATTTCTATATTTAATAATTTTTATTATTGTAGACAAAAAGATTCATTAGAATTAAAACTAAACTCAATGCAATCTGAAATGGATGATTTGAAATTTGAAATTACTTCCTTAAATGAAAAGTTAAGTATTGAAAAGGCAGCTTTAGAGGCAGAGAAACGAAAAAATGCTATACTACAAGTAAGTTTAACTACTTTTGTTTCTAATATGTATATTTATTATTTAAGTGTTTAATAATTTTTAGTTTGCATTATTATTTTTATTTGAATTAATTAATGTCTTCATATTTATATAGTAAATAATTTTTACAAACTTCTTAGCAATTTTTTAACAATTGTTTTTAAATATATCTATATCCTCAAAAAATTAATAGTTTAATGAAAGTGATAATTATTAAATGAAGTAAGTTTTATCTTAATTGTACATTTAACTAGTTAAATGGATCTCTTGAGTTTAACTTGATGCCTTGATTATTGGCTCTTCCAGAGATCTCTTTGTCATATGTCAATAACACAAAATGTACAGTTTTTTCTATTTATCGTTAAACTATCAATTTCATTTTTTTGATTACTGCATATTCATTTTATTGTATTTATAAACTATTTTCAGATAGTAACTGTATAATGCTATAATTCAAATTTATCATTTTTTATGTTGAAATTTTAAAACTAACTACCCTCTGAATGGGTAGTATTTTGTATTCAAATGTTTTTTTTTGTATAATTGAGATTATTTAAAAGAGAAAATATGATTATGTAACGGTTATGATGGAATAGTAAAATACTAATTTTTAAATTAATGAATAGATTTCCAAACTTCATGAAATGCCTTTCATATTTATCAATAGTACACATTAGTTTTTTAATACATATATGTACAAAGAAATATCTAAAGTAGTTACATTTTTTCAGGAGCAACTACAACAAAAGAATGAAAGTCATGGAATATATCCTGTCACATCTTCTTTCTCTGTAACTAGGGAATCATCTCCAACACTTTCATTTGGTCGAGTTTCATTATCAGAATCACTAGGAAGTGTTATTTGGCCACCGGTGAGTAGTTATTTAATTTCAGTAAAAAAATTAGATATTCTTTTTTTAAATATAGGTTACAACAATCACATTAAGTAATTGTTGACAGTCATAAAGTATAAATTGCCATTATTGTACATCCTTAAAAATAAGGTTTATTTTTTAATATAATTTGTTTTATGTTAACTTTAAGTAATTTTATCTATATATAAATATATTTATATATATATATATATATATATATATATATATGCATATATGTATATATGTATATATGTATGTATGTATGTATGTATGTATGTTTGTGTATATATATATATATATATATACGTATTTAATATTTAGAATATATATTTCATATTTTAGATTTTATATCATTAGACAAAAGTTGAACAATTATATGAGTATTTCAACAACTATCTAAACGTACAAATGAAATGAAAATATAAAAACCAGTTGAATGCAAGAAATTAATGCACTGATACATCATGTAAGGGACATTTAATGTTGTTTTTTTTAAAAAAAATCAGAAATAAAATTAAATATACATTTTTTAAATGTAGTATCAGTGTTTGAATTTCCAACATTTAGATATTTTGAACATTTATTTTTGATGTATATATTTAAATTATTAAAATGTTCATTTCAGTTTACTATTATATATATATACCTATTTTAGTAATTTATAACAATAATTTTATATTTATTTATTACAATGAAATATGTACATCTTTCAAAGGTATGAAGGAATTTTTTGTTACTTATTTGAAAAAAAGTATGTATTTAGGTTTAAATATCTTATAGCTTAAACACACGCGTTTTACTATTGATTATCATTAACGAATCTGTTAAACTTACTCATCTTTTCCATCAGTTAAAAAGTTAGTACAGTCATTTTATGATTGAATTGAAACAAGATTATATTAGAAGCTTTAAATTACTCAGGGTATGATGTAATGTAAAATAATATGATTTCCGTTCATGTAATATTTTACAAAGAAAAAGATCTCAGTATAATAAAAATCTTCTCTGATACCATTATTTGGAAATTATTGAACTAAAATTTCAATTCAAAACACATTGTTTGAATTCTATTATTAAAATTTGATATTAACTTTTACTTAAATATGCTTAATAAGTAGTGCTATAGCTACTGAACATCATGAGAAAAGTTTTTTAAATTATATGACTTCTTTTATTAAAAGTAGCCAATTGTTTAAATTCTTTATGATTGTCACTTTTTCCAAAGTAATTGCAATAAAGTAATGTAATTGTAATGTTCAAAAGTAATTGCAATAAAATAAAAATAAAGAACTGAAGTATTATATATTGTCGTGAAAAAATTTGCTTTTACAAAAGTCTAAGTTGTATGAAATTTCTTATTTAAATCTAAAAAAATTTTAATACTGACTTATATTCCAATAATGCATAAATTTTAATATATAATCAAAGGACGATCCACTTGATTGCGGTGCATCATCTACAAATCGTTTTGGAACTGTTTATGAAACAGTTCGCGGAAATCCTACAGCAATTCTGGAAAATCTCCAGTCAACATTAAAACAGCGTGATGGTGAATTACAACAATTACAATGGGAATTATCAAGACGTGATAATGAAAGAACATTACTAACAAATGAATTGGCAGAATTAACAAGTAAATTAGAGTCTCTTGAAGAGAAATTAGAAAATCACAATGAATTAATGGTACAATATGAAGATATGAGTCAAAAATATGATGCGATGTGTCAGATGTATGGTGAAAAAGTTGAAGAAGTACAAGAATTGAAGTTGGATTTAGAAGATGTAAAAGATATGTATAAAACACAAATTAATGAATTGTTACAACAGCAGAAAAAACAATAATTATTGTATTGTTATTAATTTGTTTATTTGTATATAGTACTGAATTTAATATATTGAACACTTAATTATTAATATTCTTGTCATTTTTTAATAGATTAAAAATAAATATGTAACACTCATATTCTACGACTCAGTACATTTGAGTATAAGTTATTGTCAGTGATAAATAAATATTTACATTTTATATAAGGTTTATTTTATAAGAAATCAATAAAATTTAAATTTGTTATACAAGTATAAAAAATATAATTGCAAAGTAGTTTGTTGTATAAATAAATTTCCAGCTGATTTCTTTTCAACAGCTATAAGTGTGTGGTGTCTACCTATATGTATGCATATGTGTGTTTGTTTATATATATATATATATATATGTAAACATACATACATTTGATACATATTTTTTGACTGCCATAAATATTGTTAAATTTCACAGGACATTCATTTATTTACTATAAATATAATCTTTTATTTTCAAATCTTAATCATCCTTAAATGATTAATACTTGCAATGGTTTATTTATTGGGTGGTCATGGTTTACATATTTTGTATTAATCATTAAGTGTATTAATATAAAAAAAAGTATTTAATAATCATACTAAATAAATTACAGAAAAAAATTAATGTATTTTAAAAAAAGAATAGTCTCAGTAAATATGAACACTTTGTTATTTTATTTAAAAATGAATTAGATGAATAATAATGAAAATTATTTAAATTATATGTGATTCTTATAAAAAACATAAAAATCTATAATTTTAACTATCATGTCTTCATCAAACTCTAATTTCTCCTGCATATTTAATATTAAATGTTCGCAGTTTTACTTATTTCTTAAACTACGCATCATTTTAACTATTATCTAAATTAATATATCGTGATTTCTACAAATTAAATCTTATATTACAGACATTATACATAAAACTAATCTTAGTGTACTTGATAAAAAAGGTTGGGAATCACTGATTTTTGAAAAACAATATATTGACGTTAATAATATTGCTGTTAAAATTGTACATCACTCTTGTTTATGAAGCTATTTTCATTTTGGCACTAGAAATAAAATACGTTTCAAGAAAATGATTTCATTGTTGATGCAGTTTACGGTTATGTTACGAATTCACATTTGGATTTGTGAGTAATTTAATTTTATATTTAAAAAATATTAAATGCATTATGAATATTTCTCTATTCAAAACTTACATTTTCATGTAGCAAGCAGGTGTTACTTTTTATGATTCTTAAAATAATATAAATTATCGCAATTTTATATTAAATTAGATACATATTTTTAGAATATATATATATATATATATATATATATATATATATATATATATATATATATATATATATATATATATATATATATATTCTATGTATAAAATATCAAACCGAAATAAAACGTGCTTGAAAGTAAATCAACACAGGGGGAGAAACTGGTTGGGTGGCGGGAGTTACAGGTGTGAGGTGGGTGTTGCAGCATGGGAGGATTAAGACAGGACTTGGAAGGAGGATGTAGTCTTGAGAGTTGAGAGCTAGTAGTTCCGTTGACATTTCCTCTGGCGCCAACCGGTGGTGTCGCCGATCCGAATCCTCCCGACACCTAATACTTTCTCAAATCCGAGTTCTCCTAACACCTACTAGTGTCCCTACTACCCCTCCACGCTATTTCGTAACGTCTGTATCTGAGAGCTGACACAAACAGAGTTGAGATTTAAGACTTGAGAGTTGACAACTAAGTAGAGACTGAGGAGATGGGAGTCGAAGTGTAGGGCTGCTAGTGTTTAGTACCCTCCCTCTGCTGCTGACTGGTAGTTTCGGTGATCAGAGTCTTTCTAACGCCTCCTGCTACTCCCGCTGATCCAAGTCCTCCTAGCACTTACTAGTGTCCCCATTGACCCACTCACGCTAATCTCCTAACTTCTGTATTTGTAAGACTTGTGAACTGGCAGTTCACAACTGAAGCTTGACAGTTAGCTGAGTACAGACTTAAACCTCAATAACCAACCAACCAGACTTAAGAGACGGAAGTACAAACTTAGGAGTTATGAGTTCAAAGCTGACAATTGAGTATTGAGCTGATAGTGTCCAAGATCCACCCTCTAGCGCCTCCTAGTAGTCCCGATAATCCGAGTCCTGGCGCCTCCTAGTGATGTCACTGATTCGAGTCCTCATTGCACCTCCTGATGATCCCACTGACCGTACAATGTTTCTCCTCTTACTACCTTATTGTTTTGTTATTCACTATATTCTTCCAAACATGAACTAATAATTCTTGCTGAAGTTTTGGTAAATATTTCTTTAACAACTGTAAAAGTAATACTTGAATTTCATACAATTTAAGTCATACTTATTATCTTTTACTAAATATTGCAATTAGGTCTCACTAATTTGTAGTGCTTAGTATACCCTTAGATCTGTGTTTATTAAATTTAAAAAAAAAATATATTGCATCTAGATCTAGTGCTATATTGATCACTACTAACTAATAAGACTTATTTGGAGTGTTTAGTGAAAGATTATAAACATAGTTCTTCATTTTTAGCTAAAACTGTTATTTTACAGTAATGTATTTAATGTTTGTCTCATCTTTTGCACGTAGAACAATAGACGAATCATAAACTTTTTACATAAGTGATAATTTGGATTATTTTTAATAAATGCATTCTAATAAAGGATAATTAACTGATTTTGAAATTAGGTAATGGATAATATTTTTTTGAAATAAATACACGTTCTTAGACGCATTATTAAACCTATTAAAATATAAAAATCAGGACAGCCATTGAAAAACAAATGTAAATTTTTATTAATCTAAACATGTTTACACTATTGTCATACTACAATAAAATGTGTAATTCATTTTTGGATTATATAATAAATGAATTCTCATTTATATTATATATATATATATATATATATATATATATATATATATATATATATATATATATATATATATATATATATATGTATAATGAAATATAAAAAATGTATAATATTTCATCACCATGATTAGATAAATTACCCAAAACTACTACTTAACTTTTTGTCAATCTTTGCAAAAATATTAATATTTTAGACCCGTAATTCGTTATGATTACATTTAATAACTTTAATTTCGTGTTTAATAATGTTTTTCTTGTTATATATAAAATAAGTATGTTATTTATAACATCAGTTATTAAGAAGTTATTGTTTATTATAATTTTGTAGACAGCACTGCAATACATGTTTGTAAACATTTTTATTTTTTATCGCATTGAATTGAAATATTTTATTTAATATGCATATGACAAGAATTAAATCAAATGCAATAAGTTTTGATGAAATTCTTGTGAAAAGTAACACATTTGTAAAGTACGTGGTTTAATTCGATAAAAAGTATAGACGTGGTAAATAACTTGGTTTTTGAGTTTTAAGAAAAATCGAAAAAAAAATGATTTCCTATTCGTCATCAATATTTAATAGTCATAGCACGTCAGTAATACCCTCTTCCAATTTTATATTTACACACATACGTGCACGCGCTCTTTATATATATATATATATATATATATATATATATATATATATATATATATATATATATATATATATATATATGTTCGTGTTGCGTTTATTATACATATTTATGTGATAAATTCCAATATACGTACAACATTAAATACAAAAGCCGCAGATAAGTAATTCCTGAATGTGTTATCGTTTTTACAGAAAATTCTTATAATCATATATTTCTTAAAATAATAAAATATTTAAATGGACACAATTTTGTAACTTGATTTACACAAATAATTCAAATATAATACACAATATAAAAGAAATAATTTAAATGCAATAGTTGTAAATATCGAAAAAGTTTTCTAATTAATTTAATTCGGATTAACATTTACCATAAAAAAAGTTTAAAAAGCGAAGCTACTTTATAAAATGCTTCTTTTTATTCTGAAATAATTTAAATCTAATATTTTAACATAATTGAAATACCAAACGATTATTTTTCTTATTTTCATTCATTTACTTTTGTAATGACTTATGTTATTAATGCTCATTTTATGGCCTAAATCTAGTAAAATGTACAGTTTAAAAAACATCTTAACATTAATAAAATGAAAATTACAAAAAAAATACAGTTAGTTATTTACTAGCAAAAATAAATTGCAACAAGGTGCTAGCAATTTTATATATTACTGTCTGTGATAAGTTATTAAAATTATTTAAAATTTTGTAATTTGTATATAAACATTGTTTGATTTTTATGTAGCTTTTTATCTGTTTAGTTGTTATTTGAATAAAATGTATTGCTTACAATGCATTATTGTTTAATTCCCTTACAAAATATTACTACTTTTCAGATATAACAAAAGTCATAACAACTTAAGTCGCTTATTTTAATTTGTCTTGATATTTGTCGTAAACAAAGTATGATTCGATTTTAACATTAAGATGTTTTTTTTCTGAATGAATGCCTTTCAGTTTCTATTCTTATGATAACTTTCTTAATGGGTGAACAATCTTTTTAATTGGC
Source organism: Acanthacorydalis orientalis (assembly GCA_034766995.1). Lineage (NCBI taxonomy): Eukaryota > Metazoa > Arthropoda > Insecta > Megaloptera > Corydalidae > Acanthacorydalis > Acanthacorydalis orientalis. The sequence continues at coordinate 5,705,712 of CM068315.1, forward strand.
TTGTTTATAAAATTGTACTTCATATCTTCAATTTCCATTCTTTTTATTTTAATTTTTTTCGATCAGAAAAGTGTTTTAAGCATCACTTATATTATTGTAATTCATGATGAGATTTTTAGACTGGCTTTATCTAATCCCTCACGAATGTTTTCTTCCAAAGCATTTTTGAAGATAACGACATCGTTAGCAAAATAGACGTAGGTTCGCTTTTCGCTTTTTTTTATTCTTTTTGTTTACCCAATTAAATAGTTTGTATACGTGTTTTAATGAAATTCCTTCATCTCTATTTCAAACCTTTTTTGCAATTTTCCATGTTGCTATATAACTTCATTGAAGTCTTTATATTTTTATAAATACACTTATTATTTCAGTATATTGTCTCCTATATTTTAATTTTTCAGTGCAGATATTATTGATAATTATGAAATAGAAAGTTCATGAAGTGTTATCACGTTGTTTCGTGAGTTCAATACTAATATTGTTGAGTATCCGGTACAGAAATTATTACTTATTTTCTAAGATAGAACTCTGGAAGTGTAGTGCGGAGAAAATAGTTTGCATTAAATTTGAAAAGACTTTCGGATAGAAAATATTAATCGGGATAAGTTATAGTCCACTATCAGCTCAATAAAATGTTTTAATTAAGAATCGAAGTTTATTTCATAATATATATATATATATATATATATATATATATATATATATATATATATATATATATATATATATATATATATATATATATATATATATATATATATATAACGTAAAACGTGTGGCACATAAACGAATACATTTTTATTCATAAATAAATGCTTTTCAGATATGAAATTTTAAAATATTCATATATTAAATTTATTTCGACTTATTTTTTAATTGAGACATTGTACTTTTTATATTTAATAACAAATAAAGAAAAACATAAAATTAGTTTAATAAAAATATTTATATTTCGCTATCATGAATAGAATTCTGTGGGATCAATAACAAGCATGGTCTAAAAACGTATATTTTTGACATAACCTTAAATGAGAGTAACGTGAGACCTTATTTATACATGCAAGCTTTCAGTCTGTTATTAGAACTGTTATAATTTTGTTAATTAACACAAAGTGTGAAATAATAGCTTAGAGAACATTTTTAAAATTTCAATCATGTTTAGAATGAAAAGAAAAATATTTTTTGAATCTGATATTGATCAAGACAATTTTAAAAATAAAGTAGTAAATAAAGCAAATATTGGTAATGAAGTTATTGATAGCCTTCATGATGAAGAAATAAGAGCAAAAAAGTCTAAAAATGAAGAATCGTATTCACGGAATGGAACTGACCAGTTAAAGGGTGAAAATAATGAAGAAAACATATATGCAGAGAAACTTGAAAACAAGAAATTAAAAAAGGAATTAAAACAGAAAAAACACAAAAATTTACCTCAAAATGAAGTGACAGAAACTATTCATAAACAACTGAAGAAAAGTAAAAATAAAAATAGCAACATTAATCAAGATATTCCTCAATATGAAATTGATGAAAATGTAGCATCTAAAAATCTACAGAAACGTCAAAAGCGTACTGCTAAAATTTATAATGAATTAAATACACATAGCGAAGAAAACTGTTCAAATAAAGAGAACAGTTCAGATAAAACGAATAGTACAGACAATAATGAAAAAATTAAAGATATAGAAAATGAAAATAAAACTTCAAAGCTTAAAAAACGTAAAAATAAAAGCAATAATGTAACTAGCAAAGAAATAACTAAGAAAATTAAAAAATCAGAAAAAGGTAATTTGATTATTGATTCACTAGAAAATCGTGAAGAACAAAATTCTGTAAGTAATAATAATGATACAAAGGTGGGTAAATCAGAAAAAGGAAATAAAAAACCATCCAAACGACCATCAGTTAGTCAAGATATTCCTCAATATGAAATTGATGAAAATGTAGCATCTAAAAATCTGCAAAAACGTCAAAAGCGTACTGCTAAAATTTATAATGAATTAAATGCACATAGCGAAGAAAACTGTTCAAATAAAGAGAACAGTTCAGATAAAAATAATAGTACAGACAATAATGAAAAAATTGGAGATATAGAAAATGAAAATAAAACTTCAAAGCTTAAAAAACGTAAAAATAAAAGCAATAATGTAACTAGCAAAGAAATAACTAAGAAAATTAAAAAATCAGAAAAAGATAATTTGATTATTGATTCACTAGAAAATAGTGAAAAACAAAATTCTGTGAGTAATGATAATGATACAGAGGTGAGTAAATCAGAAAAAGGAAATAAAAAACCATCCAAACGACAACAGAAACGTGAAAAACATGAAAAACATTTGTTAAAGAATAAGAAAAGATCTGAACAATTAGTTCAAAACAAAGTTTTTGAATATTTATTGCAATGGAAAAATAATCGATCAAGTTGGAAGTTTGAAAAACTTAAACAAATATGGATTTTTCGTCATATGTTCGATTGTAACAAAATCCCTGATACAATATGGGAAACCGTTATTGAATATTTAGATGGTACTAAAGGTCGTGGAAAAAATGTAATTAGTAAAAAAGCTTTACAAATTATTGAAGAAATGGAAGATAATAATTCACAAGAAATTGTTCCTGATAACAAGGAATCGTTAGAGAAAGAAAATAAGTATCAAAGAGCAAGACAGGTTATTCAGAGTTTAACATGTACATAATTGTAGTTTTTTTCATATATAAACATATTGCATGTAAATAGTTATGAACATATTTTTTTTTATAAAAAATCTGTAAATATCTATAAAATGTTTACTGAATATTTGTTATATGTTTTATGATGAATGTTTATTTTAAATAAGTAACATTTCATATTTAAAAAAATATAATTATTGATTTAAAATTACAGGAACAATATATTAGTTGATTAATTATACCCAAATTCATATAAAATTAAACATGTATAAGAACAAAAGTATAAATATTAATCTTTTGTAAATTTACAAATGTTAATTAATTTGTAGCTGCAGTACAATAAAATTGAGATTTATATATATTTTTTTATTATTTATTGTTGACATTTTTTTGGTCAATATTGGAAAAATCAAATATGAATATTTATTTTCTATGAATAGTGTAATAACACTCGAACGTTTGTTTAAAGAATATTAATAATTTTAAATATTTAATAAAGTAATATATAAAAGTATTAAAGTAACAATATTAAATTTTAAGTTAAATTGTAGGCATATATTTCTTTTTATTTCATACACATTAAACTGGTATGTAAAAATAATTTTGTTCATTGGATCAGTGATTTTTTTATTTTTCATATTAAACATATTTTTTATAGCTTCTATAATAGAAATAATTATTTATAACTAATAAAAACTTGTATCATGATATTAATTTTAATTCATGTAGTATTCTTTTTTCATCTTAATACAGTTCGCTTTTCACCCTACAAACCACAAACATTTTTCCAATCAAATGTGTTCAGAAATGTATCATAAATGATTATTGATCATTTTTAATTGTTGCTTATGTGCATTTCAATAGCAATGCCATCATCTTGATGTTGCCAAGATAAAAAATATGGTGTTTCTGTATGTTGGCGCTATGAAGATGATTGAAATGCGTTTAAGCAACAAATTAAAATGATAAATAATAACTTATTGAATATTTTTTTATCAGTATGATGTTTTATAATTTGAAAAACAAAAAAAATTTTGAAGTACATTCACAAAATTCAAACTTTTAGAAATAGTTATTTGTACTAATGAATATAAGTTTAACATTTTTGGTTAAAACGTTAAGGGCGTTTGTATAATGTCGAAGAGTTATTAGATATCTGAGTTTGGCAATTAAAAACATAAGTTTTATATGATTTTGTACATACACAATATATATATATATGTATATATAAAGCGGCTATATGTCTCTTTATGGGAAAAACTACCGTACACTACAACATCTGGCTCCCTATAATCATGGAGTTTGTTCGACAAAAAGCATCACTGTACGATACAATTAAAGTTGGCGAGAACGTCGTCATTTGTGCTCTAGATAAGAACGATTGCGTCGCTGAGTATTTCCGACACAAGCGACCTATGTTGCTTGTGCCGAAAAACGAGGGCTGATGAGAACGTCTACGAGTCGGTTACAATAGCCGCTAAAATAAGATTAGTAAGATGGTGCTTTCGCGGACACTGAATCTTCGCCGGTCGTACAATGAATTACAGCCTCATCGGAGAGAAATGAAAAATACTTCACTAATTAGAAATAAACCCTAATCCACGAAATATGAGCTGGGTGAGTCTTGAACTCCAATGGTCAGTACTCATTAATCAGAGAATTCCAAGTCCACTAGTAATATTACAGAATATGTAACTGTTCATAAAACATATCAGTTATAACATTTATTATAAAGTGAAGAATGTATCTATATCCTTTTCTTATCTACAAAACAACGTATAAAAATTATCAATGTCTTTAATAACAGTCTCTGTTGAGTAAACAACGAAGAATCCGTTAGAAAACACTTTCTAATAAGAATATAAGATAACGTGTTTTTTTAATTACTCATTGTTGCATGTATTCTTAATAACAAGTGCCTATAAAATGAATCTTAGGAGGAGTTATCAGTTAAGAATTGGATTAAAAAGATTTTGATTAAATTTACAAGTCTTATAAATCCATAATTTTAAAATGACTAATATTCAGCAGAAAATTTCAGCAAAATTTAGGGAAAAAATAGTCAATTAAGTACCATTAAGATTAGATGCTATCATCAAATATAAATCAAAGTCCACATGGTATCAAAAAGAGTAAATTAATAAATACAATGTTAGAAAATAATAAAAACTGTAAGTGAAATTTATCTTTGAACGATATTTTCATAGCTTTTAGTATTGGCCAAGTTAGTAAATGTAAATTTATTGTATATATTTTTTTTGAATTATATTAAAATCAATGTTTTTAAATAGTTGAAATATTGCATTAATTGTTATTGTTTTTATGTATTCTTGTTAGGTAAGTGTAGATATTTGTAGATACCGTAAAAATATTAAAATATAAATATATACTTTCATTTTAAATATTTGTATTTAGTATTTATGTAACTACTTTTCGATCCTTAAACAGAAAAGAAAATAATTTATTGGGTAATATGAAAGTCATGTCGAGAAAAAAGGTAATATTTAAATTCAACAATAAGTAGAAATAAAATCAAAATATATGGAGATGATGTGTTTTTATAATTTAGCAATTAACCGCTGTTAAAATTCATTTAAAAAAATTAATAAGTATAAAAATGATTAATATCTTTGTTTTTGAACCATTGACGTCATTTAAATTACTAAGCTGTTAGAGAAAGTATACTTTATATATATATATATATATATATATATATATATATATATATATATATATATATATATATATATGTATATTGCGTAGATTAATTTGAAAAATAAGTATACACAACTAATGTCGTGCAATTAAACAGGAAAATAATCATAATGTAAAACTTCCTTATCTGTTATTGAGAGAATTTATCATCACAAGCTACTGTAATGGGAATTCAAATGAAATATATAGTAAGTTTACATTGCAGTTTTGTAGCGAATTATAATGTATTCAGTTATTACATTCAGTATTTACGACGGTCATATTAAAAAAAATAATTTGAAATAACATTAATCTAGAAAGAGAAAACGGTATCATTTATATTTTATAATACATTTTGCTTCATACTTAACATTGAGTAGTAATAATTATTTTTAACTAGTTAGAATTTAAAGGCAAACATATAAATATAGTTTTCAGATTTGACTAAATTCACTTTCATAAATGAATTTTTCTCACACTTTACAAACCGCAAAAAAAATTTGATCAAAAATTTAGAATAATTGATTATTAATTAATTTTGATTGTTACTCATACATATTTTGATGGGAATACTATCATCTCTAATCAGTTATTGAACATTTTTGATCATAATCTTTTTTTGTTGTTTTAATACGAGTTAAAAGAAAACATTTGGGAAAACAAAATATACCAGTTATTTTAAAGAAGTCACTTAAGCCTATTTTTGTAAGAATATATATGATACAATTTAAGTTTGAATTCAAATTAATGATATTAAGCAATTGCTCAATATGTTACTTTCTTAACAATCATTTTATTATGATTTATTTTAAGAAATAAACAAAATAGTAGAGGAAATAAAAATAGTTACATTTTATACTTTTCTTATGTAGTGTAAAATTAATATTATAAAATACTGTGATTTAGTTACGATAAATTGCGTATATATATATATATATATATATATATATACATATATATATATATATATATATACATATATATATATATATATATATATATATATATATATATATATACATATATATATATATATATATATATATATATATATATATATATATATATATATACACACTCACACACACTAGTGAGCCCCTAGGTTCGGTATTTGCTACCAGCAAAGGGTATTAGGTATCTCAGTTACTGATGACAACAATTTCCTGTTAACATACTGTAGAATTTAAAGAAATTTAGTTGTTAAAATTGATTCGAATAAATACTTCTAAATTCAAAAGTATACAATTGAAATTTATTTGTCAATTTTAAAAAAATGTGAATGTAAGATACTACGCAGTCACTACTAGATTGTTAAAAAAAGTCGATTGTTATTTTATAACAAATAAATATGCTTATTTCATTAGAATAGCGACATAGAATTAATTAAATAATAACTAACATTAAATTATTTAATGATAGTATAATAGTTTAACTAGTGACTAAAATTATAAGCGATTTCGTGTTTATCTTATGGAAATAATGAAAAACTTAAATATCTATATTTTGGATTTGTCACATAATTAGTAATAACTGAATATATTCGTTCACGTAAACACATTAAAATAAAAAGGAAACATTATAGAGATGACTGCAAATTTCAGTCAGTTATTGATTTTTTTATTTATTTTCTTTTTACGAGTCACATTCGAGATACTTACCTAAGAGTTAATTAGAAGTTTTAATTCAACGCAATTAATTTAATGTAATGTAAATTAGACTGATTGTCTGATGTGTTTGCATGCTATAATCCTAATTTTAGTGTCATCTGTAGTTGTATGTTTGGTATCATTGCCTTTAGTCTGGTTTACGTATCGAAGGAAGTTGTATTCATTCATTCTTCTACGTCATTTCGTTACTTGATTACGATGGCGGATGGGAATGAAAGAATATTAATGGAACTGATAAAAAAGCCAGGAAATGATGAATGTGCTGAATGTGGAGCTAAAGGTAAGTGAAATTTAATTTGGGATAAAAAATACATGGTGTGTTATTTATGTCATAAGGTTTTCATACAAAATATTAAATAGAACATGCTAGGGGGGCGTTGCGACATAAGTTGTATAGTCAACAACAATTACAAAAAAATGTTTATTAAATGTCAGTGTATTGTTCGAGTAGTGGTGTTGAATTTATTATATAGTGTGAATTGATAATTAATTCAAGTTAAAAGTGTTTGTTATTTTTGGTTAAGCAATAGTTGTCATAAATTGTTTTGTGATTTTAAATTTGTGAAGTGAAATGTTTGAATTTGTTGATATACAAAAGAATTGTTTTTGTTTATGATAAATCACTTGTGTGTTTGAAGAGAAATTAGCTTTTAAAATGCGTATATTTTTTAGTACTGTCTGGAAGGCATATATATGTGTGTGTATATGTATGTATGTATGTATGTATATATATATATATATATATATATATATTATATATATATATATATATATGTATATATATATATGTGTGTGTGTGTGTGTGTATGAATAGTTGTCTAAATTAAACAACAAATAATATTAATATTCAGTAATCACAAATTGTCAACTAAAAATGTCATAAAAAGTCAACTAAGTGTCGTAAAAAGAGGAAAAGTTGACAAAAATGTTATAGTTGGAAAAACCCATGTCAGTTGATATATAAATTTTACTATTTTTTTTTGACAATAATTAAAAAAACATTGCATCGAACATTATAAAATATAAAGTCTCATATGATATAGAATTACAAGTTATCAAAATGTAATGTGTTATGTGCTTAGTTCAATTGACTAAATTTAGAAATTTAAATAAATTTCATGTTAAACAATATACGATAATGATTGTTACTTTTAAAAAAAATCCTGTCTATATCTTCATCATTTATAAAAAATGTTTTTAGTTTTTTATTTTGAAAAATTAAAACCTGTCATGAAATAAAAAATACTTTTTTGTTGTAAATTTATTATAGAAATTTAAAGAATACATTGAAGTATTTTTTTATTAAAATATTGTAAAAATTAATACAAGTAGATAGTATTTAAAAGTCAATACATAATAGTATTTAAAATTAAAATGCTAATTTAAAAAAGAATCTTTTTTGTAGATCCTAAATATGCTTCATATAATATTGGTATATTTCTTTGTTATCAATGTGCGGGAATTCACAGAAGTTTAGGTGTACATGTTAGTAAAACAAAACATTTAAAACTAGATAAGTGGGAAGATTCACAAATTGAACGCATGAAAGAGGTTGGTAATGTTGCAGCACGTTTAAAATATGAAGAACGTGTTCCAGCGTTCTATACAAGACCTACAGTAAATGATCATCAGTAAGTTAATTTATTGCAAAGATCATAATGGATATATAACAATTTTTAAATGTTGTTTTTCAAAAGAATTAAATTAGTAAGGTAAAAATTGTACACATTTTTATAATAAAGGACATTATAGAGAATTAAATTTATTACTAAGTAATTTTCCATTAGTTCAATATTGTTTGCCCATATTTATAAATTTTTTAACCAATACTTCTTATAGTATATAAAAAAGATATAGTAATGAAAAAATTATATATATATAATGTACCATTTATAAGTTATTATTTATTAGTACTACGGTGTAAGTGTGTTTTATTACTGTAAAGATTTTATATTTTTTATTTGATTGAAATATTCAGTTCACTATTTATAAAAGTAAATCAGTTTTTTTCAAAATGTATACTTGTTACAGTATTTTAAGAGAACAATGGATTAAAGCAAAATATATTCGTGAAGAATTCAGTCATCCAGAAAGACAAACATATATAAATGGTCACATGGTTGGTATGTTAAATAAGCGTGGTAAAGAAGATCCTCGATATTATCCACGGAAGTTTGTACTTGATGAATCGAAAGATACGTTTATGTATTTTGTCAGAGAAAACAAAGAACCAAAAGCAATAATTAAAATATCTGAAATGAATGTTGCATTTATGCCAAAGAAAATTGATTTGGATTATTCGTTACAATTTACATTTAGTAAAGATGGTTCTTTTCGACATATATATGTTTACCATGATGACGTTGAAGTAATACTAAATTGGTATATGGCAATAAGGTGTGCAAAATTACATTGGCTACAAGTAGCGTTTCCTACAGCAAGTGAGAATGAACTTGTAGAACGACTGACTGATAATTTTGCAAAAGAAGGTTGGTTATGTAAAAGTGGACTAAAACATTATACAGTAAAAAAAATGTGGTATACGTTAATGGATCGAATTTTTATGTGTCAAGTGAGACCATGTGATGCAAATCCAAAATTAGACATTTTTATCGGTCATTCGAGTGATGGTTATAGAGTAACAGATGAGGAAAATGATGCTTGGCCTCATCCTTACAAGTTTACATTATATACACCTGAAAGACCATATACTTTTATAGCACTTTGCCTTCCAGAAAAAGAAGAGTGGATAAAAGTTTTACAGGATGTAATTGACAGACCACTTACATCACGAGATTATGTAAGGCTTTTAAATTATTTGTAAACTGTATGTAAAATATCAGTATGTACTAATGTAAAATATTTTCAGTCACAACGTCTTTCTCAAAAGAGCCTTTAATCAATGTAGCGCTGATGTAAACATAAATGTAAGTGCGTGATGATTTTTAGCACAAGACATATCGAGGTAGGAACTACTAGGTATTAAAATTATCTCGAAATTCCATTATCAGTTCATATACGAAACAACAGAAATCTTGAAATTAAAAACGTACATATTAGGTGTGACCTGTTCGAGATAGAACTGAATCGATTAAAAGTTATATTATTGCATCTATTTTTATTTATTTTCATTGTGTGTACAGTTTATTGCATTAAAAAATGTACAGTGTCGTTGCGAGTAATAAAGTAATAACTATGACACGATAAGTATGGTACTAAATTCATTTAATTAGGAGTTAATTTATTTTGCCAAAAATATGTGTAGTTTTTAAACACTCTTAAAAGAATGGTTTTCTACAAAGAAGTTCCTTTATTGTCTTTATATACGGTGGTGAGATAAGACAAAAAAAACTCGCCTAAATGTTGGCTCAATATTGTAGCAGTATGTTTTATTACTGAAGAATAATATATATTAGAGTTATAAATAAAAATAAGTATTTTTCAAGAATTCTATTCATTTTATAATTCACGTTGTTAAAAAACAATGATTCTACAAATCTTTATTTGAACATTTTTTAACATAATGATTGAACATTAAATTTTTTATTTTAACAAGCATGAAAAATCGTAGCATTTTATATTTTTGCATTTTTAATTATGAATTTTGAAGATATAAATGAATGATTAAAATTATTTGTCAACTTACATTGATGAATTGTTATATATGTATTTAAAATTTAATGTTATACTAAGAGTATTACATAAATCTAAAAATATGAGTTTCAATATCTTGTAAAGAAAGTAGATTTTTCTAATCTTTCAATAAAATATTATTTACATACAAATATTAAGTGTACGTATTTCTTATAGTTTATTTACAGCAATTTTAATATATTTCGATCAAATTTTTTGTGATGAATATTAATTTAAAATTATAACTATCTCCTATATGAAAACTTTAACTAGATTCATTTAAGTAAGCTCAAATCTAATGTACAGATTATTTACAATTTATGGTTACTATCACATAAGTGCATACATGCAAATGTTACACTTACACACATATATACATTCCTTGTTTAAGTTCACCTAATGTTTATTTTTTGATTTTTGTTATAAATTTTGATATTTGGACTAATGGTGTTACTTGTTTTAAAAAATGAAAAATTAAATAATGTTAGAAAAGAATTTTCTAAACAAATTTGTATGTATATATATATATATGTATGTAGACATATATACACACATAAACATTCATGGAATTTGCAATTTTGGTTATAAGAAAAAATAAACAGAGATAAGTTGTAACTGATGAAAATGATTTTTCCTTTTTACAACAAAGATAACATCTTTACTCCAAACCGTGAAACAAAATTCAAAATTCGATATACCTAAACAGATTATGGGCAGTGTATACATATACTCAAACATGCTGCCTCGAAAGTTTGATAATAATTTAAAGTTCTGTCTGAAAAAGATCACCTGATGTAAATTGTTGCATTTGTTGTGACAGCCTGTTGCAACTGAAATTTTATTTTGATGTAATTAATGATATAAAATATCTTTAGAATAAGCATTCTTTAATAAAAGTACCAGTGACAATACACATATTCATTATATGTTCATTATTACATATTTATATTTTGTTGTACATTAAAATATATGTCTGCTGTGTATATGTGTGTGTATATGTATATAAATGTGTGTATGTGTATATATATATATATATATATACATACATATACACATTTATAATTTGTAAATATAAGTTTGTACCAATATTTTGTGTTTTATTTCAGAATATCGGTCTTTTTATTTTAATTTTTAGAAATATAATTGAAATATTATTTTCAAGAGTAAGTTATAATTGTACCAGATGTATGCATTAATTGTAAGATATTTCTTTGTGACTGATTGGTACATTTAGATACTTCTACAAACTTTTTCAATAAAGTATCTTAAAATTACATACATAAAATTACAAGTAATTTTGTCAATTGTGTACATCAACAAAAAGCATTAAAATGAAAGAACTGCATTTAAATTTAAGGTCTTTTAATTAATTTGGTTTAAAATAAATTATGTTACTTTATTTTTATTTCATAATTTGTTAGAACAAGCACTTTTTCAGTACATAAGTTAAAATCATATAAATATTTTTTGCATAGACATCCCCTATGTAAACTATAATATTTAAATTATATATTTCTAATACATTATATTTAGGTTTATTTTTAAAATTAAACTGAGTGTAGTAATTTTATTTTTTAATTTCACCATTAATTATTACACAATATCTTTACATGACTACAAAATATTTACTTATACAGTAATAATACATACTGATTAATTTCCAAATTTACAATTCAAAAAAAAAAAATAAGTAAAATATACCTAAAAGTGTAATTCCAACTTTTAAAATATACAAATATTTTATTATTTTGCAGTAATCTGTTCTTTTTCAAGTACTTGGTCAATCCATCTTCGTAACTTATCAACATCTTGTAATCCTTCTAATCTTTGCTCTACCTTTCCGTTCCTAATAGCTACTAATACAGGAATTGCACCTACCTACAATACACATTGTATTCATATGTATATACACATACTTTAGGTACAATGGATGTTACATTCATTCAAAGAAATAAATATAAACACAAGTTTAAATTTATCAGTTTGTAAATCTTAATTTTAATGTTTATATATTCCATTTATCATTTATTTGAAAATTTTACATACTTGATTCATTGTTTTTAGTTAGAAAATGGAAAGATGTAATTATACTTTTAAAATAAATTAATAAAAAAAACTAAAATAGAACATTTTTATTACAAATAAAATTTTTTACTGTATAAAATTATAATATAAAAGTAATAACAAAATGAATAATGAAATTAATCAAAAATAAATGCGTTCTACAGTGCATTTATATTATAAAATAGATGCATTGTAAAACTATGTTGACTTAAAAGTAAATTTTAAGTACACAATTTATTAAAAAAATAGTTTTGGTGTAAGATTTTATTGTAAAATTGCATTTCGTTAAACCTTCTTTATTTTGATTAAGTTATTAAATACATATAAAAAATGTTTGATTAGGTAAATATTTTTTAAAAATTAAATTACAAACCTCATAATCCATTGCAAGGTCAGTATTTTCGTCGATATTTACTTTTGCAAGATTTATTTTACCTTCATTCTCAGCAATGACTGATTCTAACCTAGGTGCTAATGTACGACATGGTGCACACCAACTGGCGAAATTAATATTTGATTGTTTAATGTTATTTTTTTTATGATCTTTATAAAACTTACTCTGCAAAAAAATCTACAATTACTGGAACTTTACTGTTTTTAACTCTATCATGAAAATCTTGCGGGTCTTGAATTTCAAATGAATCAAATAATTTTGTTGAAGTTGCAATTTTTCTAACACTGACTTGATGTTTCATGCAATGCCTCATCATTCTTGAATATGTTACAATGCCAGTTAGATTCATTTTGAATAAATATTTTTTACATAAAAATTGGACGAATAAAAAAAATTGTATGTGCGTATTATATAGTTACTTTTTGTTAATGATGCAACCTTTATTTGTTAATTTGATAATTACTTTATACACATGTCAACTGCTCTTGATAACACAATAAACAAAACATTCCCTAAAAATTCATTCATGACGTTTTGTTAAGTAATTTCGATTTTGATACTAGAATAATATTTGTATTTGACATATTTTCTTAATTTTGTTAGTTAAAACTTAAACAACAATCCCTTTATTTTAAAACGATAAATGTAAATAAACAGTATATAGTAGTAAACATTAATAACAAAGATTTTTGAACCTTCTGTATTTTTGTCTCTACAAAGATGGTGTTTATTGTTTGTATTACAATTTTTTTATAACATAAAAGTAGTTTAAATATTAATATATGTTAAATGGATCTCCGTTAAAGTAATGACATATTTTTATTTTGGAAGTACGTCGATTTATTTTCAGTAATGTTGGAAGTGTAAATGTTATCTGAGAAAAAAATGTGTCTTATTTTAGAATGTGTTAAATAACTGTCAAATAAAATGACAGACGCCGAATCTCAAGCACACGAATTTGTTCGAATGAAAGAATGGAACAAAGCTCTAGAATTATACAATAACCTCTTAAGTTGTGGATCAGACTTTAATAAACACACCTCAAAAGAAAGAGTAGTCGCATGCCTACTTGGACGCTCAGAATGTTGCTTAGAGCTTGGTCAACATGAAGCTGTCGTAGCTGACTGTAGAAGAATTATTAAATTATTAGCCGATGGAAATAAAAATAACAATGGAGTGTGTGCTCGAAAAAGACTTGTTCATGCGTTGTTTTCGCTTCGCAGATTTTCTGGTTAGTTGATTAAAGTTTAATTTTGTTAATAATATTCATTATTATATGAAAATTATGTCAAAATTTATCAATTTACTTTTTAAATGTGTTATTTGTTTGTTATAAAAATTAAGATAAACATATTACCATCAAACCTTTAAAATTAATGTAATATGGAATGAATTCATGAATTGTATACCAATTATTAATATAGTAAACTTAATATTATCATATTTTTTATATACAATGAATAATTATACATTAATTTAATTATATGCAATACGAAGGTAGTAGATACAGTATTCTAATTTTTGAAGTATAAATATAGCTTGTATTTTTTATTTTACAAAATTAAAAAGTAACGATAATAAAAAAATATATAAATAATTTTATATATTTGAGGTGAAAATATTCATGAAATGTAAATTTTAAAATGATTTATGTAATTGAAAGCATAAATTAAGATACATTATGTAACAATTTTATTGTGTAAATATTTCTTATCCCATGTTTATCAACAGTATATAGTTACACACTTATAATTTAGAGTATATGTAAGAAGTATAACATTTTAATTGTATTAATTTCTATTAAGAATAATTCAAGTTACATTATTATCTTTAGATTAATAGTTATAATTACATTAATCCTGTCTCATTATAGTTAATAAAATCTTTGTTCATTATATATCTACAATGAACAGTATATGGATACAAATATTTTTTTGCTGTTTAATGATTTTTAGTGAGTGAAATTTTGTGACATCACTCTTGTGGTATAGTACAGTGACTAAGCAAACGAGTGTTTAATTTTTGTTGATTAGTATACGAATATTATAAAATACATAAATTTAATACGTATCTTTGCAATACATGTTTGTATATGTATGTTGAACGTGTATATATATATATATATAGTGTGTGTATATATATATATATATCTTGAAGTGATAATCATATTATTTGTAAATATTTTAAGTAATATGATTGTTATTAGATAAAGCATTATAAGCTATTTAATTATTGGTTGTGTTGTGTGTGTGTGTGTGTATATATATATATATATATATATATATATATATATATATATATATATATATGTATATATATGTATATATAAATGTATATGTATGTATGTATGTACATATACACACATACACACTGATACATATGTACATCTGTACATACATACATACATATCTATAAATAAACATTTTATTTATGAGTTTTGTATTTAGGTTTTTTTTATTTCATCAACGTTTTGTTTCTATAAGTCAATCATCAAGTCGTAAAAATTCTAAATGAATATATTTTTTGTTACATGTATTTGTGTATATATATTTATATGTATATGCGTATCACATATTCCTAGAAATATTATAAACATCATTGTAATGTATGTAATTAATAAGTGCAGCGAATTTGAGTTGGTTTGAATCAGTTTTATTTCTAATTGTTGTTTTTTTAATTTTTTAGATAAAATAAAGTTATTCTCCATATTACACACACACACACACACACATATATTTGTATGTATTATCGAAAATGAATTAACTACCATATTTGTTCAGAGAATTATTAGTGTTTCTTGTAAATATAAGTTTTAATGAACTCATGTTTAATTAAAACTATTTTGTTTTTTTTTTCAATACATATGTTCTTAAATTGAATTTAACTTTCAGAAGCCGAACTAGCAACGAGAGAATGGTTATTATCAAACGATGGTTCTGCTGTGCATCCTGAAGCTGTAAAGACATTAGAAAAATTACGTTCCATACTTCAAATGGCGAATGGTCAAAAAGGTGGCAACGTAAATATGTTACAGCAACGTTTAGATGAAGAACTCATTGCGCTCGAATCTCGTTTTGAGGCACTGACAATAGGTTTCGATCATAAAGATTATAATAGGTATAACAGAAGGACATCATTGCATGATGATGATTATAAAACAATTTCAAATAATTATCCACAGCATATGAATATGATTTCAAATAGTGATATGTACTCAGAACCAAACTGTGAATTAAGTTCAATAGTTATCTGTTCATATTGTTGTTTAAATTTTTCTAATAAATCAGAATTACGAATGCATTGTCAATCGGCCAGTCATCAGACTGTAATAATGTCAGATGAAGGTCGTGACTGGAGATGGAGACCGCCACCGAGAGGTTTTAAAGCCGACTCTTACATATTATGTGAAAGTTATTTAGATAACGGTATTTGTCGGTATGGTGCTCAGTGTATAGAAGCTCATGGGGCGGAAGAATTGACAGAATGGCGTGAACGATTTGGTTATAGGCAAATGAGATTACAGCGGGCTTGCGAGAAAGAATTATATGGAAAATCTTATACTGAACAATTACTTGAAAGATGGATTCAAGCTTCAAGTCCTGAGAAGATATTAAAAGAAAAATTAGATGATGTAGAAGATAGTTGTTCTGCTGACTTAGTCACCACAGTATCATCTAAATTGAGTAAACGGGATTGGACGTTTGTTTTAAAAACCAAACGGCAATTAAGAGCTGTTGCACTATTACAAGATGCACATCGAAATCATTTCTTTTTAAAACAAATAATACCAGGAGTCGTACTTACAAAAAAGAAAAATAAGAAACCTTGTGAAGCTGACCTAATTTCAGATCAAGAATGGAATTTTAATCAAGATATGAAGATGGAGTCATCAGATAATTGTACAATTTTGGAACATCGTGTCAAAGTATTATTTTCGACTGACATATATGGAACTTTCAGGCAATCCGTCGTTTTTGATTTTGGTAGTGAACCTGTATTAGTAAAACATCTCTGTGTCGATGTTATTCCAGTCACCGACGCTGACAAAATCAAAGAAATCCGTAGAGATATAACGTTGTCTTTGACAGAACGATGGAATTCGGATAATAGCGAAATTGTTATGTTTACATCGACAGTTATACCTATGGCTTCAGCTAACTGTAAAGATAATGAACGAGAAAGAGATCTTTTAAATGCTTATCCTTCACCAAGAGCTGATACTTTTACACTTACGCATTCGACGATAACTGAGAAAAAACTAACGAAGAATAATTATAGAGCACGAATGCATGAATTGTTGTGTGTTGAAGAAATGGCACGATATGAACAAGTTGCAAGATATAATTTAATAGCAAAAATTCACATAATTCATAGTTATTTATTAGCACCGAACGGTGTTGCAACGAGTACAGCGAAATATTCACATTCAGGTGAACTTTTTGGTCTTATAAATCTTGGTAAAGATGTTTCAGAAGACACTTCTGCCGGAAGATTAATTTTAAACAATTGTACAAATGTTTTAATATCGGCAGATTTGTCGAAACAGAAAACAGATGTTAAAGACAATAAACGAAAAGTCTACGAAGCACTTATTGAAGACAAAGGAAAGAATATGATCTACCTTCGTCTTTCAGCTACAACGGTCACCGAATTAAATTTAAAATCTGACATTGATTTTTCAGCTGAAATTCAGTTTCAATTGAATCGAATACAGTATTGTGAATGGCATTATGCGATTGATAAAATTGCTGATTTCCGTGTAATCTTTCCTGATACTTACCTTGAACCAAATATTCCATGGACACCACAAAGGCAGTGGGCTGATATGTTGGATTCGAAATTAAATTTAAAACAGAAAGAAGCCGTAGTCGCTATAACAACACCAATGACTGTTCCGTTGCCTCCGATCTTGATTATCGGTCCATTTGGAACAGGAAAAACATATACTTTGGCTCAAGCAATCAAACAACTACTTTTACAATCGGACACAAAAATACTTATATGCACACATTCAAATAGTGCAGCTGATTTATATATTAAAGATTATTTACATCCTTATGTAGAATCTGGTCATGAAGAAGCAAGACCATTGAGAATTTATTACCATAAAAGATGGGTCTCTACGGTCAATCAAGTTGTACAGAAGGTAAGCTCATTTTCAATATTTACAGTTAATGTGTACTGTTTTTGTAAAATTTGACATTAATTATTATTAAAAATTTATATAGTTTTTATTGCACATTATAATTGATATTTATAAATTTAAATTTAATGACAAATATTAAATAGTGCAATTTTTAAGTTGAAAAATAATTTAATATTAATGATGCTTATATTACTTTTTTTTCTTTAAGTAACTTGTTATTGTACTTAATAATAATTCAAATTGGTTTATTTATTCATTTATGTAACTGTTAATATATAAAATGCCTTAACAAAAAATATAAATTCAAAATATATTTTATGCGACAAACTTGTAATTTAGGTATCCAGTTTGTATATATTCATTGCCAAAATTGTATAAAGTATTCTTCAGAAATATCAAAGTTTAACTATCAAAATATTTTTATATCTTTGTGAATTTAGTTTGTTTCTTAATTTTAAAAAGATTATTTAAAAGTAGATATAATTTTAAAAGTTTACCTTTTAAATAATAGAGTACTATTTTGAATAATAATATTGTTATTTTAATATTTACTTATTTTATGTTTAAAATATGTAAATATACTATTAATAATAATAATGCTATATTGCATCTAATGGTATCTGTATAATTTATTTTTTGCATGAATATTAAATTTAAGATAGCTAATGAATAGTAAATATACCTATTGACTAATATTGAAATTGGCTTTGGATATGTACTTTTTCATTAAAAAGTCTTTGTCTTGTACAGTTAGTGAGCTCTAATTTTCTAATAGTAATACTAATAGAAAAATTAATATGAAAAATTATTTTTTTTTATTAGTAATCTTATTGATTATACTGGAAGCTATGTAAAAAGTATATTTATAAATAATTCCACTTTCCACTTAATTTAAAAATCCTATAGATTATAATTAACAATCTTTTTCAAGAAACTTGAGTAATGAAATTGATATCTATTTATCAGTAATTAATATTTAGAGTCTTATGGTAGATCTCGATGTCCACCAATAGATCGTCTAATTCCACAATGGACATATATTTGTCATAATTTTCTTTCTATAAGCACGGAGTGACAAAAGTGTACAGTAATGTATAATCAGAGCTACAATCATTAGAACTATTATTTTCATGTTAGTATTATTAAGATTTTTTTGTTTTTAATATATTTTTTAAATTAGAAAATTAATAGATTAATTTATTGATTTAAATACAAACTTTGCAAAAAATCGTAGTTTTGAACATCGTTTTAGTTCTATCATTTTCTATAATACTCCAATATATTGCATATACAGAACAACCTACAATAACCAACAAACTATCTGTTATTATGTGACTAAGTGTTAATAATGGCTTAATAATTAAGTTTTACATTAGCAATTTCATTTTATACTTTTTTGCATTATATATATATATATATATAAATGTATATATATATATGTATGTATATATGTATATATATATATATATATATATATATGTGTATATATATATATATATATATATATATATATATATGTATGTATATATATGTGTATATATATATATATATATATATACATAGATATATATATATATATAGGTGTGGAGATATGTATGTATATATTATATATATTATATATGTATATGTGTGTATATATGTATATATATATATATATATATATATATATATATATATATATATATATATATATATATATATATATACTTTATTGTCATTTATAACTTATTATTCTATTAGGTAGGCACTTGAAAAATTCAAGCCAGTAAATTAATTTAAACTAATGTTTGTATGGATTTATATATTTATTAATAAGTATCATATATTAAATTATATTTTTTATAAAAAACATATTTTTCATATACATTTAAATGACATTGTATTTTTAAAATATAATAACAGTAAATTATAAATCATATATAAAGTAGGTTGATGTTACAATAATTTTCACCATTTACAAAATGACAGTTTTATAAACTTAAATAATTGCAATTATATGGTCAATAGCTTATTATAAATATTGTGATTAATTATATTTTATTTATGTTTGTGAGGTTCTACGTTTTTAACTATTAAATATTTGTCTATTTAGCTATTATATATTTATTGAAGTTTCATACTTATTTTCTAGTATTTGCAACAATAGTGTTTTAAGTATCAGTTTTGAAAATAATATTATAATTTAATATTTTATGAATACATTTGCATATTTTCGTTTTTCTTTCTTCTTTGATTATCATACAACAAAATTGATTTTTGTACTTTGTAATTCAGTCAAATGTCATTTATGTTTACTGGCAGTAAAATATGATTCATTGACTTTTATTAAAAATGGAACATTTTTTTTATATTGTGCAGTCATTGTTTGCGATGTATAAATTTAAATGTTTTTTTAAAATAACTAAAATGCAAATTCAGTTATTTTAAATAAGGGTTACTTTTAATATAAAGAATGTTACTTTTTTTGTGGCCATTTTGTATAATAATGATTTTAGGTTTTTATCGTTTTTATATACATAGTTTATTAATTTTCTTTCATTTTATTTATTGCCTGTTTTAAATAATACAGCTGAATTTTAAATTATTGCATGAACAATATATAAATAATTTAACAAATGTTCTTAAAGTATGTTTTTACAATATATGTAACTTTTGTGTTAAATGTTGAGGTGAGAATAATGTATCAAAATAATTGATATCTATATAAAACATATCCATCATTTTTCCTTTCACTCGATATTATACATCCTTTTTGTTTTAACCATTATTTATAATTAATTCTATAATCTACTAACATTAGTGTTTGAGTTAATTACGATAGTCTTGTCAGGCTGTTTAAATACGTGTTGACATTCAATTACTTTACAGTATTGCCTTATCGAAACGAATGGCGGGGTTCGAAACTTCCGTGTTCCGACGCTAGACGATATATTCAGGCATCGTATTGTTGTCGTCACACTGTCGATATCAATGTATTTATCAACAATGGGCTTACCAACGGGTCATTTTAGTCATATTTTGCTCGATGAAGCTGCACAAGCAATGGAATGTGAAGCAATAATGCCTTTAGCGTTAGCGAACGATCACACACGTATAGTTCTGGCTGGTGATCATATGCAGTTAAGTCCAGAACTTTTCAGCGAATTCGCGAAAGAACGTAATTTACACGTATCTTTACTTGAACGATTGTATGACCATTATCCCTCTTCCTTTCCATGTAAAATCTTGCTTTGCGAGAACTATCGTGCACACGAAGCTATCATACATTTTACTTCAGAGTTATTTTATGACCAAAAATTAATATCGAGTAGCAAACAGCCGAGACACGAAAAATTTTATCCTTTAACATTCTTTACAACCAGAGGTGAAGACGTTCAAGACCAGAATTCGACAGCGTTTTATAATAATTCTGAAGTGTATGAAGTCGTCGAGAGGGTATGTGAATTAAGAAAAAAGTGGCCACCGTCATGGGGTCGAATGGACGATCAGTCGATAGGAATAATGACACCCTACGCAGACCAAGTGTTTCGAATAAGATCCGAGTTACGAAAACGACGAATGGGCGGCATATCAGTCGAGAGAGTATTAAATGTTCAAGGAAAACAGTTCCGCGCGATTTTTTTATCAACTGTACGAACTAGAAGAACGTGTACTGAATTAAAGTCTTCTGGCGATGAAATGGATTTTGGATTCTTATCAAATTCCAAACTGTTGAATACTGCAATAACGAGAGCACAGAGTTTAGTCGCCGTTGTTGGCGATCCTGTTGCACTGTGTTCTACTGGCCGTTGTCGAAAAGTGTGGGAACGTTTTATCGATATCTGCAGCAGAAACGACAGTCTTTTCGGAATTACGTGGTCGTTTTTAAGAAGTCAACTCGACGGCGTGGAACTTAAAAAAACGTACGTTTTAAATCCCTTGGCTCCGGAATTCGTACCGAGAAGATTTCAACCAGAGACATATATAAAATTACCGATCATGTCGCATAACAATTTAGATCGTATACCTAATATAGTAGCGCCGCCAAATCAGAATGTTATTGCACCAAATAACATTCGATTTCTACCTGGAAACGTACCTACAAATGTGGTACCGCATTCGTTCGTACAGCCACAGCCGCAGGCACCCGTCTTCACACTTCCTCTATATTGTTATCCCCCGAATCAACCTACTCAACCGAATCAGACTCAAATGTTTCCGATAAGACCACCGTCTGGCCCCTTACAGTTTAATCCGAACTATCCTCTTAATTCATGGCCTGTGAATTATCCGCCTGTTTCCCCCCCTGTACCTAATTCGATTGTGCCTAATGATCGAAATCAAAAAATAACGCCGCAAAGAAAACCGAGTGAATTTTATAATAATGGAGTTAATGTAAATAATCGAGTGATGGGAATTCCGTCCCAGTTTCAAAGTACCGAAGAAATTCTATATTCGAACACTGTTACGAAAAACAACGGTTTTGTGTCTGTTCAAAACGCATTGATTCCAAATCAGAAATCAAATATGAATAGTCCAACAGGATTTCTTCAAGAGACCTGTAGTGGAAACGAAAACGTTAGTTATATAAAATCTCCACAATTCAGCGGTGCTAACTTCCAGCAGCCGATTAATACTACTTCGTTTGTGCCGATATCGAATAAAATAATCGAACCTATCCAGTTGCCGAGACGATTAACTGAAAAAGATCAGATACAATTTTTAAATAACGTACATTTTCCAGAGAGACATGCGAATGTGCCTCAACTGCAGAACAGTGTTTGTATTGATCAGAGTAACCTTCTACCGCCGAATGTATCGTTATTCGAAATGTTATCTCAATCGCAGTCATTACAAATGGAATGGTATAGACATTTGATCGATAAAGCGGGAATCGAATCCGCTAATAAATTCATTGAACTCTTGTCGCACGCGAAAAAACAAAGAGATCAATGTTTTCAACCAGATTTAGGACGAGTTGATGATTTACTTGGAGAGAGAAATTTGAACGGCATGCCTATGATGCATGCTTATCAAAATCCTCAGCCGATTGTAAATACGATTCAACAGAATAATTTCGAGTTGCACGCGAGATGGACAATCGAACAGAAGTTTATACAAGAACCAAATAACAAACCTATAATGTTAAGAGATGTAGAAGCGCCGTTAATGCTGCAAAATATTAGTGTAGAGAATACGAGAAATTATTTACCTGTAGATCCGTCGAATACCGATTTGATGAGGACAGCGCCGTGTCAGAATCGACCACTGCACAGTGTACCTTTGTATCGAAGACAAGGACAGATCAATACTCAAATCGAAAATCAAATGGAAGCAGGTAATGTGATGGAAAGACCTCCGTCGGAAAGATCCCAATCGTCGAGTTCTGGTGCTTTCGCCGGTTATGCGCACGCAACGATGAACCTACAGCAACCAGACAGACAAACGATTTTCAACGGATACGTCCATCAACAAATAAATCAAAAATATTTACAACAGCAAATAAATGCGGAGTTTTCGCGAGAACCGGGAAGTGTAGAAGACCTGCTCAGTAGGCAGCAGGTAGCAGCCACTTACGCGAGTGTTCTCCGAGCAAGTGTCAACTCAAAAATGATTCACGAGGCAGACAAAACGGAAGAATCTTATCAGATATATAAAAATTTAACGCAAAAACCTATGATGCAGAACAGTAATGTAGGTTTGTATCAATATTTTTCGTGAATGTTTTTGTTCGATGACACATATCGTGCTTTTATTATTACTTTTATTAATATTATTACATGTATTTATTATAGTTACTTTGATAACGTTATATTATTTACGAATGTGAAATAAAAAATAATGTATTCGAAAATTTTGGATTTTATATTTCGTTTCGATATTTTTTTTTTTGTTTTGCGATCATGCACACTTAGTTTTATTAATTTTACATATGCATACATGCTTACATACACAATTATTTCTCACTGCATATATATGTATATATATATATATATATATATATACATATATAAATATATATATATATATATATATATATATATATATACCCACATACACATTAATATTCAAATGCCATTTGAAGTTAAATATTTATGAATAATTTGACATTACTAAAATAATATAATAAAGGTTATAAACACTTGAAAACTTATAAAAAAATATTTGTGCCACATCAGAAACGGAAAATACGATTCCTTATTGTCAATAATTTAAAAAAATACGAATTTCGGTGCTCAATTAGTGAATGTTATTTATATATTAAATACTAATATAATAATTTTCAGAAATATTTATTTAACGTGGTGTATGATAATTTTATTATTTATTAATAATTTTTTGTCATTTCCATTCAGAATTATGCAAATGTAATTAGTGTCAGGATTTGTTCATGATGTTAATGTATGAAATGCTAATGTAGTTATTTTTTTATATAGAACAAAATAATAAGTGTGTTTGTTTATTACTACCAACAAGGCTAGAGAACCTCTTTGATTACTACTTATGTAAATAAGTTTTAAAATATGCAAAAAGTTCCAGAATTGTTTATTTTTCTTAGAAAAAATTATAGTTTATATATATATATATATATATATATATATATATATATATATATATATATATATATATATATATATATCAGTATAAATAACAATAAATTATTTATTGAAAAAAAAATCATTTATAAATGCAAGGCTGTCTATCTTGCTGGTAATTATAACGTTTTAAAACTATAGTAGAACCGTATTTGTATGTTATTGTTTTAATTGTTGACCCGCCCCTAAACCTCAAATAATAACCAACAACTTTGCCACTTTCGTTTTGTTTAAGTCGTGTTATTTAGCTTGTATTTTCCACATTGAGCATATTCCATAAATTTGAAACATGTATTTTTTTCATTTAAGAATATTTACCTGTTTCAAAATTTGTTGTCTGTATTTCGATGTGTGAAACTTATTTATAAATGCTGTTTCGTGCTACGCAATCGTTAAAGCAATTATCCTATTATATTTCTACAAGTTTCTTCACTGACTTATTTATTAATTTAATTATTAATACTTACTATTATTATTAATATATATATATATATATATATATATATATATATATATATATATATATATATATATATATATATATATATAAGCATTGTTTTCATGCATTTGATTGCACGTGGCAAATTAGAGTTTTCTTTGTCTACGTTTTTGCAGTTACTGAATTTTCTTGCTTGTTTGGTCTAAGGCGTCTAGGGTCATCCATTTCTTTAAGATTCAGTTGGTCATTTCTGATAATACAAGTATTTTTTTTTCGAAACGTTTTTCATTTTATAAGTTCTGCCAAAATTTAATGAATTAAATCAAAACAAACTAAGTTAACACCAAAAAATCAATGACAGATGTAGATTTCGTTTCGGTCAAAATAAAAAAATCAAATGTAATTTTGATAGCGGTGTAAATGTTTTAGTATTCAGATGTCTGGAATGAGTGATTTTTCCTCTTGACACCAAACACTTTATGGACTATAAGGATTCAATCCAAAAATGCCATTTTCTTTAAGTGTGTACGACCACGACGTTTTTTTTTGTGGGAATACTGGATGAATAATAACGGTTTTGTTAATTGTTGAATTTTTTTAATTCACACACAAACTGACTGTATTCATGCACGATATATTCGGTCGGACTCTGATGACATTAGCTTTTACAATGATTGTTGAATACTAGTGTCTTTAACTATGGTTGAATATCTTTTAGAACAACGTCGTCTGTCGCGTTCACGACGATTAATTTTGAGCATTTTGAGTACAGAATTACCAACAATCGGTCGACCGATCATCAAAGTATTCGTAATAGTAATTTTTTTGTATAATTTGACAACATTTTCTCTTTATTTGTAAACATTTACATTTCATTTAAAAATTATGTATAAATTGCCGAGCAATGTAGTTAAGTAAATAATTAATTGTAGACCAATATATATCTATCAATATATATACATTATATATATATATATATATATATATATATATATATATATATATATATATATATATATATATATATATATATATATATATATGTATCTTTAACACGCTTTTAAATTTAGTAATATTAACGTCGATACTAATGGTGATATGAATATTTACCAAGTCCACCGTATATGTGATAATGATTACAGTGTTATTAAATTCAATGAATTAAATGACTGTTAAATGCTTTTTGAATCAGTAGTCTCTATCAAAATAATGCAATTTCTTAACAGCAATGCAAATTATGATTGCATATATATATATATATATATATATATATATATATATATATATATATATATATATGTATATATATATGTATATATATATATATATATATATATATATATATATATATATATATATATTGTTTCAAAGAAAAAAAATTAATACATTTTCTTCAGCTATTTGATACATCTATATAAAATTCATCCGTTTATATTTATCCATTTTTTATATTCATACGTTTATAAAAAGTGATAAATTTGATTAGACACAAGACGTTAACAACAAAGGAGACACAGTTGAACAAAATTTTTTTGCACTAATTTTTAGGATGTTCAGGTCTTAAGATGGTCCTGCTACCATAGATGTTGGCGGCTGTCCCTGGGGGCATGATGCTCCGATAACAGCCAGTATCTTGTGATTGTCTAGTATCTTATAAATTTGACTATCGTGGCTCTTTCGTGAAAAATCTAGGAAAAGTTTCAAAAAACCGAGACATCAATCTTTAACAATGAAAAGTTCTCCCATCCACCCTGGAGCCTGGTGCATTTCTTGCTCATTGAACAGCGACTTTTCTGTTGAACAAATGCTCAAATGTGTATCAATAAACATAATTTCGGTGTGTGTATAAGTGTATACTTTTCTCCACTTGTTCAGTTTGTCATGTACATATATAAAGTTATGTGTCCATATGATGTATATCCACGTAAAGTTCTGTATAACCAATTAAAATATAAAACTCTATAAATGTGTAAAAACCAATATTACATATTGCAATGGTATCTGATAAAAGTACTAAAATCGTACATTAAACGCGGGATTATATCAATCTCTTAAATACATTTCTTGTTTTATTATGTTTATAATCAACACGGCTTAATGTTACTTAAATGTAGATATACCACTTATGTGAGTATTATTATTGTATATGTATATATATATATATACATATATATATATATATATATATATATATATATATATATATATATATATATATATATATATATTTAAAATGAACAAAATAGTTCATACAAACATGCGGCTGACATTTCACTAGAGATGCATGTGTTACTTTTCTCACATGGAGGAAATATTTTTTAAATTAATTTTACATTAATTAAACCTCCATATTTTACTTAAAAAACATAATGCTCGATTTATCATATGCAGAGTATTAAATAAATATGCAGTAAGTGCTTAAAATTAGTTTCTCATGAAATGCAAGCTTAAATTTGGTATTGTAAAGATTGATAAACTCTCAAAATTCCCGATCTTATCATAATGGTCCAGCATTTTAAGTATATATTGTAAATTTAACTAACATTCTGAATTTTTATGAAACCGAGATATTTTTTATTAAAACAAGAAAACGTAACGTAACTTTATAGAAAATCGATATTCATTATGAGGGAAAAAGGAGTCTGTTTTTTTTTTAATAAAATATCAAGGACCGCCTATTTATATAAACGTTTATAATTGCTTTGGATACCTGAATTCGTATAAAATTTAAAAATTTACATGATTCTTGAGGCACTGCATATATAATATAAAAAGCAATAGTAATGTTCGCATTTTTATTGTTTTCTAAATTTCCATGATAAAACTTTCATTTATATATTGTGATTATTATTTCTTACAAGATATATATTTTTTATGAAATATTAATCGAGTCTTCGTATTTATGTTTGTATAAATGTGTGTATCTGTACATGTTTAAAAATTATTGATGTTAAAAAGGCTGTAAAAGTTTACAGAATTTTATTTCGAAGAAAAATGCGATGAATAAAAAAGAATTGAATGAGGTGGCATAATTGTATATGAACAAAATGTATTTTTAACATAAACTTGACTCGTTTCATAGATCTGTCGTTAAAGGGAGGTAATTAAAACAACAGTTTATAAAAATATGTATGTGCGGTTATATCTGAATCATTTGATAGAGACTCATTCCTTGAAAATTTCCAAAAACCTAATATGTTATTAATATTGTTTTAAGTTGTTGAAAATGTATCATGCATCTTTTAAGTTTTGATTTGTAACAAACGCATCTTTAAACAGAAAAAAATAAAAAAACTTATAAAACATAATGAAAAATTGAAAAAAATTATAAGAAAAAACAGAAAAGTTCAAGAAGATAAATAAACTTTTAATTATTTTTTTCGAACCAACAAAAACGTGAAAAACAAAAATGTAATTAAGTATCAAAAAAATACGTGTTATCAACATTTTAATTCATTTGAAACACATAATAATTGTAATAGATTTTTAAAAATTGACAATACATAAAAAAATACAGTATGAAGATGTCGATAATATTAAATCTGTTTATTAAAATTAGTACTTGAAAAAATCGTAAGTATGGTATTTTGATTTTGAACTCATTTCTGCTAACGTTTCATTAACGTTCAGTATGAAATGTTTTCAGTTTAATGAAAACAGCAAATGTACTAAGATATTTAACCCATTCTTTGTAAACGGAATCATGTTGTCTCTGGTGATGAAAAATAAGTTAATCTCAGTGTTAGAAATTGAAGTGGTAGATAAAATAAAAATAAAAGGTTTTTTTTTTAAAAAAAACGAAAAAGAACGGTTCACTATTATCCAGAGGCGAAAAGAGTAATACTGGTATTGTTTAGAGCAAGTTATCTCAATCATTCGTAGAAAAGAATGAATGAATTGATGCTTATTACAACGAGATAATGTGTTTTAGACCGAAAATAGTAATTGGAAAGAACCACCGAAGACAATTGTATTAAATGTTATGAATGATTATTCTTGTTCCTATGTAGAACTTTATATTCAATAGAATTTTCGTTATGTATCTTGAGGTTTAGAACTTCGTTAACATAGTTCTGACGTTATTCAACTATACTACTATCAAGCCAATTTGATCGCCTTAAAAATGTATTAAAAGATTTTCGACTTATCAACTGTTGTGTTCATCGACAGTGCATTTATGGATTATTATTGAATATTAAAAAGTTGAAACATCAAATAAATATTTGTGAAACGCAAACAATATACTAAAAAACGCACTGATGAATTCCGGATTTTTGTGTTTATACTAATAAATGGAATCTTGAACAATTTTGATCTATGTTCATATATAAAAAGTCGTTTATAATAGATTCACTTAAAGATGATTATCGACAGAGAACAATTTGTATAGATTTGATTTTTTTATAAATACAATTCTTTCTTGACATTTGAATTTTACTAATATAAACCTTCATTTTATGATATAAACAAGAAGAAAATTAGATACGATCCGTTATTCTGTAAATAAGAGTAAATTTTACTATTCGAATGTGGAATTATAAATATAGTGTGATTTCCAGCAATTAAAGATGTTTTAATATTAAGTGTAATGAGAAACAACAAAATACAAAAATAATCGAAACTGTCCAGCATGTTTTTTTTTAAAAAAAGTATATAAATATCTAAAAAATTAAACTTCTTAGTTTTAAGATGTAAGCAAAATTTTCATATAAAAATAAATGTTTTCATATACATTTTAAAAAGTTAAAAAAATATGTGTTTTATCCATTTTGAAGTGTTATACAAAAAACTTAAAACTGTTTTAAAATATTTTTTTAATATGTAAAAATCGAATAAGTTTTATTTTTATTGTAAAAAGTTATATACTACATTATATATTCATCTGAATTCAATCCTCTCACTTGTTAGTAGTCATACATTAGCTATTACTGGTTCTTAGATATTGATATTATTAATGATGATATTTCTGTGATTGGATGATATCGCGAAAAGTATTAATATAAAAAAATAATAGATAAGATACATATATAATATATAACTTTTTCAGTATTTTTTTATAAGTTTGTCATAGTGTCAAATAAGTTCGTTTTTTTTTTCAAAAAAAAACGAACGTTTTTTTCAAATTAAAAAAAATTGGATTACAGTTATTGGTAAAATAGAAAAGAAAAATTAAAAAGTTTTTTAAGGAAAAATACGGAAATGTGTCACAATAATTTAATAAATATATTTTAATACTTAAACACATTTAATTAAACGAATTTTAGTTTGTATATTAAAATATTCAGTATAGTAAAATTCAGTTGTAAAAGAACAATCATTTTGTTATAAAATTTAAACGCATTGGAGTAATACCTGATATTTTATAATTCTGTTGTTGATATATAAATTATTAGAAAATGTTCACACTTGCAACAAACGGGTTGATATATTAAATTTAATCTATTTTGTACTAAATAAATATGAATACATGAAGAAAATATTTTATAGAAGAAAATAAAGAAAATTGATAATTACAAACACATATATTAACTAAAGCTAAGCAGTAAACTTGCTTATTTTGACATTTTTCATAATGTTTTAACTTTCTCTATACTTCTTTTTAATTCGATGATCTTTTCAATTTTTATAACAGTACAGGCTATTTATTTTCGTGCTAAATCTTCACATGTTTTTTTTATTATTTACGATCAAAGTGGCATGTAGAATTTTAGACTACTTATATTTTGCATGACCAGTGGTTAACATGTTAATCAAATGCACTCATCCAGTTCTGTTTTCATATATTTGTTTATTTGGCGCTGATTTTTTTTACTATTATGCTATTTTGTATAAGCTTTAATATTAATAAATCATATATTTTAAAAACAAAAATTACCAAAGGATTCATGTGTAATACGAAAAAAAAAAATAATAATTCTCCCAATTTGCCCTGAAACATTTTTAATCTTAAAGTGAATCAGGTTTTAACGTGAAATTAACGGTCATTTTTTTAAGAAGTTTTAATAATGTTTTTATGAATTAATAATTAATGCATATTTCAACATCAGAAATGTTCCAATACTTTAAATAAAACCGTAAAAATTAACGCGATATTACATAAAATCTAATTTTCTTTTATTTGTGAAAATACCACAATCACTTTACCAATAACCTATTTTTTTCCATAGCGAAAATTAAAGATTGAAAACAAATTGTGCTTTCGAAACGTGCATATTTATTAATGTTTCAGTACTGTCATTTGAGACCATTTTGTTTTAAAACAAAATAAAAACGAAACAACCTAAAATTATAAAATTTGTGTATGTTCACCGTCAGTATTTAATTCTCGAAGAAAAAGTTGTCACAAATGAAACAAATATTTATAATCTAGCTCAAAATAATAGCTCAATATGTATTGACATATCGACAATTAAAACAAATTTCTTTAGATGTTCAAATAAAAAAGTCACGTTGTAATAAAATGCATTTTAATGTTAAAAAAAATCAATACTGTATTAAAGGCTAGAGTTAAATCAACTGTATATAATATAAAGCGAATTTCAAAATCATAAGATACATTCATTTAAAAAATGTGTGTTATAGTATATATATATATATATATATATATATAATACTGGTTTTATAGTTGATAATAAAGCTTACTATAATTACGGAGTACCTGAAAGTTTATTTTGAATATACTTTGTACACGTTAAGATTTTATATTGGAATAAACATTTGTTTTGCCGTTACTTAAAAAATTGGAGTGGCCATTAACACAACAAAAATATTTTTTATTTTTTTAAGTCTAATATTTTAAATTATGAACAAATAGATCTCGTTCAGAATTTAAGATATTTTCCTCGAAAATTTACACAGTAACCCGTCCCGAATTCGGTTTTATTGCATTCAGCAAGTCTTAATTAACAAAATTATTTTGTTTCATATCTCTTTTAAGGATTGTCCATAACCGTACAGTCACCTTAAACAGTAGTTTGGACATGGTAGAATGCATATGGATGGTTGAAAAGATAATGTGAATTACCCGTTTATATATAAAATATTCTAATATTGGTACACATTATGCTACTATAGATTATTAATATAAAAGTTTAGGAAATATGGCAATGAAACCCAATATTGTCTCGGAAGTCGCACAGAGTGTGCTTTGGGAGACGCAGTTTGCCCACCCTTGCTATAGACAATTATGTTATGATATTCAGAGTGTGTCTGGTAAACCATTATTTTGCTCATATTTAAATTTCAACTTGTGTTAATAAGTTTACTTTCCTTGTTATAAGTTCAACAGAATATTTTATTTTTCTCTGTATAACTAGAAGACCTGTAAAAAAAAAACGTGAGTAGTGTTATAGTACATGTGCTTGTGTCAGTCTGTTGCTTTTCTTTTATTTTAAGAACTTTCTAAATTTATTAAACATATTTTATTTAGTTAGGAAACAAAAAGTTATTGATTTGTTGCATATATAGACTAATTATTTTCATATTTGAAAATAAAAGATAATAACGATAATGTAACAATATAGGCAGTATATGTATATAATTGTTCGTTTTAAGTAATTGTCATAATTAAAATTATAAAATAAACGTAAATGACTATATATATATATATATATATATATATATATATATATATATATATATATAGACACAATTACTATTTTGTATTTTTTTACTTAAATGTTTTTTGTGTCATATGTGACCTGTTTACATAATACATATACGAGATTTTTGCGCGTTTAATAAACAATTTTCGCACTTTTACCAAATACCATTGAACAATATTCGGTGTTTCATTTCACACAGTTGTGTAATTTTTTATGTCGATTTTGTCTGATTGGTTTGTTAGTATACACAACAGTTTACTCGAGTTCATAGCAAATATCATTATATACTTTGTAGAAATTATACAATGTCGTTATCCATTGTTCTGGATGCCAACTTTGTAAGAATTATTAGTGTATTAAAATATCTAAATATTTAAAATATTGTATATCTTTCATTTTTTATGACTGTAATCACATTGCATTTATTGGTATCTATGGATACCAAACAGTATGGATATCAATATTGTTTTGTTTTTGCTATGTAGAAATAAAAAAATCGTCGACTATATATATATACATTTTTATACGCATTTGTCTACAGAACACTTATTCCTCAATATAATATATTTTTTGTTGATATAAAAATTGACAGTGCAGCACACTTGACGACAGAATGAATTTTAATAATTAAATCTGCCTTTATTTTCGGTTTAACTGATTTTTTTCAATAGTTCATAATTTCTACACGATTTCTCTATGTACGCATGCTATTGAAGTGTCTTTTCATTATTACTGGAGTTAAATATTGTTAATGAATGGAATATTTTAGTAATGTCAAATAGATCATACCGTAAATTACAAAATAAGTATCATACTATAAATCTACTTGGAATGCATCATATTTTTGTATCGAACGAAGAAAAAAAGAGAAAAACAAATGCTTACTTAAAAAAAGAAAAACAAAAAAACAAAAAAAACGTAAAATAAAAAATTTCATACATTGAAATTATTATTTTTGTGCTACGAAATAACATTTTATATAATCTAATATAAATCTCGAAATGACTGTTGAAGTTCATTTATGCAAGGAATATAAAAAACCACATTGTATATGGAATAATGTAAAGGTATATCTATATATATATATATATATATATATATATATATATATATATATATATATATATATCATAAAATGTGAATTAGTGATAAAATAATTTTTGATTCAGCACATTAGTTTGGTATAAATGTATTATTTTTTGTATATTATTATTTATTAAAAAAATATATGATGTTCAGTTTTATGATGTGCAATCAAGCAACGCAGAAATTTGTGCGTGTGTTTATCGATTCACTAATTTGTGTTTTAATTATATTAATATTCGTATGTACTTTATATAATATATACATTGAAATTTCGCATAGAAGTGTATATTCACATTGTTATATATATATACTTATAAAAAAATAAAATAAATATAAATACTTATTCAAATATATTACAATTATATATTTTAATTGTAACTTAAATAAAAAAAAATACTATAACATTAGTAATTAATAAACAAAGTAATTAAGTTTAGATATTAATGACAATTAAATTGTATATACTATTATTCATAAAATATCTTTTACACGTAGTTTCAAAAAAAATATATAAATCTATATAAAAATAATAATTTCTCTTATGTATGTGTATTGAAATTTGCATGTTGAAATACTGTGGATGCATGTATTACATTTATAACGATAATGATTTCAATAATATATCAACTATGTACAAAAATGGTAAGTAATATTAATAAAACGTTCAGATATTTCGTAAAATACAACATACTAGTTATTGATTAATATAAATAATTATAACTGTTGCATCCAAAATTGCGACAGTTTGTGGAATATTACGTCATCTCGTCGGTGGTAAAAAATTCGATTTTAAATTTAATGTTTAGAAATTATTTAATGAATTTGATAAGAAAAACAATAAAAATAAAAAAAACTTGATATTTAAAGTAATTTTTAAATCGTGCTATTCGAAACAAATGATGTCGATTAAACGTATACACAATCCTGGAAAACAAAAAAAATATATACAAATTTTGTTGTAGTTGATTATCGTAATGAGATAAACTAATGAGCGGATTATTATTCAAGTAACTGAATACATTGTTGATTAAATGAATGAAGTAACATGTTAAGTTGTGTTTTTATTTAATTTTTGTACATAAAAGTAATAAAAAAAAAAAAACAAAAACAAACACAATCTTTATTTGAAAATGGTGTATTGTCAACAGCCTTTCCAAACATGTTGTTCATATGATCATAAATTATTATTGTTCAAAATAGAATCCAATAAATGTTTGTGTAAATAACTTCAAGGCAGATTACCTGAACGTACGAAGAATCAAATCATATTATTTTTTATCAGTAAAGATATTTTCAGATCATCTGGAATTTATTTTATTTCCATCCATATATGTATATATTGAATGATTGTCTAATTGTTTATTGGTTTCTATTTTTTAAAAAAATGAGCACGAAAATAAAAAAAAACTTAATCTTTTTTGCAATTTACTTAAATCAATCATGTTGATCGTATAATATGTATTTAGGCATAAGGGAATTTAAATAAAATGCTTTATAAAAAAATAATCTCTTATGAATAAGATAAATTAAAATAATTACATGTGTGATTATTAAAAATATCATCGAACATGATAACAAAAATAACTTACATTTCTTTTCAAACAATAATCTGAGAAACAAATTGTACATTTTTGAATTTAATTATATTTTTTAAGATGATTTTGTTTATTATTTCTATAATTATTTCAAAATCTTTATTTCATGGAACTTTTGTTAGTTCAGTCTCTATATATATATATATATATATATATATATATATATATATATATATATATATATATATATATATATATATATATATATATATATATATATATATATATATATTACAAGCTTATTAATTTTGACACAGTTCTTTTCTTTCCAATGTAATAGAAATGGAAAATAGAAATTACATATAAAAAAATATAACAACAAGATATAAATTTATTTTAGCTTTTTTGTACAAAAAATCATATTTTCTATTAAAGTAATTTTTATTTAACTGTTTCTCTTTCTTTTTATTATTTCTATTTCTATTATTCGTCAATCATTTTCTTTTGGGTAATTTTTATTGAAATTATTTAAATATGATTAGAACTCATATTACGAAATGCATATAAACATTTATATTTTTTGTTCTTTTTTGTTTTTCTTAATTTCTGAATTTGATTTTTTTTATACCACTACATTTTTTAATATTGATATAAGTATATAAAATCGATGTTATCAAATATGTTTACATTCAGAAATATTTGACGAGTAGAGGATATTATCACTAATTTAACGTCGTATCTTGTAGTTGTTTTCAATAAAAGTACTGTAAAATTTTTAAAAATGATTGTTGTAAAAAGTACTTCAAATATTCATTCAAATTTTTCATTTGTTATGCAACATTATGTTCAAACACATAAATGGAACGTGATTATATATATATATATATATATATATATATATATATATATATATATATATATATATAAAGATGTAGTGTACTCTTGATTAACGGGCATAAATGATTCCTTAGACTCGCTCGAAAAATGACAACCAAATATTATATTCACATGTCGTTAATAAAATTTCAATTGAGAGTCCTTGTGGAAGTCAGTTCATTAATCGAATCTATTATATATATATATATATATATATATATATATATATATATATATATATATATATATATACACACACACATATATATTAGTGACATTACAATTATCTAACAATAATTTTTGAAGTAATTATAAATTAATAGAAAATATTTACTTTTAATCTATAAAAACATAATTTAATTATATGCATCTATGGGAGATAAACCAAGTATATGATACAAACATTTTTTTTAAAATACAAGTGTTAAGATTCGATTAGAATGATTTTGCATTAATTCACAGTCAGCTGTGGACATTCGAATGTTTCACATCCTATGAATGTCATGTTGCTCTTGAAAAAAGTTTTTATAATGAATAAAATATACAATACTTTAGAATGTAACAGAAAATTCGTAAGTTATCCATTTTCACACACACACACACACACACACACACACACATATATATATATATATATATATATATATATATATATATATATATATATATATATATATATATATTATTGATATGTTTATAATTGATAACTATATTTGTTGATCTCCTTCTCAACTAATAGATAAACATAAATACAGCCATTTTAATTTAAAATTTAGTGAATGTCAATTTTTGATGAAGAAGAAAAATCGAATAACAAATAAGTTATTTAAATAGCTTATTTTTTTAAAAAATATATTGTCCTTAAAGGTATAATTTTCAAATAATAACTTTGATAAAAAATAGTTTGAGTTGTGCAATTTTGCTTCAATGATTATTTTTTTTAACAAAAAAGGATTAAATGTACCTTATATTTCTTCTATTTTTCAATTATATATTAATGTATCATTCATAACGGTTACTGTAATTATGTATCGTACTTATATTTTGAAGCAATTTCTAAGCTATGTATATATATATATATATATATATATATATATATATATATATGTATGTATATATATATAAATTGTTTGAAGTACTAAAAATAGTTATTCTGTCAATGATTATGCTACTCGTTTTTGCTTTTAAATGTCATCTCTTTAAAAAAAAATCATGTTTAACGAATCAGTATTTAGATGCCGGCTTGAAGAACGATGTCAGTCTGTGCATTTTTAAATATTGCAAGATTCAAACTGA
This sequence comes from Acanthacorydalis orientalis, assembly GCA_034766995.1. Classification (NCBI taxonomy): domain Eukaryota; kingdom Metazoa; phylum Arthropoda; class Insecta; order Megaloptera; family Corydalidae; genus Acanthacorydalis; species Acanthacorydalis orientalis. Next base: position 5,743,391 of record CM068315.1, read on the forward strand.
TTGTTGGTTTGTCGTGCGTCATTTGTTTGATTTTCAAATGTTTATTGGTTGTAATTTTTATTATCTTTACTATTAATTTCATTTTTCACATCTGTTATACACACACTAACATACGTGCACAAAGACACATACACACACACACACACACACATATATATATATATATATATATATATATATATATATAATTTTCACATTTATAGTATAAAAACAAATTAAATAAAAATGAATATTATTAAAATCGAAAAAAAGTCTATCAAAATTGATTTAAAATCGTAAAAAAATTATTATAAAAAAGAATATCTATAAAATAATTTATATATTTCAGATGTAATCTTAAGATAACTTCTGAAACTTAATTGTATATTTCTACATTAAAATGTATTACAAATTTGATATACTTTATAAGTATGAAGTTTAAAATTCAAAAAAGAAACGAAACTTTGAAAAAAAAAATTTGAACTATGTTAAAATTAAAATTGAACCTAAGTAATGTATATTCATATCATTATCTTATTGAAATTATGAATATATTTTCTATTGTATGTTTAGTAAAAACAATCTGTTTTACATTATGTTTTGGTAGTGCTTTATTAATGTTTGCAACTATATAATTTTCACGGTTGTTAGGTGAATCTCAGAAGCTATATTTGTGATTAAAATTGTAGTAAAAATACATGAAAATAGTTTCAAAATTAAATTGCAACATTAGTAGTTAATACGTAGTTATATTTTATGAAATTCTAATTATATTTACTAACCATAAAAGAAACCATTCTCTGTCAATGTTAAATATATCTTTATATATATATATATATATATATATATATATATATATATATATGTATGTATATATATATGTATATATATATATATATATATATGTGTATATATATATATATATATATATATATATATATATATATATATATATATTAAATTTATCCAATTACTGTTTGTGACAAAGTAATATTTAATAAAAATTATATAAAGCTTCGAAATATAAATATTAATCAATGTAATCAATATAATAGGCTATTGTACATTTTCTTTTGAGTGACAAGCGTTGAATTATAAACTTTACTGTAGTTGAATTAAGTAACATGTGGGGGTTTTTGTCCCGCAGAAGGTTTCCCCTACTTAAAAATATAAAATCAAATCGTCATTTTTAATATTTAACTAAGAAAAACGATTATGTTTATTATTAAACGTTATGCTTTCGTGTGTTGTTTGTTACAAGAATGGCAGTGAAATAATAAATAAAATAATAGCAATCTGTACTAAGCTTCTAATTAATTGAACAAAAAGAATACCTTCCTAGACATTTTCATATTTAAAAGGGACGATTGACGGTAAAATATTTTTAAGTATAGAAAATTAAAAGTGAATACAAATATGGAAGAATAATGCATTTAAAACATATATATTTAATTATTTTAGATCTTAGAAATAACTCGTTTCGACGGAAGTTAACAAGCATAGGAAAAAATGACTTTCATATATACATAAAATCGATTCTTTGTAATATTGTAAACTTCTTTAAAAGTGTATTAAGTGTTTTCAAATGTAATATTTAGAAAAAAACGTGATAAATATATAGTTTTGTACAATTGTTTTGTATTTATTGTGATTCATTTATATATATATATATATATATATATATATATATATATATATATATATATATATATATATATATTATTCTTTTTGTTTAGTTAGGCACTATAATATTTTATAAATATTCAAGTACTATACTATTATTCTTAAACTAATAATAAATATTTTGATAAATGAACCAATATTATGTACACATGATGAAATTAGAACGTATGAACAAACTTTTTAAGTTATTTATTGTAAAAAAATGTTAAAAATAGAAAAAAGAAGAAAAAGTACTTTTAAGTTGAAGTGAAAAATAAAATGCTGCAGAATTGTAAACGTTTTTCATATTCACCTTTACATGATTGTTTTTTATACGTTATTTCAGTAATTTTGTTTATTTTATTAGAAACGATCCATCAGCAGGCACCATGTTTTCTTTCCTAAAACAATGTCCAATAATTCTTGATTGTGCATTGTGATGAAAAAAATTGTATTATGTGAGGTGCTGATTCATTTGTGGAAATGAATTTAGTTACCGTGTCAAATTATATTTGTTAATGTTTAGTGTTCCATTAATTAAAAACTGAATAAATTATTTAATGTAATATGTAAGTAAAAATGGTACATTTGAAAATTGTCAGTATCGATCGAATAAATATAAATTTTGAATATGATTATTTCATATTTATCTTACACAGATGTTGGTGATGAAGAAAGTATTTCGGGTCCTCCAGTTTTATGTTTTTATTCATTGACTTATTTAATATTACCTCGATACACACAGATATATATATATATATATATATATATATATATATATATATATATATTCAGGTGCTGGATCTGATGGAAACTCTATTTCCAAAAAAATTATAATTTTGAAAATCAAACAATCTAATATATTATGAGACTCATCAAATTAGTTGAAAATTCGAATTGGAACATCATTGCAGACAACTTATTTTATTTCATTGAATATGTATGGAATTTAAAACAGATTATGATACCACAAATAAAATAAAAAGGAAATTCCCAACCAATTTAAAGCAGATAGAGAAGGAAGAATAGGTTGTACTAACATGGTTTCTCATACGACGTTACTTTATTGTCGCATGTACCAAAAAACCTAAACTGGTAATACTAATCTCGATCGTGCAATTTGAAAAATATGAAATCTGAAATAATATATATATATATATATATATATATATATATATATATATATATATATATATATATATATCTGTAGCAGATTTTATCGAATGCAAAAATGGCTGTTGGTAGTATTTTTTCCAAATGATATACATAAGTTCTGCTAATAACACTCATTATTTTCCAGTAATATAAAAAATACTTTTAATATGAATCGTTTAGAGTTTACAAGAGAAGTAATTGATTTTCAAATATTAGCATAAATGAAAAATAGGGTAGATTTATTCTCAAAAATGCTAAAAGATTTATGGATGTTAATCAAATTAATACCATAAACATCAGCATCCTAATAGCAGATAAGGATACCACCAACAAATGATGTAGATGTACAACTAGATGTTAAAAAACCCATCGATATCCAGCTAATTTTCAAAAAAAAGCTTTTTATGTATTTCAGGTAAAGATCCAATTTGTTTGCGTTGCAACAAAATTATTTGCAGTTTATACGTAAAGAATATAAAAGTATAAGAAACGTTTGTATTTAATTTAGTGTTAGGTTTTGACTGTCATTAATAACCGTTTTTTAGAATTATTTTTCTTATGTACTAATTTTTCTTTTATGTTATTAATAATGAAGCTAACAAAATTTAGGTATTTGAAATAAAACATTATAATCTCACATGGAATTTTAGCTAAATTCACATTCACAAATCAGTTATTCACTCCTCCGCAAACAAACAAAAAATCTAATCAAAATAACCAATCGTTGAACATTTTCACCAGCAACATTTTTTGTGCTTTATGAGAGATTAAACGAATAATTTGTAAAAGTCACATTGTGAAATTTGAATTGTTTGTTATATTGTTGACATTTTTTGAATTGAATATGGAGTATATTCAGTCTCATAATTTTCTTTTAATTCGCGGTTAAATAACTGCATTATATTTACAGAGAAATGAAAGAGCGTCATTATTAGACTTTTGTTTTTTTTAAAAAAATATATGTGATTCCGTGATTATTATTAGGATAATATTACCCTCGCTAGTAGAATATTCATTTTATGTGTACTCGACAGACGTATATCTATCGTAAAACACATTAAAGAGTATTTAGCGGACAATAACAAATACAGCATGTACTCTATGAATGAAAAGCGACATAATATCAATACTTAAATTGATTTTGATATGAAATCTATAACTTTGAATTGACTTATTGGTTGGTTATTAGAGTTTTAGGACGCTTCGACAACTAACGTCATTAGCGCTCGAACACAAATTATAATTAAAAAACACACACCGTCTGTGCACTTGTGTTCGAATCACCCCTTAATTCGAAACGCTAAAGTATGAGTGCGAAACTGTTATATTGAATACCATGTTTATGTATTTAGTAACCAAATGAAAATTGAATAAATACTTCAAGAGAGGGTTTTATAAAATCACTTCATATATTTTTCTAAACAATTTATTATTTTGCATCATTATATACAATTGTAAGTTTGTGTTATAATACAGAATACTTAATTATCAATTATTCTTCTCAATTTTAATAATTTATATGAAATAAAATTGTCATTTATATTATTCTATCTTCTTTATATACACCTGTAGAAAGTTTAGTATTCGGATTGATTTTATTTCGGTCTCTGCATTTTTTTAAGAGTGACAAATTATCGTAATTTATGAAAAAAACATTTTTTATTAAGCGAACTGCAGTCATTAGTGGATTATGATTCTTCAATTACCTCATACTTTTGTTTTTACATGACTGTTTACATTATACAACTCTAGAATAGAATAAAAAGTAGATATAATGTTGTAAATATCATAATTATCATATAATATTTAATAATAAAATAAGAAATGAATATTTGTTACTAATCTTTGAAACACTTTTACAACAAACATTTTGAAGCGCTTAAGCAAGTTCTTAGTCATAAAATCCTTCCATTGAAAGTAATCTGAACGTACCGCATAATTTTTGTATAAATGTTCTAAATATTTCTGTTTGAATATATTATCTAAATACCATATTTTGTATGCAATTATTCATACTTTGCAACTATAAATAATTTATTTAATAATATTAATGTTAATTCAGTTAATAAACAGTAAATTAAAAAATATATTATTTAAGTGAAATAATAGTATGATAAAAATCGTCACATTATATTTATTACCTTTTCCAAACCTAAAGAATATTTTTTTCTTGTAATACATACTTTTCTAGGACGCGTATGTGAATCAATTTGTGGCCAGTTTTTTTATTAATATATATATATATATATATATATATATATATATATATATATATATATATATATATATATATATATACATACATATACATATATATATATCCAGTTAATTGTAGTGATTTCAACTCAAGCCGATAGAAACGCTAGTGTTTTATGTTGTCGGTTTGATGTAGAGTTTCCGGTATTAATAATATATGGTATTTACTAATTTCGAATCAGTTCATTGTTTTTTATTAGAACTTATTTTTTATAAATATTGTCTCTATTCTTTTTTTTTTAAATATGCATTTATATTTAAATAAGACTTAAAATGTGTTTAAATATTTTACATAACAAACGTGCATATCTGTTTTATATTTCTACACGGTAACGTTTAAAAGTTTAGTCGTGATTTGACATTTGAATAAATATGACTGTACGTTATAAATATATACTATATAAAATTTTAACATATTAACTTCTAATTTACTTACTGAGTGATATTTATTTAAAAATATATGTAATTCGTGATATAATCAAAAGTTATGTGTAATTATGTGTGTTGAAACTGGTGTGCAATTTAATTGATATACAGATACATTATTACTACAAATATTGAATTTAGATTGTCTTCAATTTTTTTTTGCAGGTTAGTATACATTATTATTATTTCTATTAACTATATTTTATTTAATTTGAAATGTTGTCAATAATATTTTTCCAGTTTAAGATTATTTTTGTTACATTATAAAATTGTTCAAGGCGCTAGTATTTTATGGATTCGATTTTTAATTTATTCTTTTCTTATTGTTGTAAAAATGTCCATTTAATATTAATAATATTGTGTATTATTTACATATCATATCAATATTTTTTTTCTGTTATCTATATTATCTGAAATGAGATTTTTATTAAAAATTAATAACACATTATTGGCAACTTACTTTAATAGATGTAGAACGTAAAATGTATTGTTAAGTTGTAATAATTTTTTGATTGTATTAAGTGTACATTTTTTAAATCTGATGTGGGAGAATCTATCTTTTTGATTGTTTAACCATTTCAAAGATAAATTCTAATTGAATTTTATCTGTAATTTTCGAAATCATTAATTTATAGTCTTAACTACAATTCTTTTAACGATATCAAAAATTCTTACTTTTTTCATCTTTTATTTATGTTGATCACTTCTATCTACTCTAATATCGTTATTTTAAATTCTATAATTTTTTTGTTGCGATTGAAATGAATAATTATATTTACTATTGGCATTAGACAGAGAAAAAGTAGATAATCTGTTAAATGATTGATATATCTTGGGAAAATGACTATATATATATATATATATATTTGTTTGAGTACATTTCACCTTTATAACAAGTTCCTTTTACGGATATAATTAACAAATTTGCACCCCATTTGATTTTATTATATAATAAATTCGCACCCCTTATTATTTATTTAATGATAAATACCATTTTTTACAAAACAGAAAATATAATTCTTTTACACATGCTTAAATATAAAATATATTGAGTACAAAGTCGGTGTTTTCGCTTTCCGTCTCAATTTTAATTGGGTATAGCTGCAATGAAAAGTTTGGAATCATTTTATAACAGATGTGTTCTATGTTCAATTAACAAAAAAAAAACAAAGACACGACGAGAATTTCAATTTTAGTATTTATACATTTACTGATTGGTGCATGGAACGTTATTTCACATATCCATAACTTACTGGCATATGATTAGAATTTATATAAAAAGATAATATCTAGATAAAATTTACCCGTTACAAACGTAACTAGTTTCGGTTATATGGAAGAAACATAAACCGTATCATGTTGCTCGTAGTAACTAATTTCTATTATGAGTGGGTGTGTATATGTGTATTACGTACACATCATAAAAGCTATATTGAAGTTTATATTACGATTTTGATTACTTAAGAACGAAAGGCTGAAGCTAAATTCATTCTTGAAAAATATTATGATTGTAACTAATATTATTTTCGTGAGATGTTATAAATAATATATATATATATATATATATATATATATATATATATATATATATATATATATACATATATGTATATGTATGACTAGTGATTGGTAAAATCAATAAGCAAATAATTACCAACTAATTATTTCTTTATTTAAATTTGAACAATACAATAGACTGTTAACAAATAAATATAAACTAGTTTTTATAAATTTTTATTTGTCCTATGATTAAAAACTATTCTTATCTAAGAAAAAAATAATAATAAATACAATACAATATGCAAATATAATGATATACTCTTAAATAGTTTACATTAAAACTAGTTAAGTCCATTGGAACATGGCAAACCGTCTATTTTATCTTAAAGGCACAGTCTAAAGTACCTACCATCGTTTCATCTGTAAACAATACTTTCCTTTATTGGAAACAGTGGCAGATTTACTTATGGCCTTAACATAAGTGAGGCTTTTAAAACATTTGTATCACAGAACACTAAGAATGTTATTTCACATAATTTACTTTATGTAATTATTTCATATACATTTTTTAATAATTATTTTTGCAGTCCTAAATTTATTTTAAAAATAAAAGTTCAGTGAATAATGTAATTCACTGGATAAATTAAGTTTCAAATTATTTATATTTATTATTACAAATTTACTGTACCTAAGTAACACTATAAAGATTTCTTTACTTTTTGAATGAGGCGTTTTTTTTAAATAAAAGCGATTATTTACCTGCATTTCTTTACAAAGTGTATTTTAAGAAGTGAAGATATAAGCAAAGTAAATTATATTAATGTTCTGTGATTAATAGTAAGTTGTAAAAATGTACCTAATATACATTCTAAAATAGTTGAAGTTATTTTCTCTTAAACTGAGTCCTACAATTATGTTATCTAGTTGAAATCAATAAATATCTCAAAATAAATTATTTTATAAATTAATTACAATTCGTACGTAATTGATTTGCCAAACTCAATATTAGAAGATTTTTAAATTTAGATTCTTTTTTAATTTTAAATCATATCCATACAAAAATTATATTAACTGATTAAATCCTAAAATGATGAAATATGTACATTTCTATATTTTTAACAATTGTTTAATATAAACAGAATTTACAAGAATTTTTACTATAAAAATGCTTATGAAGATTTCAAATTCACATGAGTTGTATATGCAAATGCATATGAAGATTTTTAGTATAATTACAAATATGCAAACATGGACATATTAATTCAACCTCTTTACTTTGATTTCAGTAGTATTAAAAATTCCAACATATTTAAATCCACCACTGATTGACAATAGCTTTCAATAAATAAAATTGTTACTGATCTTTATTACATATGTGTATGTGTGTATACATACACATATACATTATATATATATACACACACAAAAATACATACTTTTAAATTTTTTCTTTATTGATATTTTTTTGGAAATATAAAAAAATTGCACAAAGTTCCTGTTTTTTTTTAGGTACATTTACTTATAGTTATATTACTACACCACATGCTTAAGAATAATTCTATTCATATTCTTTGCAATCTATATATACTTTGATGTAACAGTTAAAAAATTATATACATTAGACGGATAGTGATATTATTTTAATGGGGGTAAAAGCGCATTACACATTTTGCAAAGAATATGACATTTGAATATCACAGCAGAATTTTTTTTCGATTTTTTTAATTAGTTTCATATTGGAACATATAAACATCTTTTTTAGTTGGACAAAAAATGTCTTTAAACAAAACAGTGAAATATTTAAACATGAACTGTCTAGTATACCGTCAAGTACAATTTTTAGCCATTAAAAAAATTGATATCTATGCATGTATATTTGAAGGTATTTATGTCAAATAAAATAGAAGTAATAAAAACTGGATTGTTAAATATTTAAAACATTACATACAAGATTAAATTTCAGTTTATGATTGAAATTACTTTTTACATGAGTTAATGACCTGTATTTATTTTTAGTTTATATATTATCAAAGTTTTAATTTTTCATATATATTCAGTTAATAAATTATGTCCTTGGAAATAAAATAATCAATTTCTTTTATTAATTTGACTGAATAGTGTTTGTGTCACTATGAAGGTACAATTATTTAATGAAGATTAAGACTTTATGTTACAAAGTAAATTATATTTCTTTGTTTCGTATTAAATTTAACAAACTTTTGAAACTTTAACATTTAACAATATACAATTTATAAAGAAAAAACTATAACAATTTTTTGTCCACCTAAAAGAGAAACCTTTTGTGTTTTTGTATTAAGTATAACATGTTTTAAATATTTATGAAAATAATTTTAATTATAAAGAAGTGTATTCTTAATTTGAAAAAAATAGCAATCCATATTAATTTAAATGAACTATAAATATTTACTTTTAAAATACAAAATACATTTCAATAAGTTTTCTTGTTTAGAACGGAACATTAGCAAAAAAATGAGCATTTATAAAAAAATAACTAGATATAATTTAATTGCTTATTTAGTACCTTAATTTTTATAATCAGTTGGGAAGTAAATAATGATAATCAATAAAAATGAAAAAAAATAGTTTTTTATTTAGGAATTACATTTTAGTTTCAAATATTCTTTGAACGTATTTTAGTAACATCGAAGAATAAAAAAATCTTCATTGTAATTTCATACTTTAGATTAAAGAGGAATATTATAAGGAATTATGTTTACATTGGATTTTTACACATAATTACACACTTTGTATATGAAAATAAAATTTGTTTACTTGAGATCATTAGAATATAAATTTATATCAAATTACATATACAAAATTAGTTTCCAGATAAATGATAATATTTAATTTAGGTTTTCATACAAGTTTAATTTTAGTATATTGTTCAAAATTATGTAAATAAAACAAACATTAAAAAAAATCCAATATTACATATAAGACTTACTTAAAGTAACTTTAATACTTAGAGAATAGATTTCATTTGAAATCTATGTTGAAATGTTAAATATACAGAGATCAAGATTTCAGTTGTATAGACATTTTATAAGCAAACATTTTTTTAATAAAAATATCTTTATATTTTATCACTCATATTTTATTAAGCTGTGAACATATTTTAATCCATAATTTCACATTTCAAGTATTCAATATTAATATAGTTATACTCCATATTATTTTACAAGATAAAATTTAAGTTAAGAAATTATTAATATGAATAATTTACTTGCACATAAATATATTTAAATATACATTGATTATTCACACATGTACAAAATATTGTTAAAAAATAATGTAATCATATAGTTTCATTCATTTGTTACAGTTCAATCTTTTTTGAAATGTAATTTGTAAATCTATTATTCCATACACTGATATACTACCATATAATTAAAAAAGATATTTGAATATATTCTAAAACATATTAACCAAATTATAAATTTGCTATCACATGTTATACTTAATATTTTCGAGTAATTTTTATCAGTTCAATGAAATTATAAAAAATGTTTATAAAAAAAGAGGTTTTATTCCCTAATACCTATATGTATATTATTATTTTGTAGACAGTATTCCTAATATAGTTGAATTTTATGCTGTTACATGAAAAACTGGTCCAATTCTTAAATAAACTCTTCGCAATACTGAACGTAGTTCTGCTTTAAGATCAAAACATACAACTTCACATAATAAAGGGTAATAGTTGGATACATGTACTGCAAACTAAAATAAAATTAAAATGTTATTAAAATCTTATCGTAAATAACATTTGTAAAATGTAGTGCTTAAAGAACAACTGATGTTAACAAATATTAATATTTAAAATAATTATTACAGAAAAGAACATCTTAGAATTATACAATCTCAAACAAATAAAATACAAAAAGATGTCAGCATACATTTTACTTTTAAATAAAAACACATTTTATGAAAAAACTATGAAAAAACAAATTGAAATTAAATTTTAATTTTGATTTAAACATTAAAATACAATTATTATTATTTTGAAATTAAATACTTACTCTATCATCAGGCATTTTTAACAGTCTTGTTAAAATAAGCAATAATAATGATGTCCATGAATCTCTATGAGCTTCACTTTGTAATGACAAAAAGTATTCTAGTGCCTCACGACATACAACAATTAATTTTTGCTCAATTTCTCCCCAATCGTCTCTTCTATCTTCATCACCGTACATTTTAAACAATATTCGGAGTACACATGCAAGACTCTGTGTTTCCTGTTTTAACAAACTAGGTTTTGAGGGACTTCTGAATCCTGCTTTCCATAAAGTTTCTCTTTGATCATGATCTGAATTAAATGCCTTTGCAAACCTATGTGACTTTATAAGACATTCAGTTAATTGTAACAAATGTTTCGTACTAAGTAACCGATACATTCCTTGTTCCTCACGTTGACATTGTGAGTTTGAATCAACAGCATTTGTATCACCGGCCAGATCAGCTGCCGCTAATGCTAAAGTTTCTGCATCTTCTTTTCGCGATGTTGCTGGGAAAAACACAATATTATCAATCGTTTGAATAAGCTCTAACTGAACGACACATTTTATTAAAAGAGCAGGAAATATTGTGTCTTCATTGGGTACGTTCCATTCTGAAATAGTATTGCCACCTCCTGTAGGGCTTCGTTTCAAAATACCCTGTCTGTATATATCGGCACGGGTTTCTTCAACCGATTCAGGCTTCCATGTCAACAACGCGGACGGTATTGTAGAATTAAAAATATCTAACATACATTGACAAGTCTTCTCCCATGTGTTGTAATCAAATTTCAATCCGTTTGAAATGACTAGATTTTCAAGACAGTTAGTACCCGAACGTGCTAGTTGTTCGTTATTCTGTTGTACACACCAGTGAAGTTGAGAATACAATTCTACAAGCAGCAAAGGGCCGAGTATTTCAAAATATTGAGTGAAAACATCAACGATAGCATACAATGCATGATTACAGGTTGTTGTCATCCATTCTGCTTTTTCTGTATAATGTTCAGGAAGTTTCATGTTGTCAAATATTCTAAATAAAACATTGAATAAGTCACGCCACCAGTTTGGTTTAAAAGTATCACCATAAGTTTTAACTATTTCAAAAAGTACAGTCAGAGCTCTTGTTCGAACATCTAATTTACATCTGCTTACTACACACGACAAAGAAAACAATAATGGAAACCATCCTCGAACCCATATTCGATCACTTTCCGGTACAGAGACATCAGTTTCCATTGCTGCATATTCTTTGAACAACACAGGCGATTTACTAACAGTCACCGCACAAGAACGTACTAATCGAATGGCTTCCATGCTTGTATCTGGAAAACGAGCATTACAAGCAAATTCTGATAAACACCTTACAGCATCTTGAAATGAATCGATCATTGCAGCAAAATGTTTCTCATATAATTCTGTTATTATTTTACCCGTTGTTTGGAAAGCTAATTCAACGATACCTAAAATTGAAACAAATATTCAAATATCAATAAAGCATTTTTTATCTGACGAATTAAAGTCTATATTTAATAATATAAAAACATAAACAATTTTATCTTACCTTCATCATGATCACTAGCTGCTAAATGAAAAACAGAAAAAATATTTTTCCATCCTGATCTAATATTATGGGCTTGAGAATTGACCATCTGTGCTATACATCGGACAACCATGTCTCGAATGGTAGCAGAATTATTCTTTTTCATTATATGTTCAAAGGGCCTTAAAAAATCCTTTTGAAAATTATAATTGGCAAATTCGCCTTTTTCAATGAATTTCATGGAAAGCTGCCTTAAACTGTCCACTGCAAAAAATGCTATTTCTTCATTTGGATTGCATCCAACTGCATTAAAATGTTCACCAAGTACTTGCCAAATTCTTGACCACTGTAATCGAATTCTTCCCATATTGTAATATGCAATCTCTACAATTTTTTGAAGTGAAAACATTCTTGGATGTGAAGAATGTGCTAATTCATCTAATGATACCTGACACAAGGCTTTAACAAATTCAACAATTGCATCACCATCTAATCGTGTCGAACCTGTAAAAATTCTGTCAACTGCTACTACAACACTTTGTGAGCTTGTCTCTCCTATATGTTCTCTTGCACCTGGTTCTAGACCAGCTGAAAGGTACTGTGGTCTCACTCCTGTCCCAATTAATTGTGCTAATTCTAATTGTGATATGCATTTAACAATATCAGACCAGCTTGAACCTAAATAGTTACCATCTGTATGAGCGACAGTAATTAATGTTTTAATTGTATCGATATTTTTTGCTTTCATTTCTGTTAATGGAGAATTTGCAGTTAAAAGGGTAAATCTTGCCAAAGCCTGAACATAAGCATCTCTTTCTAAAGTCATATGGAATATGCAAGCAATGCGAATAGCACATCGAATTCCATCCAAACAAAGTGCAGCTATGTCAGATGCATCACAATCTTGTAATCCTACACTGAAAGCAGCTAGAAAAGGTGTCCACGCCATTTTGAACATAGGGCGAACATGTTCAAGGTGTTTTGCAGATGTGAATGGTGCCTGTGTAAAAAAAATCAACCAATTATTTTAAATCAAGTACTTAATTGAGTATTTTAAATTTTAACATATTTTTAATCAAACCCAACCTGAACGTGCGACACAGATTCCATTAAATTTTTAGCAGCTGTTGAAATCACCTCCATTTCCATGTTCCAAAGTATTCGTCTACGCTTTTCACTGCTTATAGCCTGTTTTCCTGAAACTCGTGATAAAGTCCCTGAACTTGTAGCTCCACGCATTTTTATCTCATGCCCAGCGATTTCATCATATATTTGTGATAAATATTCTTCTGGCAAATCTTGACTATCACTAATCCCACGATTTAATTTAATGTATTGTTCTTTTGTCATTTTATTTTTTACCTAAAAATATTTTCATTAGATTCATATTTATTTTTGATTTATAATTTGTAATAATAATTAAGTGAAAAAAGACAAAAACAATTAAGCAACATAATGAACTAAAGCAGATGAATTAAAGACAAATGTTTTAATTTGATAATGAGCATACCTGCGGTGAATGTAAATCTGTGGTCAACATAATAACAGAAAATCCTAAAACGTACGCTGTATCAGCACTAGCAAATAGTCCATTATTCGGATTACATTCACAGTATCTGCTAGCAAACTTTTCCATAAGTCTATCAATTTTCTGGGCTTCGCCAGGTAATCTGAATCCTTCCAAAAAGTATCTCAATGCTGCTACTATATCCATATTCGTGAAATTCATATAATCAATATAAGCATACATAACTTCTTTAGAAAAATCTTCATTTTCCCCTAAGAAATCTCCAATAAAAGTTTTATCGAGTCGATCATCTGTATGTAGCCATTGAGCAATGTCACTTACTGATAATCCAAGTAGTCCTCTTTCCTGTGAATTTTTAGTTAATACTAATATAAATATAGATCTAAATCAAAAATTTGCATTACAAACACTGTGATATAAATATGAAACATTTATTATGGACAATAAAAACAATCTAACACTATGCACAAAATAAATTTACAGTAAACTGAACATGGCAATCATATTTTTCAACTGCATTTTTAAAAGAATTGTTTATTAGGCATGAACATTTCCAAATTTACTTATTCATAAATGTTGACACTGATATGTTATATTTACTTGATCATTGAATTAATAAATTATTGTTATTTCGATGTTAAAACATAAAATAGAAGCCAGATTTATAAACATTTAATTAAGTGAACTCTTTTAAAAAATACTTTCAAGAAGACAAATACTCTTGAAGTAACACTATATTTGAAAGTTAAATTTTAATTTTCATCTTTGACATAAACAACACTTAAAAAGATATAAATAAATGTTGCATTTGATTTTATAGTTTTAGTAATATAATTAATATCGTTTATAAATTGTACAATTTATTAAACCAATTATTTACTTATAATAAACAACTATATGTATATGCAGTTTTCTATAAAATTAAAAAAACATGAAAATTAAAATATAAGAAATTGAACACTAAACTTGTCAGTGTTCATATACGAATATAATGTATAAAATTTTGTTTTATTTTACATTCCAAATAAATTTCAATGTAGGTAATTTATTACAACAATTTTTTTTACAAAGGATTCATTTAAATAATTTTCAAAATCGATACTATAGTAATGTTTTTATTTAAAAATGATGATTTAAATACTATTAAATACATTTAAATATTCTTTTTATACTATTTAATGCAGACATTTACAACAAAATGAAAGAAAAGGTCAGCTGTACACATTACTAGATATGAATTTTCACTAACAAAGCATATTAATCTGTACAATTAGACATACATATACATAAAATCATACTTGATTTATAAGTTATATTTTGAAAATAAAATACATAAGAAAGCAAATGTATAGCATGACTAAATAGATTGGTTTCCATATAAAGAAAATATAATTACATTGTTTTTAAAGTCTGGCTACAGAATAAATCGATATCAGATGAATATATGTGGATGCATCTATTCAGTTTGTGCACATACAAATATGATTTATATATAACTCATACCTGTAAAAATTGAATTCCTTTTCGTGGCTTTCTATTAAAAGTATCAATCCCAGCCTGCCAAACTTCTTTCTGCTGTTTTAACACTTCCAATTGTTCCGGTGAATCCAGAACTTCTCTATTACCACCATTATTACTATTTGCACTGTTTATACTGTTACTTGAACCTCCATGGGATGCAAGACTTGGTGCAGGTCCACTTTCTCCATCAGTTTCAGTTACAGGTTGTTCTGACAATGTACTTTGGGTGTTTGGGTCTATATATAATTCTTTACTCCACTCAACCATACATTTCAAAATAGATACAAGGCATTCCAATCCTCTTACACGCATGGCTTTTTCTTGAGCAGGTGTTGCTCCAAGCTCTAGTGCATGTCTGCCTTGTGCAATTTTTGATAAATCATTAACAAGTCTTTCAAATAAATTTGCTGCAGATAAATCACAATCATAGTTGACATATATGTCAACTACACTTTGTGCATCTGCACATATCCTTGTTAAAGCTTGTATCACCATCCACTTATGTTCAAAAGATGACGTCGATGTTTCTAGTATATTCAAAAATATTTCTTTAAAAAATACTTCAATCTGCATTTTCAAATGTGTTTTAAAGTTTGATAAAAGTGCCAAAAAGATAGCAAGTGACAACTCAAAAACTTCAGGAACATTACTAACACCATTTTTAGATAATGCAACACATAGGTACTGTTTTATTGCTGTAATAAACATTTCATTCGATTGAAAAATGGGCCCAGCATTCTGTAAAATCGATAATAAAAGATGCAATGATAAAATTTTTGATCTGAGTTCATGAGATTTGGGATCAGGTGTTCCATCTGGTAAAGGTTTCATAGACAGCTTACAGAGAGCTCGAAACACGAGAAAAGCATCTTTTTGTAAAATATGTGTAAATTTAGCAGTTATAACATCACTTTCTGAATGTGTTTCAACACTTTCTTGAGATGTAGCTCGTGTTAGATCATTAGAATCAATGCTTTTTGATTCAGAAGTTTCTACTGCTCTATCCACTACATTTGAAATTATATTTTTAACTATCATTTCAGAATTCTGTTCACTTGTCTCTTGTTCAGGAGTCTGTTCATATACTTCTGAAGCTTGATTTTCCATTCTTGAAAATATTACATTTAACATTTGTGTTAAAGTAGCTCGTGCTGTTGTCTGGTTAATTAAATTTTTACTAGCGAGATAAATATTATAACAAGTTCTTACAGCTGATAAAACAGTAACTTCATGAACTTCCACATGCTGACTTGTTACAACAGTTAAAAGAGCTTTGATAATCTGTAACTGAACACCTTCATCTGTATTTGGACCTGTGAAGCAAGCACATATTGTTTCTACAATACGATTGATAAGAGATTTCCCAGGAGATGTTGAATCGGGTACATTTCCTGTTAAATGACCATACGCTATCAACTTCTGAAGACAATCAAGTGCCGTAACGACAATTCGTGATGACTTGCTCTGGCATGCGAGCTCAAATGGTAAAAAATATTTTTCTGTTGATGTGAAATTAGTATTTCCATTTTTTGGTAATGGTAAAGCAGCAGAAATTTCATTTGTATCTTCACCATTTTCTTTGATTTCTTTTTTTATATCCTCTGTAAAGGTTTCAATAATGTTATCAGTACATATGTAAGGTGTTAATTTCAATTCTTACAATCTTCTACAATTTTTTAGAGTATAAAAAGGCCAAATGACTTTTAAATTCTAATTAACAATACATTTAACTATTAACAGTTTTAATTATACTAAATTTTATTAATATTAATGAGTTCTCTAACAAGGCACTTATAATAACAAATAGCTTAATATTAAAAATATTAATTAATCTTTTTTAGTATTTAATTTTTCAAGCTATAAATATTGTCTATGTGTATGTATGTACACGTGTGTGTGTGTGTGTGTATATATATATATATACATAAATAAGTGGAAGAACTTTTATTTTACTTATACATCTTTAAATAACAAGCACTGTTTTAAAGTATCTCTATAAAATTGAGTTTTTGAAACAAATAGTCGAAATAAAATAAAAATGATCAAAAAATACTTATTTATTAGTTTCCAATTTAATTTACTAATTTGAAACAATAGTAATAATGCAACTGCAAAAGTGTGAGCAATTAAAGCACAAATCATAGCAATTACTTTTTATTAAATCTTTCTCTAAATAATATTCATACTAAAAATAATTTATAAAAGTTCTAAAAAACACAAATATGTTAAAAAGTATTACTTTTTGTTCTGTATACTTCCGCTCTTGTGAAATTACTTTAAAGAGCATAATAAAAAATGAAATATTTGCTTTTGTACAGTAAAATTATAAAAAAATACATGTTATGAGTTTATATATATATAATATATTTACTATATTACTTACATATAATTAGATTTAGTGAATGTAAAGTAACATAATTTTATAATAATTGACTGCTTTTACTAAACATTACATATATTTAAAATATATATTTAGGGTAAATTATTGGATATCCACGCAATATTATTTAATATCAGTTTATATTTAACGTGTAATTGTTTTCGATATATATTAGTGGCATGATATAATGAATGCGTATGCATTTTAATTAGTGTAACGAAGGTAACTTTCTCAAATATCTAGTCAGGTAAATAAATGGTGCATAGTTTTCTTTAATGATTTCGTATTTGTCACTCAATTTTAAAGTATTTCAAAAGTAACATTTTACTTACCTAGTGCTGCTTCACATGCTCTTTTTAACTGTGAGTGATGAGATCTTTTAATATCCTTGTCAGATAAGATCTTTTCTAATGCTCTCACAATAAACATCTCTTTAGTTTTTGAATTATTTTGCATTGTTGTCAGGATCAATATTTTATTAGCTTTTCACATTCCTTTCGTGCATTATGGTTTATTATTTATGAATTAATGATTATCAGATAATAAAAAGGTATACAAACATTACTGTTTAAATGTTAGTTAATAAAAATTTAATAATTCTAATTTTTAGTACAACACTTGACATAATTTTAAAACGATTTGTTTAAAATATGTTGACACATCTAAAACATGTACATGTAATATCAGCAGGATCGTGGAATGACATCACACCCTTATACAACTAGTGATACTAGACTTGACACGACAATAGGCAACTTTATAAAATAAAAATACGTGGCTTTTATAACATCTAAGAATGTTTTGAATTAAATTTGTTCATTTATTAATAGCAATACTTCTGAATTGTAATGTAAAAATTTTTGTGAAAAAGAAAATTGACAATTTATGATAGTGTTTTTATTATGTTTAACTTGCAATATTGGGAAAAGAATTGAATGAATATAATTTTTATTTATGTTCGCATATATCTCTTCATCATTACTCTGACAGATACAGTGATTTAATAATATTTCAATATATATTTTGTCATCTGAAATGAATCCTCCGCCTCAATATGATAAGCCTCCACCGTATGCTCCAGTTGATAAGCCAGTACCTGGTAAATATTTTATGTAGATTATAATTTAATTATATTTTTTTTTTGTATCAACAACATATAAATTTATTTACTATATGACTTTATGTATATGCATAGACTTCTGCATATATACAATGAAATTAAAACATTCTATAGTAATAAATTTTTGTATTGTATTATTGTGTATCAGGTGTACATTCTGTTCCACCTGGATACCGTCCGACTACAAATGTCCCAATATCAGGTCCCTATGTACCATCATATGGAGCAACTACTGCTACACATATAAGAATACCACCCGAAATCATCATAGTCGGAGCTTGTCCTGCTTGTAGAGTTGGAATTTTGGAAGATGATTATACTTGTTTAGGTTTATTCTGCGCTATCTTCTTCTTCCCGATAGGAATACTCTTTTGCTTATTATTGAAAAATAGAAGATGTTCCAATTGTGGAGCATATTTTGGTTAAATAATTTTTAGATAGAATTATCTACTCTGTTATAATATCCAGTCGTGATAAAAATTATTAAATTTTAGGTATATTATAGTGTACTAGTTATTTACAACAAATATCTCATTTTTTGTATTTTTGTTTGAACAGCTAACAATTGGCATTTATTTTATATATTATGTATTATACTGTACTAAAGATAATTAAAAGAATCATATTTTTAATTAGGTAGTTCAGGTAAAATTATATTGGTGCATGGACTGTAGAATATATTTTATAGAAATATGTATACATATTTTTCTCACCAGTTGATTACTTATATAAATATATATTTAGTTCATATATCTGAAGTATTGATTGAATTGAGTATTTTGTTGTAATAAAGCTTTTAATTTCATTATAAATTTAGTTGAAACTAAATGTTTATTAGCAAGAAATATATCTGTGAAAAGATTTTTACAAACATATTATTCTTGCCTTTTTAGTTTTTAAAAGAACTCATTTTTAATAATTATAAACTTTTTTCTGCTATTTATTTATTATAACTTAACATAAATTCAATCAAATATATATATATATATATGTATATATATATATATATGTATATATATATATATATATATATATATATATATATAAATACATATATATATATATATATAAATGAACTTGTTCTCTCAATCATGATGATAAAATATTCATTTTAATGAAATGTATAATTATGAGTAATATTTTAATTATCTTGAATCATCAAATTGTCAATTATTTTATTAATTGGACATATTGATTCATAGAAATCATCAAATATTAAAATATCATTTATAATATTAATAATATTTATTTTTAATTACATTTTAAAGTCTGAATGAAAATATCATTATATAGTCAAATACAATTTTTAATACACATTCAAAATGTACTAAAGAAGTAAAAAAGTTTATTGTATTTATTGTACAATAAAAATATATTTAAATATTTCACTGTTTTATATAAAATAGTATGTTTAATGACAAAAACTTAATGTGCTTTTTAAGCTGAAAGTATTATTTTATGGCATAGATGGAAAGTTTGTCTTTTCATTTATTATATTTTCAGAAATGTGTGGCATTGTTCGAATAGCTTGTTTGATCTACTAATAGGTATTGTTAGATTATAAGATGAAAAAAGAAAATAGACATATAAAAAGTGTCTGTAATTTTTAAATTTTTCATAGATTAATATAAATTTGACAACTGAAATAAACAGAAAATGAATAAACCAAAAAATAACGAAATATTTAGAAAGTTATATTATCCCAACAAGCATGTGAGTAATCAAAATAAATCCCCAGAAACATTAAATTCCTCAAGAAAATTGTCTATTAACAAAAAAATATGAAGTGAGTGTCTTGCTGATGAACTTGGTAAAAATGGAGTCATTAGGACATTATTTAATGCCAGAACATTTCTATACCTTATCACTCTGAAGATAATGGCATTGCCATTGAAATTTTAATAAATTACAATCAATAATTTATTGAACATGTTTGATCAATTTTTTTTATAATTATGGAGTAAAATTTATATATTTCTATTCCCGTGAAAAAACATTTTTAGGAAATGTTATAATTGTAGCAATAAAATATTCACAAACCAATGGAAAAGGTCCCTGAAAAAACAACTGGCGTTTCGCAAATATAAAATTTTAAAGACCACTGAGTTGTGTTATTTTTTTTATGTAGTTAATAAAGAATATAGTAAGTTAACCTTGAAATACCCAGAAGTCCTGAAATTAGATCACAGTTACACAGGTGGTTACATTTGGTATCTAGACATAGGTAGTACATTTTTTTATTTAGATTGCACTAATTTGTGCGTAATATAAAGTGTACGTGCTAGATTATATCAATAATAATTTCAATTTAATAAATTAATTCATTTTGTTATTAGAATACATAAACGTATTTGTGATAAAGAATTTTTTTAGTTATTAATAATTTAATTTC
Organism: Acanthacorydalis orientalis; assembly: GCA_034766995.1. Classification (NCBI taxonomy): domain Eukaryota; kingdom Metazoa; phylum Arthropoda; class Insecta; order Megaloptera; family Corydalidae; genus Acanthacorydalis; species Acanthacorydalis orientalis. Next base: position 5,764,872 of record CM068315.1, read on the forward strand.
ATATATGTTTTAACAATGTATTTTCGGAACATTACAATACAATCTTAAAAGTATTGAAACAATACTTGATAACTTATTGATGAAAATACGAAATAAGGTAACTGAGATAGAAATAAAAAAAAGATAAAATAAGCAAATTAAAAAGAATGTCTTTTGATGATTTGCAGTCCGATTTTTGTTTTAAAAGCATATTTTCAATAATTATAAAAGCGATATTAATGATCAAGTGTGTTACATACATGTATAAAAATAAAACATCTTTTTCCACGGTTTAGTACTACCAACGTACATATATCATCATAATAAAATGATGTAAATGGTATTATTCATTATAAATTGTTTGATATTATTTATTGTTAATTCGTTTTTACTAAAAATATATGCTTACATATTAAAAAAAATAGAAAACAAAACAATTTAGATTGGAACCCGCAGCCTTATCCATTATTCTCTTCTAACATTGCATCGTATCTTTAGACTTAATATAAGAACGCTGGCAATTCTTTAAAAATTTCGAACCAAAGATTAAGAGAAATACAAATATAATTTTTTATAAATCTACCACATTTATACTGTAAACAAGCAGAACATAGATGGTAACATGAAATTTAATGTCTATGAATAATTAACTGCCCTTATGAGAATTTGTTCACGAATTTTATTTGATATATGCAAAATTGATAAAGATAAATATCTTTTAATTTATAGGACTAGTTAAAAATATAGGTACTATTAAATAAATATATTTTGTGATGGTGATCGAAATTGAGATTTTATATTTCTTTAAAATTCAAATCTTACTTCCTGCCTTTAAGAATACAATTTGTGTCCGTAATACTGTATTTATTCAATGTTTTGCTTATAAAGATATTTACATAGGTATTACATCAAAAAAGATGGAACTATATTTAATAATGAAAACTTTAGAACTTCACAAATAATTGTTCATATATATATATATATATATATATATATATATATATATATATATATATATATATATATGTATGTCTCTGTGTGTGTGTGTTACTTTGTAAGAAACAAAGAGTTCTTGTGGAAAATGAAGAATAAATTAATTTATTAACGGATTTTTTTATTTTTCTGATTGTGATTCCACAAAAAATCGGAACTATTTATAAAATAACTTCATGTACTAATTATAAAAAAATATTAAGCAAGTATATTATTACCCACTAAACTAGAAAATATATATATATATATACATTGAAACTTTTTGAAAACATACAATATAAGCATATAAGAAAGATAATAAATATTAAATTAAATGAAAATATCAAATTTACTGTAGGAAAAAAGATAACCGTTTATCATTTCAATATTAGGGAAATGTGTTTTCGTTTAATTTATATTAAATATCATATTTATATATTTTCAGAATATTTTCATTAAACAAATTGTTGAATTTATTTAATCTTTTTTAGTTCAATGGCAATTTTCACGAACGTCAATAGATTTCGAAAAATTAAATAACATGTAAAACAAACATCCTTGAATAAATATTTCCTAAAGCAGAGAACGTTTAAAACAGTTTATTGCACCTAAAATGTTTTAAACAGAAAGTATTTTTAATGAATTGTAATTTGTGTTCCAATGGTACTTTTCAATAATTATTGATATTTTGTTTAGAATGTGAAATTATAATTAAATAAACAGCAAATTTTATTTAATTAAACTTATTCTACTTATCTGTTTACTTAAATAGATCAGATAAAAAATCTATAATGTTGGTTCTCTTCTCATATTAAGTTTTGATCTTACCTCTATCTTTATTATTTTACATTGTTCTTTATAAAACAAGTACAAATATATCTTGTATTAGATAATTATAATATTTACATATCGTATTTATATTTTGAACTGATAGTAAATCTTAATTTTACTCAGTTTTGTAAACCATGTTTGTTATCCTAAAATATATAGATATACACATATATTTAATTCATTTTATTTTTATTATAATTTATAGTCAGTCAATGATAATGTATTCTTAATCCATTTTTTTGTGTTAAAATAATTTCAAAGTGTATAGCTATTTTTTAAAAAATAGCATGAGTTATAAATAATTATTAAAATAATACAATTAATTCAATACATTAAACCAAAAAGAGACTACATAAATATTTCTTCCAAACTTTGTAATTATTATTAATGAATTTTTCACTTTCAAGCAATTTCGTCTTTAAAAAAAATATCAAGGCACGTGAAAAATGATAATAATTGAGAATAAGTTTGTTGCCTGAAAAGTATGTGACAGAATTTTCATTCCTCAATCCACACGAAAATGTCTACTTAAAAATATTCAATAAATTATTGTTGATTATTTTTGATTGTTATTTATGTGCATTTCGATGGTAATGCTATAATCCTCAGAGCACCAGAGTACAGAAAAATCTGTGTATTGTGATTGAATTTTGTTTTCCATAGCTTTAACTCAAACCTAGATAGTTGTCTAAGAGTGCCAAGTAACAAGGACCTTTTGATATTTCGTAGATAATTTTTCTGTTTTTTACTCTATAGAAGGAGAGATAAATATATATATATCGCCTAACGGCGCTAATAATACACATCCGGAACTAATTTCTATTAGTATTTCAAGATTTTGAAAGTAATTGAATGAGAAAAACGTATTTTACATTTTAGAAAAATATAATTAGCTTTAATAAACGTGAAATTACAATCGAGACAAAATGTTTGTGTGATTGCATATAGTGAACTAAACTTAAATTGTTTGTTTGTGTACATGTAAACATGGCAACTTGGACGGTACTATCATAAACAAAAAAAACGAGAAACTAAACATTTGAAACAATTACAACAACTAAATTGTTAATATTTCACCAATTCCAACTCTTCTAGCTTCATAACATTTATTTCACCAATCTGAGATTAAAAATTATCGTGGAGAAGTATAGGTCTATATGTTAATTAAGCAGTGGTCATTAATTCTTCAAATTCTACGTGATTTTCATGATTTTTTCAGCAATATTTCTATACAATAATTGTAAAGCTAAACTGTAAAAAAGAATAAAGCATTAGATCAACACAACATCCAGTATATGCAAGCATTAACTTTTTGAATTGTACCGACAGCTTTATCCTAGTTTTATTTGTTTTGAACTATCGTATTCCCTGTCGCTGTTCGAAGCTATTTTTCATTAATGGTTACACAGTCAATTCGTTAAATTTATTTACTGTATCCTCTTCGACTTCTTCACTTTTCCAATTCAAACGAGATGACTGTATGATTAACGTTGAACTTTTACATTAATTTTCGCATAGACGATTATATTTTTGCTAAAAAAATCTTTACAATTTTATCTTTAATAAAAGTTTTATAATTTTCCATTTATTCTTTCTCAAGCAACAAATCTAAGAACAAAACATTTAAAATCAGCGAATGTGTACTTTGTGCAATATTTTTTTTAAAATATCCCTCAATTTATATCGCTATTAGGTCGGTAGAAAAATAAGTACTTTACTAACTTGCACTTTTATAAAAAAAATCATTCGTTTTTGTTACGTATAAATTTATATTATATAAAAAGTTTAGTATCAAAACTACATAAATTAATACTGTATATAGATTCATGTGAACATTTTACAATGTCGTTTATATACATATTCGATGCTTTATAATTAATTGTGTGATTATAATAAAATATTATTATATTTTAATGCAAATAAATTATATTTGTTAAAACTGTAATACTGAATTTATGTAATTATGATAAATAATGTTACTTCTCAACTTCCGAACTATATACCTATGTATATTATATTTCGCAACAAAATTATTAATTAATCACATTTTCACAAACTTTCATCGAGTCATGAAGGCCACAATCAAATAATGTATCTTTTATCGTCTGGACAATCTCTTTCTAGTGCACTCAGTAGTAAATAAACTTTTAGTACAAACAACCTTCATTTCGTTTGAAATGTTATACTACAGTGCGTTATTAAAGTGAACTTAGGTGAATGCACAATGACCTCTATTCGAAAATTGTCAACTTATATATTCATTAAATCAAATTAACCGTAATGAATTCGATGGCAAGAAAAAATCAAATAATTTCACGAATTAAATATAATATTAATTTAAATTTTCCCTTCATCGAAGAACATTAAATTATATTGCTTAATATCTATCGTTTCATACTCGTCTGATTGTATTTATTCAAATGTACAGCATAAAAGCTTCTAATTTTCTTCAGTTAAAAACATTCAATGCTTCTATTTTCTACGCATTTTAATGCATTTTCTGATATCCTCTTCCTATCTATTCTTTAGTCTCTTTCTAAATCTTTTTATATAATTTATTGCCCGCCTGTTACACTTGTTTACTTTTTATACTCCTGTTTCACTTTTATAGTATTCTTCATTTGTCTACTCTTATTATTCTTAATATTAATTTTTTCATGTTTTGATTGTTGAAATTTAAGATCCATATTAGAAACATTTTTGTCAAATTAAATTACCACAACGTCGATATAGTAATTAAAACTCGTTAGAGTATAAATTTTATAATAAGAACTAAAGTGGTTAAAATGGTTTTATACTGAAAGAAACATTGTACTCATCTTTAGTGATATCGTTACTTAAGGAATATTTAATATAAGACGATTTTAATCAAAATATAAATTCTATCCACTTTATAGAAAAAGTCATCAGTTTAAAACTAAGTTCGAAAATTATTAAAATCTGATTGGTTGGTAAATATTCAGTCTTTATAGAGATGTGTCTATGGTATTGTATATTGAAAACGTTGCCTTTTTGTGAATATCTACTGTAATATATAGAAAAAAATCAGCAAAAATTATAGATTTTTTTAATTGAAATCTCTGCTTCCGTATTTGCAGTTATTTTTTCCATTTATTCTTTTTTCGGTTGTTGATATATATAAAAAAACACTCTTTTTCGTATATAATTATATTAAGGTTTTCTGAGACAAATAGATACGAGTGTTTTTAAATCTATAAATCACCCAGAAAAATAAAACATAATTGCTAAGTATCAATGACATACTACACATTGGCCGTATGGGTTTAGACATTTAAATTAATTAATTTATTTTAAAATAAAATTACCTTTTTTAACGATATCTGTTTCCTATTTCTAACGCCTTGATAACATTAAAATGAATGTTTAAAATTTTAATAATATTCTAACATTAAATGAATTGAAAAACGCTATAAAATACATTTATTAAAATTTATTATTCTAATTTAGATAGTGTATACTATGTACTCTGTTTCATTTGTACTAACGGCTCCAAAAGAATACTCGTTATCTTTTAGTATCAGTTTTGGTTTAAATATATTAAATATTAAACAGTATAGAAACATTATTAAAAAATAAACCAATTAAAAAAGTGTTATAAACATACATAAAATCAATATGTTTAGGTGAATGTCAATAAATTTGTAATAAGGACATATTCTAATTAATTATGCAACTACTAATATACAAACATGTGTAAATTTCTAGGTCATTTGCTAATCGAATAATGATGGTTCGTGACATTGCTGAATAGTTCCTACGAATCGAATGATTAATGCTTTTTTTGTATTTTTTTTATCTATATTTAAGAACATGTGAAAATTTAAATGCTGAAATATTAAAAAAATATAATATATATATGGTTTTAATTAATTGACTATTCCTTTTATGATACATTTTTCAATTCGGTTATGCAATTTTAAAAACGTAATTTATATTATTTATAATTTAGAAAAAAAGCATAACATATTTTATTTTTAATACGAATTTTTCTTAAAAATATATTTATTTTAAATGATGTTTTTTTTTATTTTACTTACACTCTCTAAAATCACTACCGTTATTTGAAAGTAGGATTCACTACATCTAAATTCTACAAGGTAAATAAAGTAAATGCTTTTAAGAAATATTTGCATAGTTTGTTGAACTCATCTTGTGTGTCTTACTACGAATTCTGCATGAATAATTGGTAGATATTATGTGCGAATATATTTACCAATTATTTCCTTGAATTGTGTAATCGCTAATATTCACAAGTACGAATAAATAAGCGAAGTTATACTTAGATTTATAAGTGAAAAATTAATCATGCAAATAGAAAAAATGTACGCGGTTTCCTTCATTTACTTATTGAAACATGAATTGTTTTCACATAAAGGTTGAGTTGTAAATAAACCAATAAAACAGTAATACAAAAATACAAAAAAAGTATCAGTGGAAATTAATTCGAGTAAGTTTTAAAATAACGTTTTTTATCTGTGTAATATCATTTTTGCAATAATACTATGAATTATCACTCATTTTTATAGCAATAAATTAAATCGAACTATTAAATAAGTTTAATTTATTGATAAATTGATAAAAAAAATAATTCATAGTCTTTTGTAATATTTATATACTTCCATATAATAATTTAGGGTTAATTGTTAAAACTCATAATGATCCGAAGGATATATCTTTTTCTGTGATGATGCTATAGCCCAAATCGAGCCTCGGCCTCCTCAATTTTCTGCCTCCAGACATCCCTTTGCTTGACAAACCTTCTCTAGTTCCTTACTCCCAACAGTTCCGCTGCATAGTGGTCGTTTGCCATTAAATCCATCTAGTGTCCGAGGTTTATTTTGAGGTTTCCTCCTTTTCGGAAGACAATTCTCCCGCTCTCGATAGCTCTGATCCATCTCGCCATCGGGGTTACCCGATCTTGTGTGAAGTTACTCAGGTTAACATGGTTAATCACTTGGGGGTGACAGTCAGAATTGGATAAGAGAAGCTATGCGGCGCTAGCTGGAGTCGGCGTCGTGTGGTACGCATGCACTACCCCATTTAACCCATCGAACGATATATATTATTCCATAATTAACAGTGTATTTAATGATGGAAAGGCAGGTCATAATTAGACTTCAAAAAAGATTTAGTTCATTGTCAGAAATGTCAATCACTATAAAAAAAGTTTATTTATCAAAGTAGCCAATAAAATCGATGTATGCACAATGACGCACGTTTCTTCGTACGAAACACCACCCTATACCACGCCCTATGGCTCTCTACGATCGAATATTTTGTCCAACGACAAGCGTACAGGCTGTACACGGTACAGCCAGAGAGAATAAGAACATATTTATTCGTGTGCTGAGGAAGAACAACCTCTTCACCGAGTACTGCCGATACAAACAGCCTAAACTGCTTACACCGGAGGAAAAATATTAATGTGAGCTTTGACGGGTCAGCTTTATCAGCCGTTACATACAGATCAGTAGACGGATGTCTCCGTGGACACTCTAGAGCTCCACTGATTCAATTGCGAGCGCCCTCATCAAGAGGCGACAAGAAATATTCCACTTTTAGTGAAAACCTTGATCTACGAAACAAACAGATCAGTATATAAATTGAGAAAGGTGAGTCGTTAACCACTGTTCTCTAAGATGAGGAAAAAGATGAGAGTTATCTAGACACACAACCGAGATCAATAGTTAATAACTAAATATATTACTACACATTTTGATAAAATATTTTTTTTATGTATTCGACATTGTTAGTACATTTATGATATATTCATCGATCAAATAATTTATAAGAAAATTCCAATTATGAAAACCGATTGCAGATAATAAGAACTCATTATTCTTATATATAAGTGATTAGGTATACATAGAAAGTACGTGAAAAAAGATTGGTTCACCAGTAGTTTTTTTCATGTGTTTGAAAATCAATGTTCTATTAGAACAACGATGCGGACGAGAAAGGACTAGTGGTCGCGCGATTAATAACCACTGGTGGTACAAAGAATACTAATGAAATAATATCATTTAGAGTCTATTGAATTTAATATCGTAATGTTAAAAAGTTTGTAATATATTAAAAATTTAAAATTATTTTCCTTCCATCAAAAAGTGTAATTGTGATATAAGCATATTTCAATAATATTTTTTATATAAACTAATATATATATATATATATATATATATATATATATATATATATATATTAGTATATATATATATAATCATTCTGACAAACAGATTACAACGCAGTTGTTTTATCAAGGCACACATTTCATAGCATACTTCGTGAAAATTTCGTTCAACTTAGGATGTCATCGTTAATAATAATTTAATACAAAATCTCTACACTCGTTTTTTAAAAAAAATGGCCATTTTTTACGGAATACTTCTTTACATATAGATAGATATTTATTTTGTAACTAATTTCAAATCAAAAACAGATTAAAAAAATATATAATGAAGCCAGTTGTATCAGTTATATCCAGTACAATTACAATATTTTCGACCTAGTCATTTCAATTTCCAAACATGAATATATATATATATATATATATATATATATATATATATATATATATATATTACAAACGTGTTTCAAATGTTTGAAATTATTACAAAATCTGCGAATAATGTTGCAAAAACTGGAAATGAATATATATATATATATATATATATACATACATATACACTCTCTTACAAATAAATATGTGATATACTATAACTGAAATTGTATTATAAGAAAATTAAACCATCAAATAAAAATGATTGTCCGTTGACACCGATATTCATTCTTCTATAAAGTGTATTATTAACCTTGAATGTTAAGGTAAATTAAAACGTATTTTAATATATTCTACTTAAAATAATTTAAAATATCAATTTATGTATATATATATATATATATATATATATATATATATATATATATATATATATAGTGTACATTTTATAAGCTTATAATATGGTTTATTTACATCTTATGTAAATAAACCATAAAAAATCTTGAAAGTGTATTATAATTTATGTGTTTTTAAATATATTTTGACAGCTTCGATTATTCAAATTAAGATATTTAATATATATTTGATATATTTGATAGTCGGATCTCGTGTATTTTTTTATTTAAATATATGTATAGATTTGATTTGTAAAATTGTTCATTATGAATATATTGTTAATACGAAGCAATCAGTGCATTTTTATCATTAATAACTCATACTTAATATTGTTTTTCAATATAAAATATATTTCTAATTGAATATTTTGTACGTAAGGTAGAAAGGCTTAACGTTGGAATCGTACACAATAATTGGTATGTCATCTTTATACTTAAAAAATAGGACAACAGTTTATTAAAATAAAAAAAATTTACATCATATTTGTTTATCCATTTTCTTATCTTCATCAATATGTATATATATATATATATATATATATATATATATATATATATATATATATATATATATGCGTTAGTTTTAAAAAGATATTTTTTTTACAATCAGTATAATTATGTTCTCATTGTTATATGGGTTTTTTGAACCCACGTGTTTCTACGAGCAAGGTACATTCTTAACACATAACATGAATAAAACAATAATAGGATAATGGTAGGTTACGGTGTGATACACCCCGAGGTACAACCAATAATAGCATGACACTACACCATGACAATACTCATCAAAAGCTTCGTGAAAAAAAATATTATAATTCTTCCTGAAAATTTCATGTAAGTTGGGGAATCGTCGTTAATAATAATTTAAAACAAAATCTCTACAAAAAGTTTTCCCTTCAAAAAGCTTTTGTCAATTTTTTTGAAATTTTACGGATTATTTTATATATATATATATATATAGATAGATAAGATAAATGTTACATTTCTCAACAGTCGTTTTTACAATGAACTGTATTCTAATATAAGAAAGTTATTGCTTTGTTCAACAAAAACCTTTTGAAATGAAACTGAAAGAAAAAGGCATTAATATTTCAAGTTATATATATATATATATATATGTGTGTGTGTGTGTGTGTGTGTGTGTGTGTGTGAAAGTGAATTGAGCCACAGTGCCAGAACTGTACTGAAATAAATTACATTTTCGAAAACCGCAATACAGTGATTAAAGACTGCATTCGGCACAACAACGGATATTTTTGTCCAAACATAAAAATGTAATTCCGAATAAGTCAATATATAAATCATCATACGTGAATAATATTTCATACTTATTGTTACGTGTGGGAATAACACTGCCGACTTAGTGATGCACTAAGGAGCGAGAACACGACTCCTTTTTAAATTAATGAACAGAAATCTATTTTCTGATTTACGTTTTATTTCGACAAGTAGGTTATAACTTAAAACTAATGTTGCGATCTGGACACTGACTTGACGACTGACTTGTGAATTAATGATTTGCTTATGACTCCATGACTTATGACTTCATGACATGTGACTTCATGACGTCTATCGCATAGTTTGGCCGGTTTATGTATAGTTTCGAGAGGTATGGTAATAAAAATTCCAGGTAATATACAGTTTAATTTTCTTTCTTACAATATTAACGGTTCAAAGCCATTCGTTTACCATACAGTAAATTAAGATGTTTTTGGATTTGATAGTGAATAATAAATGTAACTTAATGAGCCTGACCCTTTTGAATAAAGGCAGGGTTTTTCCGTACTTTCGAATATATGTATGGGTGTGTATGTATATATATATATATATATATATATATATATATATATATATATATATATATATATATATATGAATTTGAGTTCGTTTTGTGAACTCTCCAAGCTTCGTATTAACAGGGAAACAAAGACACGTTCTTATTGATTATAATATTTCATTAATTTATTTTTAATCATCTAGTAAAATCCCAATCCATAGAATATCACAATTAAAAGTAAATTCTTTTGTTTCCAAATATGCAGTAATGGCCCATAGTTTTCAACAATAAAGTTTCTTAATTCAAAGAATTTCTTTTTTAGAATGGAAATTTGTTTTCATAAAAATATTTGGATTAAATCAGTATCTCTCTCTCTCTATATATATATATATATACATATTCAACCAACCAACCAAGCCTGGGTAGATTCTTGATCATTGGGTTCCCGATGCCGTCCTGTCCCGGAGATTTAGGGTTTTTTAATTTACTTACCAGTTTGTCAATTTCCGCGCTGGTGGTGGGATTTTTGCAGGGCGATGGTGCCACCCTGTGGATCCTGTTGACTGCATTGGCTATTAGGAGGTCACGTCTTGGGTCACCAAGGTGTTGGCATAGGGTGTGTGCTTTCCCGAGGGCCCGGGCGATGGTGTTTGCTCTTCCCGATGGAGACGTTGCGAAGCCGTCCTCGGTGATGAGGGCGGTGGATGAGTCGTGGGGTGAGCGTAGCCATGCGGTATTTTTGTTCCCTTCCAGGACTTTGAGGACCGATCTCTCCTACAGTTCCCTCCTTTCCCTCTTTACTGCGTCGAAGATGATCGCCGAGAGTCGGTTGAGCTTCGTTTTGTAGAGGGCATTTCTGGTGCTCTTCCATTTCTTCCTGGCCCAGCATCTGGAACGTATGAGGTCCCGGACTTCGCGCGAGGGCCAATACTGGTAAGCGGCTGGCCCACGCATTTTTGGGATGAAGTATTTTGACATATATATATATATATATATATATATATATATATATATAAATATATATTATTTATTTATTATTTAGTTTTTTCCAAACGAGTTTCTTTTATTTTTAATACATAACTTATAGATTAAATTACATGAAATTGTATAAATAAAAAGAAGGTAGAGTGAATACATACATACATACGTACATACATGCACACATACATATATACATATACATATATATATATATATATATATATATATATATATATATATATATATATATATATATATATATATATATATATATATATATATATATATATATATACGTATATATATATATATATATATATATATATATATATATATATATATATATATATATATATATATATATATATATAAATATATATATATGTATATGTACGTATATATACATTTTCGATATTTATGGGGTAATAAGATTATGCACAAGAAAGACATCTAAAAACTATATTTTAATATTAATGAATGTAAAAATAAACATAACATTTAAAATACTACACTCTCGTGTGCATTTTGAAAATAAAATTTGTTAATTCATATTTATTTTGAGATAAAAAAGTCTATATTTAAAACCTGTCAATTGTTGACCCCGGCATAAGACAATTTGCCATCTTTACTGACCTTGCTAAATGATTAAATTAACGACATTCGAATGAAGAATGCTACGCTCGTGTTACGCTATACTTTGTATAACTATCTTTCTTCTGTGATTCTCAATCAATGTTAATTATAAGATGACGGTTTCCGGTTCATTAAAACTCAAATAGGAAACAGGTATAAGATGAAAAAAAATCATAACATAAACGACCTTTATGCTTTTAAATTATTGAGTTTTTGATATTTTTTTAAAGGTGTGACCTCTCTGTTAAGACGTTACGAATGGTCAACAAGTATGTCCTTATTGCTTTAAATTGTTTTAATATGGATAAACTACTTTTTGTTGCCTCAAATATTATAATGATTTAATGTAGAGTATGTTGTTTTAGTACGCAATAATTTTGTTTTTAAAGCATATTTATATATATATATATATATATATATATATATATATATATGTATATACATACATATATATATATATATATATATATATATATATATATATATATATATATATATATATATATATATATAATATCTAGGAGAATCCGACCCCTACTCGTTTTACTCGTCAATCCTCGGGCTCTTTGCGCTCACCCACTTATCAATTAAAAGTATCCACATGTAATCGAATGAAATAATAAACATATTTGGTGATCATAGAAGCCTCGACCCAAATAAATCAGCCGACGTTATGGGTTTTTTTTATTTTTTGTGGATAATTTTGATTTTGTATATATATATATATATATATATATATATATATATAGAGAGAGAGAGAGAGAGAGAGAGAGAGAAGAGAAATAAACATATTTGGTTACCATAGAAATTAATCGTTTTAATTAGTCACCCCCAAATCTTTTCTATAATATTAAAATCGAAAGAAAGTAGAGATTAGTAGAATAATGTTATTTTTTCTTTTTGATACCATTTTCTAACTACTCTTCTTGTAGGTATAACAACGTATTGCGATTCTGAAATAGATATTGTGTATCTATTTTCCCTATTAGATGATATTTTTATCATTATTTTTCTACAGTTCTGCCTACTGATAAAAAAGATTTTTGGAAAAAAATTACAAAGAAACGTACAACAAAAGAACTTCATATAATTATTATTTTTTTATTTTTTTACAGTTATATATTTAAAACTGTTTATATAAAAAGTTTTTTTTAATGTTTAATTTTCTGAATATAGTCGCAATTCTTCTATGCATCATTCGTGAGTTGATATTAGGTTGTTCGTGGACAGATAATCAATTGTTTAGTTTGTTGTCACGACATCTTCCCTCATCCCTTACAAATTATTTTTCTAACAATATTCCACGATCTGTTCTATCTATTCTCTCTGTTGAACCAAAATGCTTAACCGCTGTTGAATGAATCGTTTTTTTTTGACAGTTTTTGGCTGATAGCGTCTCAGTCCTTTGTAGTCTTTCTGTGGTTTGTCATGTCTTGAACAATTCCCTATGATCAAGACTTTTCCCTGATTGTATAAACATCTTGCAGTATTTCTGTCACATATTGAATTTGATTGCTAGGAAAATTTTCAAAAACCTAGTTGATTTTTTTTTATAGTAAGATCACTCATCCCCTACCCGCTATATATATATATATATATATATATATATATATATATATATATATATATATAGCTGATCATGTACGAAACGCCCATATTTGATAACAATTATGGGTTCTGACATTCTTGTCATTTTTTATACTTTTTCTTCATTTGGTATTGTTGGTTCTCCTTCTGAATGAATTAAAAATTGAATATTTTCATTTATTATGAAATCTATTTTCTTGAACATTGACTATATTTCGTTATAAAACACATTTTAAAATAATATTTAGAAAATAAGTTTATTTCCCGATTACTTTATGCATTAACATATTATTAACTTTCAAATATACAATCATTACTTTTATATCGAATTGAACATGTACTTATATTATAAACGATTTTCTTGGAAAGTTTTTTTGTTGCCACACTGCTGCATTTAAGATTTATTTATTCTTTTGCTTTTATTTTTTAAAAAAAAAAAACGAGAGATAATTTAAGTTGCGCATTTTATACGTTTTATAGTAACAAAACTTGCCTGCCTGATTTACTTAAGTCCCATATTTCCTTGTATCCATTTACAGTTAAAACTAGTACAGTTATTAAATTTAGAATACTTTTTTTAATACCTTGAAAATGTTTATCCTTGTTTGAAACATAGTTTAATTATTTCAGTTATTTTCATTTCAACAAGGCCGATTTTCAATGATTCATCCATTCCCAGTGCACTTTTTTTTATTGAACAGCTCAAATGAATTCAATTGTTGATCGTTTTATATTACTTTCAAATGAAACATAAAAACTAATATGCTTTTTGTGACAGGAGAATTGAATACATATTTTATTTTTCATTTTCGTATTTAATTAAAATATTTAATCTGTTTGTTGTCTCAAATATTTTTGCGATATTTCTTTGTTTATTGTATTGAGATAAATATTTATAATTTTCATTTTTATTTCTATTAGAATTGTCACGACTATTAATGATGAAATTGTTTATAAAATGTCTGAAAATGTTTTTATAATCGAATTTTTTTGATTATAAAAATATTTTTTATTATAATTTATTATCTTTTTAAGTCAAAAATGCGTTGAAATCAAATTTTATTGATATAAACACATTGTAGTTGGGAAATGTAACATATCGTTTTTTTTATACTATAAGTAGAACGCAGTTTACTTAAAATTACGGGTTGAACATTTTGCTTCAATAAAACAAGACAGGTAGCATTACAAGTCTGCTATGTAATCTTGATTCACGCTATCTATAATACAACTTATCTCAGTAATGCCCTATTAAACAGTAACGGTAGTACAAGAAAATTACGAAGAAAGCGCTAAAAAAATTATGTCTGTAACTTTTAATAATTCAATTAAATCTTTCTATGTTACAATTTTGAAAAATATTGTAGTCGTGTCACATTTTCAAGTATATAGTTCCTGACAAGAAAATTAAAATTCCAGAAAAAATCATTGAGTTTAGAAGTAGAAGTGATTTGCACCAAATATGAATTATACTCGTTGGATCTTCAATTTGGTCCGCTTATTGTGAGATGCAGCTCGACTACAATGCATAAAAAATATTAGGTTGGTGCAAAAATAATTGTGGTTTTTATCATTTTAAATTTGGCGCGGATTTTTCTTGTTACCGTTATCTTTTGTTATAGTCATGTGATACAACGTTGTAAACAATGAAATTAGCTCTACTGATTTCAGCTTCTGTCTATTGTTTTCATTCTTTAGTATTGTTGGATATAACCTCTTAAATTAGTCATGGGAAAAAAGCAAATTCGCACAATTTTGTTGAATGAGTTTAAATTGGGACGTAAAGCAATAGAAACTGCTCGAAATATCAGATTTGTTTTTGGGAAAGAGTCAATTAGTGAACGTACAGCTCAACACTGGTTCCAGAAATTTCTTAATGGAAACGAAAGCCTTGATGATGAGCAGGGTCGTGGACTCTTAACAGCTATAGACAATAATTATTTAAGAATCATTAGTGAAGCGGATCCACGTAAAACAAGTCAAGAGGAGGCAGAAGAACTCAATGTTGATCATTCAACATTTGTTCGATATTGAATCTAATTGGAAAAATAAAAAAGCTGGATAAATTGGTGCCGCATGAACTAAATGAATATCAAGCAATTTGGCGATACTGATTTGCTCTGCGGTTGTGTTGTTTAACAAAAATGATTTCTTTCTTGATCACATTGTCACATGTAATGAAAAGTGGATTCTCTACAACAATCGGAAACGTTCATCACAGTGGCCAGAACGAGGAGAAACACCAAAACAGTTTCCCAAGCCGAAACTTAATGAAAAAAAGATTATGGTCACTATCTGATGGTCGGCAAGTGGCATCATTCAACTACAATTTCTTAAATCCTGGTAAAACAATAACACTGAAAAAATATTGTCAGAAAATTGAAAAAAATGCAAGAGAAGTTGCATCGTTTATGGACAGCATATGTCAATCGAAGAGCACCAATTCTTCTTCATACATTTTAATATTATCTTCTTATTTATTTCTTTTAGTACACTTTTGGACTAAATTATTTATTAACTTTGAATTCAATATGAGATTAATTTATATTTTCCTTCTTTCACTGCTATTATATCGAGCTACGTACTGTTATTGAAATGAAAAAGTAATTTCTACTCTTTTTATTTCTATTTTTTTCTTAATATTACTCTGTAATCGTGTATACAATCAAGATGCCACATTCATTTTAGCTTGAGGCACGTGTAAGCCCCGAGTAGGTCTTTAAACGGAAATAACCTTGTCTTTCTTGGTTCAGATTTAATATTGAAGTCAGGGCTTCTCATGAGATTAATTACTTAAATATATAATACAAAATATAGATTTCAGAAATAAGTAAGACCTAATTTTATACAGAATATTATTATATGTTCTATTTATTATGTATTGATATACTGTGTTATCTAAATTATGTGAATAATAAGTGATAAAATCTTATTCTTAATTATAATAAAAAAAACCAATTATATTTGAATTTAACGTCATTTATCTACTCGCTTAAGATATATTCAATAAAAGAGTTTATAGTTAATACAAAAATATTGTTATAAAATCGATATTGATAATCAATTGTATAATTGCTTATTTTGTAGATTATATTCATTGTATTTAGTTCATTTTTTTACACATGTTCGAGTAGATTATTTTGGAAAAGTACATTTTCAAAATATGTATTGCTATTTTACCGGTGCAATAATCCATTTTCTTGCTGATGTCCAAATTTATTCTAAAATGCTATTATTTATAACTAGTTTATATAATATACATATATATATATATATATATATATATATATATATATATATATATAAATAAACTAGGGGGTTTTGGCCCTCCTCGTTGTTCTCGCTAACTTGTCAATTATAAGCATGTAACCCAATGGAACAATAAACATATTTGGTTATCATAGAACACCCGTCCCAAATAAATAAATCGACGTATGGATGTGGTATTTTTTGTGGATTTTTTTGTATATAGTGAGAGACGAGAGAGATAAACATATTTGGGTACCGTAGAAACGTCATCCCAAATAAATAAGTCGATGTCATGGAATTTTTATTTTAGTGGATAATTTTGATTTTATATATATATATATATATATATATATATATATATATATATATATATATATATATATATATATATATATATGTGTGTATGTGTGTATGTATGTATTTTGTTAGTATGTCTATATAAACAACGCAGATGATTCTTTTTTTTCAACATTGTAGTTTTTTGTGGATAATTTTGATTTTATTATATATATATATATATTAGTTGTACAAATTAATTCGGTCCCTTTTCATAGAAAATGATTGTTTACAGAAAAATGGAATACATTTCAATCCTCAAAATGTCCATATAAGAATATGCAATTTCATATATTTTTTATTTATGGAGATAATTTACTGAACAATTATACACAGCACATATTAGACAGAATTATAAATACAGGCATATATATATATATATATATATATATACATATATATGTACATGTATATATATATATATATATATATATATATATATATATATATATATATATGTATGCACAGATAAGTTAAAAAATGTATAAATGAAAAGTAGCGATCAGATCAATATTCTAATTATTATATTAGAAACACAAATATAATTGCGATTTAAATATTTAATCGTTATTATTTATTTAAATAAATACATTCATGCGAATTCGTAGCAGCATGGACACCAGTATTCAATGAAAGAAATAATGTCTCGGTTTCAATGTCAATATAACCACATCAGTAATTTTTTCTCTATTTTTAAAACGATAGAATTTTAAAAACGATAAAAATATGTTAACGATTCATTGAGTTTTTTTAAAGGTTGTTGATATTTATCAATATGATTTATACTTTTATGATATCAGTATATCAAATCAATGTTAGTGATATCAAACGTCAATATTTTTGTTTATACTAATTAATTTTTACTGATTTGAGAAAATATTTTGTTATCTAAACATTTTTAGATGAAAACAGGTTTTTATTCATTTCTTATTTTATTTTTCGAATAAGTTCAACTTAATGAACGGTAAAATAAATAATAATTAAAGCTTTTTTATTTTTTATTTAATGCAATAATATAAATACATACAAAAAATGTCCGTATATATATATATATATATATATATATATTGCGTACTATTTTTTTAAAAAATTCTTGACCTCATGGCTCCTCAAATCTGATTAAAAATCCAGTTCCAGCCAGAACTTGTAACAAAAATTTATTTTAGGATCGAGAACAAATGTTTATTTATTTTGACACATGCATATTTGTTGACTATCTGTGGACACTACTCAAAATATGATATGAGTACTACAGTCTAATTAATTTTTATGTTCAAAACTTGTTATTTAATTGTTTTAAAAATTATAATCGGTCAATATGAAAACACAGAATATTCATTGTAACATTTGATTAAAAATGAATTAATAATTCTCTAGTTTTATCAGTGAAATATAAATTATTATTTGTAGAATTTATTTCTAACGGTATTAAGCAATGTTATAAATATAATATAAAATAATTTAAAAAAAATATATTTTTATGATGAAACGAGATAAGTATATTTTCTAAATTCATTTTATTTACTTATTGATGTGTATTTTTAATAATTAGAACATATCCAATAATGATTAGATTTTATAATCCTGTTTTAATACTATTCATTTATCATTTAAATTGTATAGTTCTCAAAAGAATAAAAAGAGAAAAACCCTGATTAATAAATATTTCTAGTATGAATGCAGATATAAGAATAGTAATTATATTAATCTTAATTATGAAATTAAATGATAAATCTATGTCATAAATTTCGTTATAAAAACATTATTTAAACTATCAATCATGTTTTAATGAAAATATATCAATTATCATTTTTTAATAAATTATATATATATATATTTGTTAAAGAAGGAAATTGAAATAACATATCTAGACATTTTATTGAAATACGATCAATATACACATCGGTTTTAATTATCGCCCAATCATCTCGAGGAAAATATTTGAATAAAACAGCATATGTTATTATTCATTAAGAAAACATAAAGAACATTCCATTCTTGGTAACTATCGTCATAAAGAGTACAACGGAAATATATTGAAGTACATACAATGTTGAAAATGGTTACAGTATAATTGTTTAATTTATAAAATGATGAATAAAAATTACATTAATTTTATATAAAGAAAATTAACCTGTTTTATGGAATGGCTATTATATATTTGAATTGAAATAGAAATAGTTTATGTTTGACGTTCGTTGATGAAAGAAATGTGCATGTTAAATAAAATATTTGTGGATTACATATATATATATATATATATATATATATATAATAGATTGGTGCAAAAATAATTGCGGTTTGTTTACATACTAGTGTAAAGACGCATATATCAGTTAAAAATTATATTTATTAATCAAAATAAAGACCATTGGCCTGCATAGATTTCTCCCAACGGGAAACAAGTTTGTTTATTCCTACAAGATAGAATTCTGGAGAATTGTTTTCTCGTAGGAAATTACTTAAATGTTTCAAAAAATGATAATCTGTTGGAGACAGGTGCAAACGATGTAACTTCTCATGCATTTTTTTCAATTTTCTGATAATATTTTTTGCTGTTATTGTTTCGCAAGCATTTAAGAAGTTGTAGTGAGTGATGTCACTTGTCGACCACCGAACATTGATTATAACCTTTTTTCATGAAGCTTCGGTTTAGGAAACTGTTTTGGTGCATCTTCTCGGTCTAGTCACTGGGATGAACGTTTCCGATTGTTGCAGAGAAACCACTTTTCATCACATGTGACAATCCGATCAAGAAAGAAATCATTTTTGTTAAACAAAACAATCGCAGAGCACACTTCGTATCGCGTATCGCCGTTTACAATGTGTATCACATTACTATAAAATAAAAGATAACGGTAACAAGAAAAATCCTCGCCAAATTTAAAATGATAAAACCCACAATTATTTATGCACCAACCTAATATATATATATATATATATATATATATATATATATATATATAATATAAAATAATATAAATTGTTTCATTGTGAATTTATATTCATTATTTAATAAAATAATTAATATAATACATCTATTAATAGATATTTTTCTAATATATATATATAATTATATATATATATATATATATATATATATATATATATATAATGTGTGCTAAAAATATTTTGTTATTTCCGAAAAAACTTGAAACGTTTTTTATATTTTTTCTTTAAAGCACTCAAATAAGGGAATTTATGAATCTATTACTGAATAAATTTTAAACGAATAATATTGTAATTTTTCAAATATTTTGTAACAAAGAACCGATTCATTTTCATATAAATTATGTTGAATTAAATAGTGACATAATTTTAAATAAGTAATTTACTTTTCATGCAAAAAATATTAAAGGTAATCAATAACAATACATTATTTTGTTGTCAACGTATTGTTTGTATTTTTCAATTTAACGTTTTTAAAACTAATACGCAGACGATAACAAAATTTTGAATTATGATTTATACCAATAATGATAAATTTAAGAGAGATTCAAAATTAAAATGTACCGTACTTTATTTTAAAAAAATATTCTTTTTTTAAAAAAAAGTGTTGTCTTTCTATACCTTAACGATGTATAAGGCAAAGAAATAAATATCTGGATTCACAGAAAATATTTATAGTAAATACCATTAATTTTTTTATATTGTCGAATGGATGTATATATAAATAGATATTGAGAATAGAATATGTGTTTCTTTATGATGTAGTTTAATTATGATGTAGTTTAATAATCAAAATATATTTTCGATATTACAGACTGAAACAGTCAAATTAAAGCTATGTTAATATACAAGATATCTTTACCCTTTCGTCACTAACGGGATACATATGTACCACCGATTTTCAATAATTCCTGTCGGCAAAATACTTAACATAGTTAACCAACTATAAAATATTCATGGGATAAAACTTCCCAGGACTATGTCTTTTATCTAAGTTGTAGGAACATTTTTGAACAATAATTTCGGCCAATTTTAACTACCCCTTATTCCAATTAATTACCATTTACCGAAATTAATCGAAACCAAA
Organism: Acanthacorydalis orientalis; assembly: GCA_034766995.1. Classification (NCBI taxonomy): domain Eukaryota; kingdom Metazoa; phylum Arthropoda; class Insecta; order Megaloptera; family Corydalidae; genus Acanthacorydalis; species Acanthacorydalis orientalis. The sequence goes on from CM068315.1 coordinate 5,786,168, forward strand.
GAAGTCGTATTGAAAGGGTTAAATCATCGAGTTGTTCAACTACCACAAATCTACAGTAGTGTTGACGAGAGTATACATAATCTATTTGGTTAAAAAATTCCCAGCCATAAATAATTATGAAGATTAAAACTAATAATAGATTAGTATTGAGAAATCGAATGAATAAGGTGGATGAAGTAGAATTTTTTATTGCGGTTTATTAATTATTCAATCATGAAATACAGTTATTTTGCCATGCTGCAATATAATTGGATTTCGGCTTATCTATACAGGATGTTTTTCGATTCACTTTTTTTACACACAGTTTTTACTTTTCAACATTTCATAGCAACTTATTTTTTTCATACCTAATTTCAGATGTATTCAGTATTTTGCGTTATGTAGTTATAAAAGAGATATACAATGTCAATACCACTCAATTGATAAAAAGTGCATAATATATATTATTAATTGTGTTTAGCCATCATTATTCTTAATGCGCTGCATTTCTTTCTATTTCTACCTAACGTCGCTATCGATGATGAATTCAAATAAAATCTATTTTAATTATTTCGCCCAGATAAAAGATTCGTGTTCATTCGTTGAGTTTCTGTATCCTATTTGTATGAATTAGTACAGGATATAGATAGGCTTTTTATACAATGCAAATACAAATGAATCTACTATTTATAAAATGTAGTCCTATTTTAAAAAGTATTTTATACACTATACAATATTTATCTAAAATATTTCACATTCATTAACAATGAATTATATCAATTTTTTATCAATAACTGTCGGGCATATTTAAAACAAAAAAAAATTGTATATAGATTAATAGGTATAAAGAGCAAATGTCGATTTTCTTATTTACTTTACTCGTTTAAAATCATTTTAAATATGTTTTCCCTATTAATTTCAGTGTTTAAATCTCTTGCACTTATTATTGAATTAGCTTTTATCAATGCATTAAATTCTTTAAAATTGAATGGTCTTGTATTTCTGAAGTTCAATATTATTTTTTACTTTATATTTTTTAAAAAAATAATTTAACAACCTAATAGAGTGAACCCTCTATAATGCGGTACTCACATAACGCGGTTTCCATGTAACGCGGAAAAAATGCGACAGCCTTCCTATAACGCCGTGCTCTTATAACACGGTTTCTATATAATACAATTTAATTAGCTTAAGCAGTCTCCCTATAGCATGAATTTTTCTATTACATTTTTACGGTTGCAATTAATGGGGGATTGCTCTGTAAACGTAGAAATGATGCAGCATTGGTGTTTTTTTATCAAAAATAATGCTTAAAACAGATTGTACAGGCACGACGATATTATTGGCTGTCGTGTGCTCACGTGACTTTATCCAATAGCTCAGCTGAACTGCCGCTATCGCTGCCACTGCCTGTGCAATCTGTTTTAAGCGTAATTCAGTAGACGATTTGTTTTAAATGAATTTGTTTTAAATAATTTTCTGATATGAACTCTTAAATTCAATAAAAATAATTTGAAATATGTAAACATACATTTATTGCCTTTTGTATCTATAAAATTTTATTTCATAACCGTATTCATCATAACATGGTGCTCTGAAAATGCAATTTTCATATAATGCAGAACGAATCAACCTGATTTATGGGTACTTACTTCTGAGTTTCACTTAACACGGTTTCTATATAACGCGGTACGAATTAATCGCGTCTAAGGAGGGTTGACTGTAATGTTATTATTTAGAAGAAAGAAATTCAAAAATGTTCTTAAATTTAATGCATGAAATTAAATTTTTATCTGTTTTAGAATTATAAATATGCAAGAAATATAATTCAAAACACTGAAATATCTTTTAATATATTTTCGGTTAAAAATTAACATGATTTCTTATCATACTATTTAAAATTACTTAACTCTTCATTGAATTCAACACATCTTTCTATAAAATAATTATTTTTTTGTGTATTATCAAGTTAGAAAAGAAAAATTAAAAAAAATTTATGAATAATACAAACCGTTCATATACGTTTCATGTTAAGTATAATTTCAATAAATGTAACCATCATTCAAATAAACTTTATTCCTCAAATGTTAAAATCCAACTACATTCAAAATATCAGGCTATCATTTTAAAAAATATCATTTTCCCCTAATATTTTAGATACAAAATTATTATCCAATATTTATTGAATTATTGTTGTTCCTATAATATAATATTTATATTTAGTCTTGTATTAATAAATTATTTAAAAAAAAACTGTGAAGGTCGATTTAAAATATTATTTAATATTTAATGAAGTGAATCCTTAGTTTATTTAATTCTATATTTTTATATACTTGTTTTATATTATATATATATATATATATATATATATATATGTATATATATATATATATATATATATATATATATATATGTATATATATATATATATATAATTTACCAATTCAAATAATATAAAATAAAAAATATGAAAATAAAAAGGAGAACAGATAGTATGAATAATTTATTGTATTGCAGCCAGGTAATATTGTAATAATTATTGGAAGTCTGGGTTTTCCTTATCAAATTAATCCACATGATTATATTTTCCAAGAAATTTATATGCGTATCTGTTTCCCTACAAAAGAGGGATTTTTAAACACTAAAAGTGAAATAGTCGATATAAATGAGTAAATGCAGTAAACATACAAACATATTACCAAACCATGGCCAATTCACAACAGGGAAAGTATTAATCATGCAACAAGGTCTTCCCGCCACTGCGATCACGTGATCGGTTTTAATTGTTATATATGAGTTTTTTGAACATTTCGAGGCATTCTTGTCTTGAAACCGAAGTGTTGTACGTCTTCACAAATTGTTTGTCAAGTACTGGCAGGAGTGCATATCTGTACAATATACACATCGAAGTTTTAGCGCACGACAAAATGCCAGCTACGGAAAAGACATTTGTTGACGTATACGAAGACTTCGGTTGTCAAAGTAGCACCGCTTCGAGCGGTACAACATCCGAAGATGAAGAATTAATAACGAAACAGTGGAAAAGTGATACGGATCGAAATCATCGTACGTGTGTCGCAAATGGAACTGATACAGATCCGGCCTGGTTTGCAAATCTTCCGAACAGAAAACGGCACGAGAGTTTCTTATGGAAGGCTGTTGAAATCATGATCAATGACGGATTCTTTGATGCGTTAAGTAGAACGAACAAAGTGTTGGAATGGCGAAATCCGGAAGAGCTGAGTAAAATTATCGATTTAAAACTGAAACCTGAATCCGAAACACAGGAAACACTATTGAAACATGTAAAGAATGTCATCAAATATTCGGTCAAGAGTGGCCACCCGTACTTCCTAAATCAATTGTTTACGAGTGTCGATCCTTATGGATTAGTGGGACAATGGTTGACCGATGTTTTGAATATCAGTTCCTACACTTACGAAGTTGCACCCGTTGTTGCTTTGATGGAAGAAGAAGTTCTTAGGGAAATGAGAAAAATTGTCGGCTGGGTTGATGGAGAAGGTGACGGGGTTTTCTGTCCTGGTGGTTCGATGTCAAATGGTTACGCTATCAGCTGTGCTAGATTTAAATTTTTGCCAAACATTAAGGTAAGTCAATTATAAAATGTATATATATATATATATATATATATATATATATATATATACATATAATGTATTCATATTTATTAAGAATTTTAAAATTCATTTTTTTTAAAAATAACAATCATTAATTCCAGTTTTTCAATTAAAATATAATTTTAATTTTATTATAATTCAATATATTAAAAAAATGTCTATTTTAACGTTTATTATATATATACATATAAACTTTTATTTATATTTTTTTGTTGTTAATTACTAAAAAACCCAATATTTCGCTAGAATTGTTACATTTGAACACTGAATAAAACTCGCTTGATATGATTCACTTTAAATGATTAGTTTCCAACGCTTTATAACAAGGCTGTGTCGATTATATTATTACTATTTTAATAAAAAATAATTTAATAAATGCATGCCATTCGTATTTATTTAAATTATACTTGTTTCGTTACCTTAAAAACTTAATTACGAATTCAATGTCAAAGATGTATGAACCCGCCATAAATAAACATATTTGTTTATATTAGTAAAAATAAATTGTCGGTTCATGGGAAGACACTTTGGTAACATTGATTCATAGATGAGTTTAATAGATACATTTTTATATATATATATATATATATATATATATATATATATTTAATAACCAATATGAATTTCATTATAAATACTTTAACGATATTAACAATTAAATTTAGAATTGAAGATACATTTTTAATAATTATGCTTTTAATTAAAAAAAATTAAAATTGTTATTAACGATGCTGACATTGGTAACGAAGTGTCATAAATCTGATGCATAATTATTTTCTTACAAAATTTATTTTTATAAAAAGACAATGTAATTGTAATTATTTTTTTAACATTGATTTGAATAAAACACATTACGTTATTTTTTAATTTTAATAGTCAATTATTGGTTAAAATGTTTTTTATTTTATATTTTTTTTAATTATTATTTACAAGAATTAATAGTAATCTTATTTGAACATAGTTTTTTAAAAAAAGGATCTTCAGATAATTGTATTTTTAACTTTTAGTATTCTGAATGTTAATATAATTTATTGACAATTTGTAACTGATTGTTTTTCTGAATAATGAAGAAAAAATTAATTACCACCAGGTGTATAAACTATCGATAGAAACATTGTATATATTTATTTACAAAATATATCTAACTTACTGTAATAACATTTTTTATAATAATTTCTTTATACAAAGATGAATTTTCAACTTTTTCAACAATTGTTATGATAATCGACTCTCTAAGTTACTCTGACTAAAAAAAATTAAATTAATTTAATTTTTAAATTAAATTTATACTTAAAATAAACATTTTTCTCGTCACATAATTTTTTAAAATAATATTTTTATTTAAACAGAGTGTCTTAAATTATCTTATTAATAAAAATTAATACTGATACAATTATTAAGGCCAGACCCGTATCCAGATTGTCATATTAGATGGAGAAAACACAATTTTTGAGGGCGCAATTTTTTTATGTCAAAATTGTTGGAGGGTACGGTGGAAACCGTAACTCCCGCACGTGTAAACGTTTTTAATCATCAAGTAAACCCATTAAGAAGATTCTCCCATTGATTCTCCATGATTTTCAAATCTCACAAAATCACAGATTTTGTTAGTGGGGGGCAAACTGAGCGACCAGGGGGGACAATGCCCCCTGGCCTACTCTTGACTACAGGCCTGATTAAGGCTAGTTTTCTAACATTTTATATTTAATTTCGTATATAGTTCTTATAATGTATAAATTTATTTTCGTCGAGTGTTTATGGTAAAAATTAATGAAATCATTTTTACACTTTTCACAAACACGATTGTATGTTTTATCTTTTTAATTTCAGAACTCTGGACTATTCGGTTTACCGCGTCTTGTCGTGTTCACGTCAGAATCAGCACATTATTCAATCAAAAAATTAGCTTCATTCTTAGGATTAGGTTCAGATAACGTATACGCTATTAATGCTGATAATCAAGGGAAAATGTGCATGGCACATCTTGAATCAGAAATACAACGAGCTATAGCTGAAGGGGCAATGCCCTGTATGGTTTCAGCAACATCAGGAACAACAGTATTAGGAGCTTTCGATCCATTGTTGGATGTTGCAAGAATATGCAAAAAATATAATTTATGGATGCATGTTGATGCAGCATGGGGAGGTGGAGTATTAATGTCAAACAAACACCGTCATCTCTTGAACGGTATTGAAATGTAAGTACAAATGTTTATATTACGATCGAAAAAAAATTATTTTGTACGTGAAAGCGAAGGTGTTTATTTAATTTGTATTTCATTTAAATGTGAAACTAATCTAACTTGTTAAAATATTTTATGATCAAGAACTTCTACGTTTGAAATTTTTGTTAAATCCATATATATATATATATATATATATATATATATATATATATATATATATATATATATATGTGTATATATATATATATATATGTATGTATGTATGTATATATATATATATATATATATATATATATATATCAATATTACATTCTTACATATAAAAAAAATGCACAACAAAATTTATTTGCCGTAACTGTTCGAATAAAAATTATTCTTTGTTTATATATTATTCTGTGTTTATATTTATATATATATATATATATATATATATATAGAGAGAGAGAGAGAGAGAGAGAGAGAGAGAGACCACTTAGGCTTCCACGTGAAAGTATTAAAAAAACGTAAAAAAAACATGTTATCCCCCATTTAGTATTTTAGTTCAATTGTATTTTAGTATTGAATTGAATTAAAATACTAAATAACAAATATTATTACTCTTAACCCCTGCGTCTCCTTTTAATATTTCCATATGGAAGTCTAAATTGAATCACTCTATATTATGTTAATATTTTATATGAACTAAAGTAAATACTGAGATAACATATAAAATAAAAAGATTTATTCTTTAACAAATCATTGAAAAATAAAGATAATAGTTATTCATTCAATAATTGGTCTTTTGAAAACGTTGAAGACCTTCATTTTTATAAGGTGATCAGAAACAAACTACTTCAAAAAAATGTCTCATTTTACCTTATATGTTTTTAACAATATCAGATTTTTTTTAAAAAATGTAAGAATTTATTTTATATATGTAAACTGTATGCAATTTAACGTCATTTATTTGATTGTGACATTGTTTCTATTAAGAATAATTTGATATGTGTGTGCATGTGTGTATATATATATATATATATATATATATATATATATATATATATATATATATATATATGATTTAAATATTGATTCATCGCAAGATTACTAGCATTTAAAAAGAAATAATTTGCATTTATTTTTTCCCGAATAACTAATTTTGCAATAATTTCAAAACTTTTATAATATTTTTATTTATCTTATTTAAATGTGAATACAAATTTTCGAACTGTCATTTTTTTAAAAGTAAAACTAAAAAAGTATACAAATATGAAGATTAAAATGTTTAATAAAAAAAGAAACGAAATTTCTTATTGGATTCAACTACAATTGACAATTATTGGCACAAGAGAATATATTTTTTTCAGAAATACTTGTGGATCTGTTTAAAAAAAGAATTTAAAAAATTAAAATTGTTTACTTTTTAGGGCTGATTCAGTAACTTGGAATCCACATAAACTCTTAGCGGTTCCACAACAATGTTCCGCATTTTTGGTCCGTCACGAAAAAATTCTCAGCGAATGTCATTCAACGCATGCAACATACCTATTCCAAAAAGATAAATTCTACGATACGAAATTTGATACCGGTGACAAACATATACAGTGTGGAAGACGTGCAGACGTCGTAAAATTCTGGATGATGTGGAAAGCGAAAGGATCAAACGGTTTCGAAAAGCATGTCGATAAAATTTTCGACAATACACAGTATTTTATAAATACAATTAAAAAGCGTGACGGATTCGAAATGGTCTTAGAAAATCCTGAATTCGTTAATGTTTCATTCTGGTATATTCCTCCAAGCCTACGTGGCCAACAGGAACAGCCTGATTACAAAGAACGATTACATAAAATCGCACCAAAAATTAAAGAGAAGATGATGAAAGAAGGCACGATGATGATTACATATCAACCACTAAAAGAATACCCTAACTTCTTTAGACTCGTTCAAGGCAATTCCGCTTTGGAATATTCGGATATGACATACATTGTAGATGAAATAGAAAGACTTGGACATGATTTATAAATATAACAACAATAATTATTATTATATTTATTTAAATGTATATATTATTATTTAAGTAGTGAAGAAGTAGATGAAAATAAATGGTAATTGAATACATATCAAATTAATTATAATAAATAACAGAATCATTAGTAACATGAAGGTAAATTTCAAAGAGTATTAAAATTTATCAGCTTTTTAATCTCTTATTTTCATCATAGGACTTCAGTGGTTAATATTATTTATATAAAATGTTAGTTTAATTGTGATAATTATTGAAAATTGTATTTTAATTCTTGGTGTTATAACAATATGTAATAAACTCATGCCAAATATTTCTATTGTTACTCTGTATTTTTTTTGTTTAAGACAGCATATATATGTATATATATGTGTATATATATATATATATATATATATATATATATATATATACACAGAGAGGGGGAGAGAAAGATGTATGTGTAAAATATTATCAATCTTAAAAATGTTTCATTTCCTTCCTCTCGAATGCACAATTTCATCCTAAGTATGTAAATTAATAAATAATAAAAAACAAAATATTTTTTTTTATTATAAGCTTCGACTTTTCTTCGCAATGGTTGATTGCATCTTATTTTTATCCTATGCTGTAAATATTAAATACAGAATTTTAGAACGAAAAATAAAGTGAAAGTAATGATAGAGTAATTTTAATCTGTTTCAGTTTGTCGAAATATTATCCTACTTTATTGTAAAAATGTGATAATCTATAAAAAAAAACCTTATTCAAAGGAGTAATTAAAAAGGAGCGATTGTATGGATTAAGTAATAAGGCGAGTTGAACGGGTAAAAAATTCTAATGTAAATTCAATAAATTCATTAGGTGACTATAAAAATTTATTTAAAAAATAAAATTCAGTTTTTTTTACAACGCTCTTGAATTACTTCAGTCGTGGTTACATTACTCTTTATGTATATATAAGGAATAGTGACAGAGAATTATATTAATCTCTCTGTGTATATAAGAGAATTTTCGTGCGATGATATTGTTTTATTTTCTAGTGTTTTTTCCATTTTCCTTTGCGGGATGTTAGGACCCCTTTCCCCCGGGTGCGTCACTGTTATCAATTGCTGAAAACCAAGAGTTTCATCATCCAGTTTTATCAAAACGTCCACCTGTTCCGTTGATTCGAATTAATTGGTATCCTGAATAATTATGACTAAACTGGTAGGTGATTAGTGTATTATTTAAATGTTTTATGTGTGATACTTGATCAAATACACATTCAAATATAAATAAGGCTGGCGTTCAGAAATTTCATAAAATATAGTTTATCAAAGCATTACATACTCTTCCGACTAAACAATCGTTTTACTTTTTGTTAAGTATAACATAATCAGTATATAACATTATTTTATATTTGGCGCGACCGCAAAGCATAGTTAAAGAAAACCTCCAGACAATTTATACCATTGAGCTTAAATGTAATGAATTAATATATTTAACCCTATTGACAAATACTAAGTACCTACTAGTCACTGTAGTATCTATTGTCAATTATGGATAATTACTTCACTAACATTTTTAGATAATAATTTTCGCGATGTTTTTAATTTTTCATAAATCTATATTAAAAAATGAATATTTTATTTATTCTTTTATTTACAAATCTACGCTGAATGATTAATGTGACGTGTTTCATTTGCATGGTCAGTTACATAAACGGTTAAATGACTATCAATAACTTTTTATATAGTTTAACAAAGAATTATCATTGAATGTAATGAAAAGGTATCAAAAATTTAAAATGTATTTAAATAGTAAACTAAAACATATAACCAGAAAGAACAAAGTAAATATTGGGGAGAAAAAACATCAATGAAAATAATTATATATATATATATATATATATATATATATATATATATATATATATATATATATATATATATATATATATATATATATATATACAATTTCATGTTATTTGATTTTTTTTAAAAATGCTTTAATATTTCAATCTTAAGAACTGATCGAAAATCAAATCAATAGCACAAGTTAGCGAAATCATTTCTAGATCAAGTAGATCAATTTTAAATCAACAATTATTTATATGTTAGTTATTTGTTATTTCAAGACGATTTCTAAACTGTTTTTCATGTAAACGTAATAATTGATTTACGTAGGACAGCATTCGAAATATTTTTAAGGTAAAACAAAGACAAAGACATACTCATTCTTTGTTTCATCGAATTGCAGAAGAACGTCGATGTGTAGTGCTCAATATGTCGTTGTATTGCGATTTTGCCCTATGAGTGTTGTATTTCAATAGTGATTTATATTTAATAAATATTATTACTTTTATTGTTTATTTTATTTTCTTCTTATTTACGATAGGATCGTGTAAAGGTACGTTTAAGTAATATCTTTAAATATTATATTTAGTAAATAGTCAGTGGACCAGTTCATTATGTGTGTGGTATGGTCTATATTCTTAAAATTTGTTTTTGAAAATGTAGTTTGTACATCGTTTATATTCATTATTTTACATGTTGTGTTTCGCAAATGCACTAAAACAGTTTTTTTTTATTATAGATATCAACTAAATTGAATAAGTATTTCGTGAGTGTTTTACAAAATGGCGGACAAATCGTCCAATGCCGTTCAGCAAGCTGGACCTCCTCAAGGCCAGCACAGCCCCTGGATGTATAATGCATATAATATGTATAATGCGTATCAATATCCAGCGTTTGCTAATCCTGCTGCGTACGCACAATATTATCAATACAATTACAATCAACTTGGATATAATCATAATAATGTTCCTAGTAATAATGCTCCGCCAGGTTTTAGCAACGCAACTATCCCTCCAGTTGTCAAATCGGACGATAAACAACAAAATAACACGAATATGAACGATTTGCCTCCTTTACCACCAGGTCCTCCCCCATTAATGTCAGTAAATTTCTTACAAAAACACGAAAACACACCTCCTAAACAAGCACCGAGTGAATTCGGTCCGATTAAATTTAACATCAACAAGCGTACAGGTCTAGGTTTCAATGGCCCATCAGGTAATAGTGGTTCAGCGAAGAAAAAACGAAAACGTAATAAAAATAATCAACAGAACAATATGTTTAATCATCAACAGCAGCAAGTGATTCAAAATACAAATAATTCTATCAATATGCCCCCGTTGCCGCCTCCGGAGAGCGAAATGCCTAAACCGGCTCCTCCACCGGAGACGATGCCTCCTTTACCCCCTCTGCCACCACCCGATTCCCCTCCAACACCAAATGAAGGCGCGAAAACTGAACTGCCGGCCGTAGTAAATCGATCACCAATACAAAAATCTTCTACAAATAACGTTTCTGTCAGATCAAAATTAATTTATAATCCTACTGGTGATTGGCCTCAAACTTTAAAAGATTATGTCAATCGGTGTTATGCTAAATGTAAAACGGATCTTGATAAAGATCAGGTAGAAATTGTTTTAACAGGAAAGATAACAGCAGCCACGGCTAGTGGTGAATTATATATCAAAGATTGGAATGAAGAGCCTTTACCAAGTATTCATAGTGAAAGAATGAATCTTGTTGTAAAAACTGTTCCTGGTCAATTGGCAATGTATCAAAATGCACCTGTTGGGAATAATTCTAACAATAATAAACAGAATGCTTCTATTAAAAAACCAGGATTGTCTGCGGCAATGGGTGCGCGATTGGGTGCTCGAGCTTCAACGTTGAGAGGCAGGTCGCGTAGTCGCTCAAGCTCTCGTTCGCCACCCAACCGCTATAGAAGAGATTCTCGGTCAGGATCAAGGAGTCCACGTAAAAGAAAGACTAGCAGGTTAGTTGATGTGAATTTAATATCAATTCCTGTGTTTAAAGCAACACAAAGAATGTGTTCAAGTATTTTTGTGAAATTTTAGACAAAACTTTTTATATTGAACAATTACATGTTTTTAACATTTAACATTATCACATCTTTTTCAGTTCATCAAGCAGTAATGAAAGTTTCATATCATTAACTCCAAAGGCGAAAAAAGGTCGAGGTAAAATTACAGATAGATTAGGGAAACAAAATAATACAAAATTAAGTAAGAAAGCACAAAAGGCAGCGAAGAAATCTTTTTATGCTGAATTCAATGCGATTGGCGGTGATGTTGAGGGCAACAGCGAAAGACTTCAACAGAGAGCTGCTCGTTTTAACAATCCTAAAAACGTAGCTAGTGTTGCATCATCAATTTCAATGAACGGCACTGGAAAAAAGAAGAAGAACAATAGTTTATCATTAAATAGGTTTACAGAAGATGTTAGTGGCGATTTTGAATGGACCGATATACATATTGTAGGTACTTCACAGGAATTAGAAAAATCTTTTTTGCGTTTAACGAAAGCACCTTCACCATCTGAAGTGAGACCTGTTGACGTGCTCAAATTATCATTGAAGAATGTAAAGGAAAAGTGGATCGAGAAGAAGGATTATTTTTATGCTTGTGATCAATTAAAATCAATAAGACAGGATTTAACTGTAAGAATTTTATTGTCAATACATGTATTACTATTAATTAATGTTATTGTTTTCAGGTACAAGGGGTAAGGGATGTATTCACTGTAGAAGTATATGAAACACATGCTCGAATAGCTTTAGAAAATGGTGATCATGAAGAATTCAACCAATGTCAAACACAATTAAAAATGCTGTATTCTGAAGTTGGTGGAAAAAATTGTATGGAATTTATGGCTTATAGAATATTATATTATATTTTTACAAAAAATACTTTAGGTAAGGTTTTTTTTTTAAATATCTTATACATATGAAAGTGAAAATTGATTAACAAAAAACACTATATTATAGATATTATGACTATAATGAAGTCATTGACATTAGAGGACAAGCAAGATGAATGTGTGAAACATGCTTTACAGTTCAGGTCAGCATGGAGTTTAAATAATTTTCATAAAATTTTTAAATTGTATACAGAAGCACCGAAGATGGCATCATATCTCATATCTTGGTTTATTGAACGTGAACGTAAGATCTGCCTTAAACACATTATCAAATCGTACGTATTTAAAAAGGTTTATTATTATTATTGTTGTTGATTTTTTAAAATAGGAAGGTGATATTATTTTCTATGGCAAATATGTGAATTAATAACTGACGTGTATATGATTGTGTGTGTATATGTATATAATTTCAGTCATTTACATACATAACTATTTTAATTGTTTGTAACATTGAGTTAAGTTTATACAGATCAATTGTACAATGTTTTGTTTTAGTTTTGTAGGTAGTTTTCTTTCTTAGCAGTTTCAAAACCTTTGTAAATATTGTTTTTTTTTTTTTTTACTATAAGTAAGATATAAAAAGTATGTCAATTCTTTTATACTTCTAAGCATACATATAACAAATAAGGACTTCAAACCAAAAATTGTGGTCATTGTTATCAAAAGTTTCAATTTACTTTTGTTAAAGTAAAATTACTGCTGAAAACAGCATTGTATTAAAAACTTTTTAACAAAGTATGTTGTTTTAGTATGTTATTTTTAGCATATTTGATCATTAGATATCTAGGTTTAAAAATTTTTGAATATAAGAGATTAATGATGTATGGAGCCTGAGATAGTATTCATAATGTAATTATTCTAAAATATGATTTTCAGGAATAGGACTACCATTGGAATTAAAAAAATGTGTGTGTGTGTATTATGCATTACAAAAATATTGCCTCGTTTATTAATGAAAATTGATTACTTGTGCATATTTTTTTTATTGTTTGATGATTGGAGCAAATTATTTTCTTTTGTAGTAATACATATTATTTTTATAGTTAGTAATACATATTATTTTTATAGTTAGTATTTATATATTGTTATTTTAAAAAAAATTGTTTTGTAATCAACATTTTCTTTTAGCATTTGATAATACTTTATATGAAATCGGTGTTCAATATGTACTTTATAATGAATTTTTTACAGTCAGTGTAGCTGATTGATTCTTTTTGAATCATCGTCTATTAATGAATAAGTAAATATTAAATGCCGATTACAGTTAATAGTTTTTAACATGTTTTTATGACTGTTCAATTTAGCTATCGTCAAACAGTGCCGATGCAGACTGTCGCCAAAGAATTGGCATTCGGTTCACCGGACGACTGTTTAGAATTCGTAACACAATTCGGTGTGGCGTTCAGCGACATTTCAAGGACTCATATCGATTGTAAATCCAGTATGTCGGCATTGCCGAATATGTGAACGCGTTTTCTCCGTCATACTACTGCATATCGCTCAGGGAAATTTGTACAAAATCTTCAGATTAGAATCATAATGGGGATTTTTCTTATTTCAAAATAAAAATAATTCTTCTTGGGAGATGTTTCGAATTCGTGTAGATCGTCATAAAATTAACACTTCGTTAAAAAAATTCCTCTACAAATAATTTTATAATTTTTTCTTCCCCTCGTGTTTCATTATTTAGAATGAATTTGAGATTAAAGATTTTTGAAATATAAACTATAAAAAACATTTAATGAACAAGGAGTGCTTTAAATAATAAACTCAGTGATTTTAAACAAGTATTCAGACATTGTAATGTGTAGTGATTTTTGTGTATAGAAGGACTTAAAGTTTGTCTTTCCACTCGGTCGTTTAAATTTTTCATAAAATGTGTTCTTCTGAAGGATGATTATTTCTTCAACAATCATGTACATAAATCAAATCTTGGTAGTTTTTAGCCCCTGAATAATCTGGGAAATGTCCAGTATGTACTGGTCATTTATGTCAAGTTAATGAAGGTATTTTCTGATTATAAATGCTTCAGTAAATAGCTTCAAACTATCCCATTGATGTTGGAAAATTAAACAGCGTTTTTCTTCTTGAAAAGTTAAAAGTGATTTTTTAATAAAATCTTTGTGTATTTTCACCCCATCATGAAATGTTCTGCAGAAACAAAGTGCGTCTTCAATTTCATCAGTTGCCGTTGCACGTTAATTTCAGATTAATACAACAGCAATTTTGAAATAAATATACAACTACGTTATGATTATGTTTTGTTGAAATTTTAATAATAAAATCAAAATGGCAGATTCAGAACAATATTTACCAAAAGTGAGCTTAAATCATAGTTCAATATGAATCTATTAAATTTTTATTAACAAAGGAAACCACTTATTTATCAGTTTATAATGAAAATTAAAATGAAGAAAATAGTGTATTTGAATTTGTTATCAAAAATTATATAGTTTTGAATTGAATTTTTGGAAAAGAAAATAATATCAAAAATGAATTATTGTAATATGAGATGAAACCGAAGACAATACTGTAAAATTTTTAAATTATGCAAGTATGTATGTAATGAAAACCAAAAATGGATGATCTATATTTATTACAATAATATGTGTCTTGACATCATACAATTATAAAATAATTGAACAAAGCTGCTGATTACATATTGTCAACCATTTTCTTTTTTTCATGATAACCAACGACCTGTACGCTTGATGTTAATAATTGAATCGTCCAATAATTATAAGGGCATGATAAATATCCATTATCCTTTAATTTCCTTCACAGATTAATTCATTTTGTTCTGTGATATTGTTTTATATTTACAATTAATTTTATTATCATAAAGAGTTTTCTTTATGTATTTATTAATAAATAAACAGAAAATACTATTCTGTTTCTTTGTATAGTAGTTATATGTACATAATCACATCTAAAATAGATAAATTATTTTTTTTATATGTGTTTTTTTTTATCCACACTTACATTCCAATGTGAAACAATATATTATCTTTTTTATTTGGTTTTATGAAAAAATCTGATTTGAAACAGTATAAACATATTTTTTTTCAATTTTATTTCTATCTAGAAATTAATTTTAGTCATGTTCCAAGGTAATACTTTATTCAACTTGTATATGTGTGTGTGCCATGAAAGCACATCACAAATGTTATTCTTTAATTTATTTACAGTTCCATTGAATTATTGTTCAGACTAGTGTTTTTGAATAGAAAATATAATAAAAGTTCACTTTTTAAAATGAAACATTTAAATTTGTTAGAGGTTTCCTTTTGAACAATTTTTTTTGTGTTAATCTGAACATAATTTTATGTGTTTGTATTTTACAAAATTATGCAAAAATGACAATTTAAAAAAATACGATTGTTTAGGCAAATATTAAAAAATAAAATATTTTTTACATATTGTCTCATCTGTAAAATGAATAGAACAATGCCACAAAATATTGAAATATTTGAAAATTATGTTTTTGGCACCTAATTCCGTATGGCTTTTAACCATTTGTGTCTTAGTATCAAACATTTTTTATAAGTATAAACTACTGGTATTGTATTAGAAATAATAAAGAATAGAAACATTAAAATATTTTACTGTTCATAGTAAAAATTGTTTGAAACATATTCACGTTATGCATATTTCTTAAAATTACATAAGTTTCAAGTACATGTGCTTCGCTCATCTACTAATATATTCGATGTACAATCACTACTGTCTAACGCTAAATACACGATTTTTTTTTGTAAACATGTGAATGGATTTGTGACATATTGGGAAGTTATTGTGTAAATTTTGTTATAAACATACCACCAAAACGGTTTGTCAGTAGTTCTGTGCATGGCTGTCAAAATACATTAAGGAAAAAGCTAAGTAGTATACCTAATCATATGTATGTATACAAACAATTTTGGGACGTAACGATTGTGGGACTATTGTCTATTTTCTAGTCTTTCTAGATCTTAATTTCATTCTAAATTTATCCTAATTCTTTAATAAGAATTCTAATTATTAATACAATTTGTATACTTTTAGAAATATAAAATTATTTGCGAGAAAAATTCTAATGTGAATTCAGTTATTCAAAGAACGTCTATTACGGGTTTGTTCATTCAAACTTCAATTTAAAAAGCATAGAATTTTTGCACCGAAGAAAAATACTGGATTATTTATCTTTAAAACATATAATGGCACACGAAACTGAACGTACACACTCAATACAGTGATTAACGAAATTGAAAAATAATTACACAAATTATTTAATACTTTGTTGCGTATCGATTTGTACTTATAACGGTTTGAAGACGTCGTGGCATGGATTGGACTAACTTCTGTTACACTAAACGGTATATTTGTCATGTTTGCTGTAGTCAAACTTTGCATTTAATTATATATAGTATTTTATGAAAATACCTTTTATTAATAAATCTTTCTATCGAAATTGTATCGCTATTCTGATTAACAATTTTTAAGTTGATTCTTAAGTCAATAAACATTTCTTTTATGTCAAAGTGGACAGAAAACCCACTAATTATATCTAAAAAAATCTATGGCCACTCATTCAAATATCTATAAATTATAATTTTTTCGCGTTTTTTCAACCCAAACTGCATAAATCTTAACTGCTCATTAGTTACTTCTAAAATGTTTGAAACAACCTTTCATACATTTCTAGATAGTTTTCTTTTATATCCAGAAAATACGTACTAAATTGCTACTATCACGATTTAATATTTGTAACTAGCTTAAAATTCTGTATTATTAAACATAGCAGCAATTATATGCACAGCATATTGTAATTTAATATTTAACTCATTTGAATATAAGCAAAGTTTTGTAAACATTAATCTGCCAGTTCACTCTTAATTATTTATATTGTATAAATTTTTGTTTCACTAAACATTTTCGACCTCCATACAAACATTTTATAAGCGTAAAACAAACCTGATAATAATTCAGTTCTAGTAAATAAAACTAAAAAGACCAAAACAAAAATTTTGTTTATACTTGAACAGTTTCTGAAGTATTTTACGAATTTTATATTAAAATAAACTGCCAATAAAGGGTCATTGATCCGAATTTAGTCGTACTGAATCTATATGTGTATTGTATGAGTGCCAGTTCTCTAAGAATAATGTAAATTGCATATATTTTGTATACGGGTTTTCTTTTATCACCTATTATCATTTGGTGCCGTACAATTTTATTATAATACCCCGCCTGTAATTAAAAAGTAAACAGTTCAAAACCACAAATCATTTATTTTCGTCAATGTGCTGTATTTAATTTTTTGTTATTTCCCGTAAATATATAAAAAATCTTAGTATTACTTTTTTGTGTAATAATTCAAAAAATAACTATTAATCCAAAAGAAACATATTGAAAAATTGTAAAAAAAATGATAATTATTTTTGTCTGTGAAGCAGAAATATAAATTTATAACAGTTAATGAAATAATTGTTTTATTCAATTAATTATATAGCAAGTACAAGGCTTTAATTTACATAAATATATATTTTACATTATGATCAAAGCATTATAATTGAAATATAAAATGTGCAAATAGTATTTGTATAAAAACTAAAAAAAAATGTTTTCATCATATTTGCTAAATATTACATTACTTGTTTATAATTTTAAATTTCCAAGATCCATTCAAGAATATGCTAAAGATACTGAAACATTAATTTTAACTTTTACAAATTTAACTTCTAGCTTATTTTTTTTGTTACGTGTCTGTAAATATGCACGTGTGTGTATGTATATATATATACATACACACACATGCATACCAACATTTATACATGTACACTGTACCAACATCTCCAATAGAATTGGATTTTTTTATTTAAAATGCATTCACTTTATGTAATATTTTTATTATGTTAAATTGTTGTATTATGGTAATATTCTTATCAGAGTTAAAAGCAAATATGCCTTTCTAATTTCATTACAAATATTAACACATATAAAACATTTAAATATCAATATATTAAGCTTTGATTTTATTGGGTGAATAAGTTTGTTTATTATTTGACTGTCTTTTTGTAACATTTACTAAATATATGGAATAATTTTCTTATTCCTTTCACAGTATTATATATATATATATATATATATATATATATATATATATATATATATATATATATATATAATTCTGTGCTGTAATTAATGATCATAAATTTTAACATAGTTGATTTTGAAACAATCACTTTTTACATTTTAAAACTGCTTCAATTACAATTAGTAATTTCATTTCACAGTTAATTTCTCAAATTCAATAAAAGAAACAATTTTTACATAGCAGTTTTTGTCCGACATTTTTTTTTAATATGTACTATATACAAAACAAAATAAACATTTTAAGAAATATTCATTATATAACTCCATTTGAGTTTTTTTGTTAGTCGTTTAGATTAATTCATTCAAAAATACACCAGTTTCATACATTACTTATAATTCATCATATACAACTATATACAAAACAAAATTAAACAACAGCACTTCTGTTTTTCACATAAGTAACTGTTGATGTTTGCTTATAATAATTTCAGTCCATCATAATTATTTGTACAAGAAAATTACCATTTAGCGAATTAAATTAGGATATACACTCTTATAAACAAAATTCTTTTATTATGATTTTTTTCTTATTTTTTGTAAATTGTTTTAAGTAAATATTATATTTCATACTTTACATCTTAAAACTAAATTATCTGCATTAGAACAGGTACATTACAATATATAAGGGACAATTTAATAAAAAAAAAATGAGTACACAAGTCAATTTTTGTTATTAATTCTATATATATAAATATATATATTATCAAAAACAATGCGAATCAATTTTTGATTTAATGTGTATACTATTTTACATATTTTAAATATTAGTGTTTCTGTATAATAATTTATTAACATACTTGTTATACCAATAAGCAACATTATTTTTGTTTACAGTTGTTTATTTACAAACAGCATTCTTATATGAAATTAAATTCAATTGTTATGAATTCTAATTATGAGTTATTAAGTTTTTAAAACTATAATAATTTAAATGAAATGTATTTTTAATGCAAGTTAAATTCTTAAATTAAATACTTAATAAAAGTCGACTGTAATAACTGATAATAAAGTAAATAACTTAATAGATACCTTAACTGTAATAAGAAATTATAAAATTAAATATATAAATTAAAATATTGTGTACATTTGGATTTTATTTAATTAGCGAATATCACTTAAACATGAATAAACAGTAAAAGATATAAAAATCAATATTTATATTATTGGTGACATATAGTGTATATTAAAAAAAATTATTTGCAAGTTAATTACATTTTTAATCAGTAGTATTCATTTTTAACATCTGATTAGCATAAATGTACATATTTTTTTAAAAATTATTAAATTTGTATTTTTCTCACTACAGTATGTGTATGACTTGTGTGAGGTGAGGTGTAATGAGTAATGCAAATATTACAATAGGTTGACATATCAAGTGTATCTTAAGAAATTTTATATTCAAGTTAATTATATTTTAAATCAGTAGTACCTATTTTAAGAAATCATTTTTAACGTTAAATTAGCGTAAATGCATATATTTTTTTAAAACTTATTAAATTGTTATCTGTTTCACTATAGTATGTATGTATATACTTGTTATCTGAGATGCATGCAATACTTATTCTTACTTTTTGAGAATATTGAACATATTAACATGTCTTAAAATAATTTCCACTACCTAAGTACATACTTTTAAATTAATTAAAAAAATATTCATTTTTGCATAAATGTGCATGTATAATAAATACACAATAAACATGTATACTTAATTGTACTTAGATTATGGGTTTATTTTAAGTATGTTACAAGAACAAACATGGAAATCAATTACCATTAGTAATCTAAATCATTTATTTCAGTGTTGTGCAAGATGCTTGTATTATGAATGAATGACTATATCATATAAGAGCTCAAATAATGTTTAAACCTGAATAAATAATTTTCTATTAATTCATTTTGACACAGAAGATCATTTTGTTAATATACATCAATGGCAATAACATCATCAGTATTATAAAATTAATTTCAGGGTTTCATATTAATATATATTTATTTTTTTTATAGAAATTTTCCTTCTGGTACCTAAATATAGTATCAAATTTTTGCTTTATACATAAATATGTTTCGAGACACAAAAATACTAACGCAATACATTAATATAAACTATTTTATAAATTAAAAAAATGTAGGTTTTAAAAAATTATAACTCTTTTTCAATATTTTAAAGATAAAATGTAAATACATTGTCATTTAAAATACTTTATATCATAATGGTAGATATTTACTGTATGGTAAATGTACATTCTATTTTAAGTAGTGTTCTAATATTTATTTTTTTTCTAAATTTTGACACGGTATAAAATTATTTATTCACAAATATAAATATACTTCTTTCATTAATTTCAACAAAATAAAGAATAACTTTTATATCTGTATGATATAATATTTACTTAAAAACATATAAATGTATGACATTTTATTCATTTTAAGTCTTGACAAAACTGAACAAAACAATAAAATTAATTTTCAACGTACTGTAACAGGACTTGACACACTATTCTGTGACCTATTTCTACGATGATCATAATTTACTAACCTTTGACCGACAAGATATTTATCATTTTTAATATGCTCGTATAATTTTCGAAATTGTCTAATTTGAAATGCTATTACTGCACCAACCATTGCAACAAGTAATAAGAAGGGATACAATCGACGCGCAATTAAATTTCTTAATTGTGGACTTGTTACTATCAGTGGAAGAATAGAGTGCATTATTACATATGGTATAGCTAATGCCAGTCCAAAGCAAATTATTATCGGTGCAGCAAGATCTCGCAAGACAAATTTAAGATCCATATCTCGAATACCATCTCGATAAGCACGTTCTATTGCTGCTCGTAGTGCCCAATCAGGGCCCATCATTGTTATTGCACAGGCAATTTTCGTATATAATACTCCAAGTGCCCAATCTTGCCATATAAAATGCACAGGTGTTTGG
This sequence comes from Acanthacorydalis orientalis, assembly GCA_034766995.1. Taxonomy (NCBI): domain Eukaryota; kingdom Metazoa; phylum Arthropoda; class Insecta; order Megaloptera; family Corydalidae; genus Acanthacorydalis; species Acanthacorydalis orientalis. The sequence continues at coordinate 5,807,806 of CM068315.1, forward strand.
TGTAAAGGGACTCTGAGAGGAACAATTACTACTAATTCCAAAAGAAGACCAAATAAAAGGGGAATGATTCCAAGGACTGCAATGCAAGCAGCGAATGAACGAGCTCCTAATACGGTCCAATGTTTTATGCGTGCGATCATTGCAGCTCGACCTTGTGGCCACCAATTCGCTATTACATGAAGACCTCGACATGCGAGCCAACAAAGATAAGTACCGCATGCTACTGTATATAATTCATGGACTTTACCTGGAGTTGGAGGTTGTGGAGATGGTGGAGGTGCACTGGTCAACCATACCTCCATTGCATGTCTACCTAACCAAACCGGTACTGTGAGAGCAATTAGACTCGAAACAATCAGTGAAACACATACTATCGCAAGAAGGATAACTAATCGAACTGCAAGCCATTTCGGTCTTGTATAAGGTTGGAAACCAGTTGGACTTTCACGTTGTAATAACGCTTGATGTGCTGCTCCCAATCCTCCACCTCCAGGCCCTGCATGATCAGGAGGGGCTGGAGCTGGTGGTGTTACTGCTGGTGGTTCATCTCCAAGAAGATATGAATGTAGATCTAAGGCCCAAGCAACTGCACGGCACCATGTACGAATTATACTTTTCAACCACTGTCTTGTATGAGATTGTTCTAAAAGAGCAGGTAATATGACCTAGAAAAAAATCTTGTAGTTATTTTAAGAAGAGTAATTAACATTTTTAAATAAAGAAGCAATAATGTTAATAGAAACAAATGATAAGTAAAAGAAAATTATGAACAAATAAATTCAAAGGAAAATTAAGTTAGTAACAACACACCTTAAAGATTATTACCTGAAGAAGAAGTAATTCCAAAGACAATTCATTAACTTGGGTTTCAGTATGCAGAGCTACTGTGTACGGTAAGAATGTGGGCCAAATAGCACGTAACAATCTCACCGGCAACCATAGCATTAGTAAGACAGCTGTTCCAAATATCACTGCAGATGCAATTAATCTTCTTACATGGCGTATTATAGGTAGATGGATCATTTCCTACAATTTTAAATTAAAAAAAATTATAAATATTTAAATCTTTGAAATAAGTATCATAAAAACAAAAACTGAATTACAAACCTGAATTGGGCTAAAATCAGGATCGTTCAAATTTCTTAAAAACCACAGAACTCCTGGTCTTAATACTTCTCTCAAAAGTAAAATAAATGACGCAAAATAATAAACATAAACCATTCCTACTAACCAATGTAAGAACATTGAAGTTCCAGGTGCAAGTTTAAAACTAGTTTCTCTGTCCTTCAAAGTAGCATCAAACATAGATAATGAACAAATATCTAACCACCAACCACATATTAAGGGCAAAACACCAATCTCAACCACGGAAAGTAATGAAACTTTAACAACTACGTAACACAGACCTAATATTCGTCTTGGTTTACGCAGACCTAACAAACCAGCTATATGATGCAATGATACAAGACAAAGACCTATTATACAATATCCACATAATGTGGTAACTAATCCTTCAAAACTACTTGCTGTTGCATACTCTCTAAGCCCCATTGCTATAATGGCAGCATGTCCTATATGATAAGGACAAAAAGCAAATATGAAAATGAAAAGGGTATTAAGACTAACAACCCAAAATACGTGTTCTAAAAACACTAAAGAACCATCCAACCCTAAGAGACGTTCCCATGTAAGTTCTTCAGCAGCTCTATCCCATTCCATCGGGTTCCAATTTCCTTCATCCGCAGCTGCCTGCGGTGGAATTTCATCTGGTGCTGCTACATTTAAAGGAGGAGCTGGGGGAGGTTGAGCCGGTGCTGGTTGATCACCTCCTATAATGGGATTACCGAGTTCATCTATTTCGGCTGCAATATTGTTATTATCTGGCACCGGAGCAACAGCTTCGTCTATATTTTCTCCCGGTCTTGGTACATTTTCACGTTCCAACCAATCAGGTCCGCCGCCATGTAAAATTTGTTCCCGTAACCATACTAATCCAATAAATGCAAATAACGTACAAGTTACGACAAAACACCCATGAAAGACGTCTGAAGCTACGTTATCAGTTGAAAACATATCAAAATGTAAAGTTAAGATAGAATCTACCGAGCCTGTAAAAAGGCACCTGTATATTCGACATGCCGAAAGAGGTACCACACCTAACCACGCAAGTGCTACCAGTGTGTAATGTAACCAATATTTAACAGCAGTTACAATAGAAGACAGTAAGCCATCTGCAACATCTTTCAACGGAAGACGGCGTGGCATATCCGGCGAATATATTGGTGTGAATGAGAATCTATGACCACATAATTCACAATATTCTTTTCGAGAATAACGCATCCACTGGACTAAACATTCTTGGTGGATCCACTTTATACTGCCTGTACAAATACAAGGATGAAATAAGGGACGATCAGCGACACCTTCAGAACGGCAAACACGACATATGTCTGCACCTAAGAGATCTGAATCCATCATTTTGTGATGGCTGAAAATATAAACGGATTTTTTGTAAAAGTATTCATTTATTTTCAAACTGAATTTATTATTTTCTTACTTACATACACAACAGAATATGTCAATTAACACTTTTTGTTGTTTACGTAAATCGACATAAAAATATACTGTCATGAAAGTAAGTATACATAATATTTAAACTTATTTTTCTCTCTCATTTTATAAATACTAATTAAATCGAATAACTGTATTTAATGACACTTATATTTAAAAAATAATTTTATGAACGAAAATTATTCTTCTCTAGTAATTAATAATTTGTTTCACTTGACATAGATTGATTGACGCAATTCGCAGCACTTGACCAACAAAAACAAATCACCATAAAAAGTTTCTATATTACACGAATATTCTACAATATAAAAATCCCTATTTTTTCGCGCCATTTCATATTCTGACAGAAAAAATGTTTTGTTATTTAATTTGACGAATATATAAATGAAAGTGTATGTAAAGGTTATTTTAGATTATTTTATTTTATTATAAAATGTTTTTCCTTTATTAATTTGTTTTAATGTTAATGTTTTCGGTGTGTTTTAATAATAAATTATTATTTTTATTACAATAATTAAAATATTAAAAAAGTCAGCAATGAATGTAAAAACCAACAGTTCAGATTTTGAAGAAAAGAATTTTGTTTATAAAGTCAAAACTAAAAAACACAATTTTTCTGGCAATAATAAATTTGCATTAGAAATAAAGCATTCGAATACAAGTATAAAAGAAAAAGTAATTGAAACTGACAGTACTTTTTCGTGCAATGAATTAAAAATAAATTCAAATTTGACTCAACATACTTCACCTATAAGCAAACCAAAATTAAAATTTAAAACAAAAAAATATAGAAAAGAATCCTTAGATTGCATTGGTCATTTAAATGGAGAAGTTAACAAAGTCGAATCATCTGAAATTCCATTAAATGAGGCTGTAGAATTGTTTGAAAATAAAATTAATGACAAGTATAAGGAAAATGAGCAGCATAGTCAGCTAATATTGGATTTGAACTCCATAAATAATCTTAAGTTTGATAATTCCGACATCAAAAGTGTCAAGAATACTAAGAAAAATAAAATACATAGTTCTGAAAAAAAATATTCAAATTCATCAAATAAGACAAAGTCTAGTCAAATAAAAATAATGAAAAAACATAAAACATTAGAAGTGAATGAGGAACAAAAAGAAATTAAAATTAATCAATTAGAATTAAGAAATACAAGTGAAATAAATGGTGAAGTTCCAACCAATGATACTTGCAAAAATAATATTTCTAAAAATAAAAGATCACGGTTGAATAGTGTTAGTAAAAAACCTACTGAAGAAATGCAAGTAGTAAAAAAAAATCAAATATATAGTGCAGTTGTCAGTTATCAGGATACAGAAAAATCTGAAAATGTGTTTAGTGACGAAGAAGTAAATTTAAAGCAATCAGTAAATGCTTTTCAGTTAATGATGGAGAGTCGAAAGAAAAGTATTGGTCGCAATTCACCGGGTAAAGAATTGAATAATGATGATTTAGTAGAAAGTGATATATCAATCAATGAAAAGAGGGAAAAAGTCAAAAAACAAAAAAATTTTTTAGAAAAGTGGGCTGAAGACAAAGGAAGTTTAAAACGAAAAATACACGATGAAGCCCGTGAAGATTATATACATGAAACCTTAAAGAAAAGAGCAAAGAGACTAAAAAATATGTTAAATGTTTCAGATAAAAATAATACTTCAACAGATTCTGAAAAATATTTTGAATCACCAAAAAAAAAACTGAAAAGTGCATCAGTTAGTAAAAAACATAAAAATAATATGCATGAAAAAAAAAGTTCAAATAGTTTAAAAAAAATGGATTCTAAAAATGTTTTAAAGAGTTCGAAAGATAGTACTGTAAATAAACAAAAACAAATTAAAAATAAAAATAAATCATCTTTTACTTTAAATAGTGATTTAAATAGTATTGATAACATGATGGACGATATTCAAAGCGATATAATTAAAATTAATATCCAATATAAAAGAAAAAATAAATCTGCGAATATTTTATATGAAAATCATGTAGAACTTGAGGATAAAAATATTGTGATAAAAGAAAAGAAGGACCAAGATATTAGTAGAAAAGAAAATAAATATTTATTAAATTCTAAGAAACAAAATAATTTTGTTGATGAAAAAAGAATGGTGAAATGTAAAAAAAGTAAAGTAGATGATAAAAATATAGTCAGTAAAAGTGCAAGTGCAGATTTCAAAGAAAAAAGGTGTAAAAATTTAAATACCAATAAAAGTTCAAGTCAAAATTTAACCCATTCCAAAATGAACTCCTTAAAACAGGTACCTAAAAGTAACCGAGAATTAAATAAAAGTCCAACTCTACATCTTAAACCACATTTAAAGCCACAAATTCATCATAAAAATGTAAAACGGGATGAATTTAATAATTCTGACTCAGATGTGAGTATTTATGAAATAACAAGTGATGAAAGTGATAGTATATTTCCGAAAAATATAGTACTAAATAAAATGACCAATGTAGCTCAAAATAATACCAATAGGCCAAATCAATCAAATGGTAGTTTAAATAAGTCAAATTACAAACTTGCTTCTATTTTCATAAAAAAGGATAAAAATGAACTAAAGAAGCAGCAGCAAGAAATTTTAAAATCAAGAGAAGAGTTCTTGAAAAGTGGTATTCCTATTGAAATAAAGAAATATTTACAAAAACCTGAAAGGTAATAAATATGTAATTTGTTTTAAAAAAATATTTCATAGTTTAACTGCTCTGTATCCAACATTGTTCTAAAGTTTTTACTGTGTGCTCTGACAGCTGAATACAGTCATTGATGTGAAGAATTTGTTTGTATCAGAACATAATTTTATGAGTAGTGTGTAAAAAATTTCTTTAAAACTTGCATTGATTTGTTAGAAAATCATGTTTTGGTTAAAACTTGAAAATTATTAATTAAATTATATTTTTGTATTTTAGTCATCGATTATTGTATTCTATTTATATTATTTATCACGCACGATTAATAATTTTAACTCACAAATAAGAAAATATACAGAGAAAATAGTATAAAATCACATTTATAATGAGAAGTTGTGTTAAAAAGTATAATTATAACATGTAACTTAATTTTTCAGATAATTGAGATTCTTTATGATAATCACATTATTTGAAAATAAAAAAAGAACACTACTAAACCTTTTAGAACGAAAGTGGTCTATAGGTCTTTATGTGGATTTTTTACATGATTCATTTTCATTTTTATGTACTTTTTAATGTATTGTGTACAAAATGTGTTTTAAATATTTGTGTAAATTCTTATTTTTATTTCTCAATTTCAGAATTGATAACGCCCATCTATCAATTTTTCCTGCAATTAGTCATGTATTACAAAGACCTGAGCAAATGTGTAAACTCACAGAAACCATCGATGTTTGGAATTTGCCTAAATTAACTTTCAATGAAAAAATAAAATTCAGAACTTTGGATACAAATATTGTATATAACAAAAATAATATAAATCTCGGATCTTTTACAACATGTATTTCAATGTTTCATACTAAAGAACCTAAATTAGTAGGTAGAAATTTTGTTAAGCCTGATATGAAAATTAAAAATCTTCGTTCAATTGTTCAAAAGATTAAATTCGAGAATATTGACTTTCCTGTTTATAAGATGTTTCGAAAATTATATAAGAAAAATCAATTTAATTTAAATATTATGAGGGTGGCTGAAAGTGACATGACTCAGGTAAAACAAGTGCCAGTGAAAAAAACACGAATCAAACACTCTAAAAGTAAAAATATAATAATAGATGATAATTTAAAAATACAACAACCTGATTTTTCTGGAAGTCCAGAAATATACAAAAATGTCAATGCTATGTGGACTGAAAAGTATAAACCACAATTTTTTGATGATATTGTAGGTAATTGTACTGCTATCGTTGAATTGCAGCATTGGCTTAAATCATGGATAGCTTATAGTGAAGAAAGAAAAAGTGGTAAAAAAATAAGAAAAAATAATTCAGACAGTAGTGAAGAATTCTGTAATTCAGATAGCAACAGTAAAGATAATGTTTTATTACCTTCTAATGCAGTTGTAGTTGTAGGGCCTTGTGGATCTGGAAAAACTTCTGCTATATATGCATTAACCAATGAACTAGGTATCAATGTTATAGAAATTAATGCATCTTCAAAAAGAACTGGTAAACTTATATTAACCGAGTTACAAGAAGCAACACAATCACATCGTATCAAAAAAAATAGCATTGAATTAAAGGAAAGAGACAGTATGCAAAGTACAATTAAAACAACTCTTAAAAAAAATATTCTTTTACAAAATTTTCAAAAAAGAACTAAACTACATAAAAAATCATGGAAAGAAAATTTTGAGAAATGTAAAGATATTGTAAAAACTGATTCTGGATCCGATACAGGATCTAAGAAAGGAGATGAAGATACTAATAACAATTTTTCTCTTATACTGTTTGAAGATATTGATATAGTGTTTGAAGATCAAGATGAAGGATTTATTTCTGCTATCTTAACATTGATATCTACTAGTAAAAGACCTGTGATCATGACATCATCAGATGAAACTTCTACATCGGTAATTAAATTCAGTTCTCAAAGTGTTCTAATACAATTTAATTCATTGTCTAGTAAAATTATGAGTACTTGGTTACAGTTACTATGTTTAGTTGAGGGAGTTTATGTTAATAAAAAAATAGTAGCCCGTCTTTTAGATTGGAATAACGGTGATATGAGACGTACTTTATTACAATTACAATTTTGGATACTGAGCGGGGGTAATCTAAGAAAATTAGAACATCTAGAAAAATTTAATTTCAAAGAAATCGAGTTTTCATCACCTTTAAAAGGATTATCAATTGATGTAACTACGTTTGACGATGATGATAATTCAAATTTATCATGGTTATCTAATGAGGACTCTGGAAAAATTGATAACAGTCATATGAATGAAGATGTTTCTAATAAAATGGAAAATGCATATTTGGAAAAACATTGTGATTGTTTCAATACATTCTTTGAATTAGTATATAGTGAAAAATGTTCTTGTAATTCATTACCATATCCTGTCAATTTAAAAAAGTTGTGGTGGAAAATGCCTTTCATTTTAAAATCATTCAAAAATGAATGTAAAAAGGAAAACAAAGAAGATTCAAATTGCTTTTCATCAAACTCAGAAGTCGTTAAAATATATCCAAATTTAGATATTTCTTCAGCAGATAAAATATCTGTACGTGAAAATTTTTCCAAAAATAGAGAGGATTTAGATGAATTAACAATACTAAGTAATTTTTATGATAGTTTAGTATGTATAGATATTATTTATACCAAAAATAATATGGAATGTAATGAAAATCCTGTAATTCATAACTGGAACAAGTGTGTAAAAAATAGCTTGTCTTTAAATGAAGATGTATCATATTATTCCCGTTTAAAATCAGATTCTTGTATGTTGTCACATACATTAATTGAAAGTCATTTGAAGAAAATATGCAGGAAAGATATTGTATTGAATTTAACAAATTTGGAAATGGAAGTTCCAACGAGAGAAGATATACGGTAATTTTTTTTGTTTCTATTTAATTAGTTCAATAAAATTAGTATTATTTTAAATGGTTATAAGTTTACTTTCTCTACTAAAATAATACTTGTTTATTAAAATACTCATATTAGATGTTTTAAAAATATTTATTAAATTTTATAAAATTGTTTTCTTGTTACATGGTTGTCTTTAAACATGGGAACACATTCATTTTAGCACATTAATGGATAGCTAATGTTATTTTTTTTAAAACAATATACAATAATTATTGTAGTTTTAATTATTCAAATCTATATTTCTTATAAAAATCTAATACATAATAAATATTTTTTAATTTGTGAATAAAAAAAAAACTTAAATTTATAGTATTGGATACTGAGAAAAGTGGTAATAAGTAGCTACATAAGATGTTCAATTGCATGGATTAAAATAATGTTGTTTTCAAATATTGAAATAAATATTAATAATTAAAGTAAAAATTTATATAATATTTTAATTGGAAGTAATTAGTTTTGAATCTCTTTGTAGCTTTTTTTATATATTACATAAATAATTTAGAATACATTATTTGATTTTACTTAGGTACATGAAATAACTAATCTTTATTAGTTCACACACACACACACATTCATATATATATATATATATATATATATATATATATAAATTACTGTTGATAAGGAAATGGCATATGCACAATGTTAATAATTATTAATTTTATTGTCTAAGTTGTGCAGTATTTTGATTCTCTATACATCAAAAATAGCATTAAGTATTTCAAAATAAAAATTTAAAAGATGGAACAATTTTTTTACTGCTTGTTACTATAAATTACAGTATAATTATTGATTAGGTAAACATTAGAAATTACTATCTTTAATATTTTGCTTTTAATTTAATCAAAATATTATCCTGATGATCTGTACCTTTTTAGATCATTTTGAGCTTCTGTTCCTCACTGTTACCTCCAGTAGGTATGCCATCAAGTAGATTCAACATTCAGTTGTTTTAATTGATTGTATGTTTTAATTTTATACATTGTAATGTTAATCTTGATATTAAGTTAATACATAAGTATGAATTTAGTATAAAAATAATGACATACTTTATATGGTTTACCAACATTTATTTTTATATGACTATTAGAGACATAAGTTTTATGTAAAATAATATTTATTTTAGGTGGCGGAATGAGCAACTTTCTACTTCCGAAATATTAATTGATGCAGTCTCCCCAATAAACATGCTTAATCGAAAAGGTATTAGTTTAGATTATTTACCTATTTTAAGAGATATATGCCGTATTGAGGAACGTCGGAGTAGTAATAACACAAAACGAGGAAATCGTTTTTTTCATTACTTGAAAGGTTTCAACATTCATTGTACAGATAAAATGTTTAGTTCTATATGTTCCAGTTTTTTATTAGAAAGGTAATTTTATAATGTATCCTTATGTCTAATTGTAAAAAAAATATATGAATATAGTTATAATGAAGTTCTTAGTACTTTTACTTAAAAGAGCACCTGTTTTTTAATTTATTAAAATGATAAATTTTAATTGATACCAGTACAGTAATTTATAGTATTACGATTCATAATGAAATATTCTAAGTTATTAACATCTTTCAAATTTGAGTATTAAATTAAAAACTACATCCGATTAAATCTCTTATTTACTGTATATGATTTGTGAACACATCAATTTTAACTTTCTAAAACAATATAATAAAGTTATTTATTATTCTTTTATATATTTAAATTCTATTTATAAGTGTACATTTGCCTGACTTGTGTTTTTGAAGTTTAATTTAGAGCTTATTTATACAGATAAAATCATTATAGCTCTATTTATAATTCAATTAACCCTGTTTCAATATTATGTGAAGTAAATATTTTTTTTATATCTTACAATGTTAGTATAATTTTTTTACCATGAAATTATTTGTTATATAAATTGCTTAGTTTTGATTGATATGATATTGGTTTTACAAAAAAATAAGAATAGCATAAATTAAAGAAATTATTTTTTAAGAAAATATAAATTGGGTAGTATGAGCATATCAAAAATAAATCATTTTTATTTCTTAGCAAATAAAAATATTTATATATAAACATTGGAATTTTTATGTGTAATATGAAAAAAGTAGATACATAAAAAAATCATTACAAAGTATTTCGTTCTTGATTTTTAAGAAATAAACATGTATAAAAGTAAACCTAAAATGTGAAATCAAAAACATGATAAATCTTGTCATGGAGGTCTACCTATAGGATCAACTGTGTCTTCTCTGTGACCAATTCAGGTACATTTTGAAGACTAAATTTATTTCAGGTTATGGTCTGTATTAATGTTAGTGTGTGGTTTAAATTATAACTTTAAAGTATAAAATAACGTGTCACTGTTGGTGTTTATTTTTATAGATTTTTGAGAATATTTAATTTTCTACCTTTATTTTGTATTTTTATTGTTTCTATTGTATTATTTTTGCCGTTAGTGTTATGTCGCGTTTCTAGTATGTGTTTAGCAAATATTGAATCGGTTTTATTATATTTAATGCAGTTAACATGTTCTTTATACGCGACTTAAAGTTTTCTACCTGTTCGGCCAATATTTTCTTTATTGCATGTGTTAAATTTTAATTTATGTATTCCGTTTAAATTATAAAAATTAATGTTTCTGATTTGGGGTTTAAGATGGTTTTTAACATTTTTTTTTTGTTTTGAAAACTTTTTATTTTATATTTTTTAAAAAGTTTAGTTATAATTGTATACGTCTTCATTTATGTATGTAAAGTTTACACGTTTTGTATTTTTGTTGTTTTTAATTTGTTTTATTAGATTTTTCTTTTTACTTATATCTTCTAAAAGTTTATTAATTAAGTTTGGACTGAATCCATTATTTATTGCTATATTTTTAACTGTCTTTATTTTCTTCTTAAAAAGCTTATTTTATTTAGAGGTACATTTTTGCTTGATTGATCATACTTTTAAAAAATGCTATTTTATTACTTTTAAAGTGGTTTGAAGATTTGTTAATTATTATTATTAGAATTTTTTAATAATGAGTTTTTATATACTACAATTAATTTTTTATTATAGAAATTTATATATAATTAAAGTAATGAAAATAAGATTATAATTTTTTTTTATATATATTTCTTTTAAAACAAATGTATACATTTAAATCAAAAGCAAAAAATTATATGTACACATTTTTTTAATAACTATGTTCATCTTTTACTCAAATTACTATAAAAAAAAATCTTTAGTTGTTAATACAAACAAAGTAAATGTGTTTTTATAAAAATATTCATATAGATACACACATACATATATATATATATATATATATACATATATAAAACTTATTTGAGAATTTTGAATATTTATTTTTTGAAAAAGTACAATCTTTCTTACATTTTTAATTTACACCCACCATCTGAAAATATATTCAAAATTATTTAATAGCTATAAAAAATGTTACAATAATTAAATGTCATTTAAAATTATAAGAATTCTTCATTGTAAAACAAAATACAAAATTATTTTCAACATTTTTGAAGTGTTAAATAAAGAAGATGCTAATTGTTTAATTATAAATAACTTGTAATAAAAGTATAATTGATTTTAATAGAACTTGATTATTATAATTTTTTTAACAGAATTTGATTTTTGTATGTTTAAGAAAGATTGAAAATATGAATAGTTTCAAAGCATTTGAAACATTTGTATAATGTAAATAAAAGTGTAACTTAACATATATTAATATTACAAATATTAAACTAACCTTAACTAATTAACCGAAAAAAGATAATATTGTTAACACTGAAAATCACAATAAAAAATACATTTGTAGGTGATTCTATTATTGATGCAATGAAATAAAACGTGAAAAATACTGCCTTTAAATCATTTAAGAAAACAAGTATAATTTTACAAGAAATTGATGTCAAATACATCAGTATGTATGTATGTGTGTATGTATATTATATATATATATATATACACACACATACGTACATAAAATAAAAAAGTATGGACTGAAAAATAAACATTTAAATTATCAAACTGAAAAATATTTTGTCATTTAATAAAGTACTTTCGTGTCATTTGATAAAAGATACATGGCAGCATGTAACGAACAATATCTACATCAATTACTTCAATACTGTTATTTTAGTCAAAAAATAAAATTTTATAAATTCATATTGTATTCATACTTACAATAATTAACAATTTTAGTTGTACTATTGATTTTTTCAGTGTTTAGATATTTAAATGTTATTTTTTTAAATTATTTTATATTTTCTTATATGTATGAAATTCATACAAAAATCTATACTATTTCAAATAGTAATAGTTAACTTGAAAAATAATCTGGTTTTATAATAACCGCTTCAATTTTTTTAGAATCGAATACCGTTAATTTAACTTTCACCATTGAAAATATATCGATTACTTTCACAATTTTATTGCACTCTTTTGTTGCTGGCCATTCAATCGTTATAATTGGTAATTCACTAATGTTTTTGCCATACTTTACAATCACAGGCGATGATAGCTTCTAAAATCAAATATTTTCTTGTAAGTATTAAATAAACTTTTTGTCAATTTTCATTTAAATACAATTTATATATATATATATATAAACATTATAATTAGGTGTAAGATTTTATATTTTTTTTAAAATTTTATTTTATACATATACTACATGTAAATTACATATCCATTTTTTTGACCACTTTTTTAATTTATCAGAAAAGAATTATTGTATTTGAAAACTGTCCTGGTAATATGCACATAAGAAAATATTTATTTACATACATATATACATATATATGTATGTATACTTACATTTGTATAGACTCGTACATTTATACCCATTGATAGAATAATGACATCAAAAGAATGATCTTTTACATCCAAAACAACCCCAGTTTCAATTGTTGATTGATTTTTTTCAATATATTTCCTTATATACATTGCAACACTTTGTTCTCCAGCTCTTTTAGCATTATATTTTTGTCTGTTACATATACCTGCAATATATTCAACATGTTCTGAATTCCAATCCGGTACTTTATCATAACTTAAACTCGCTGATAATAATCGATGTACCATTATATCTGCATATCGTCGTATAGGTGATGTAAAATGTGTATAAAATGGTATGTTCAGGGCGTAATGTTCAAAATCTTCAAGACTAGAAGCAACTCCTGTACAAAAATATTTAGCTCTTGTCATTGCTTTCGAACATAACAAATTTAATACCAATGTTCGTGCTTTACCGACATCATCGTCACCATAGTATTTCGTAAGTGATTTATAAAATTGTCCAGCTGATGAAATATCTAAATGTATGCCTAGTTTTTCTAATGTTTCTTGAAGGTTTAACATTAACCTTTGGTGTGGAGGTGGATGTGAACGTAGAAAAGCTATTTCTGGAAAATGTTCATATAATCTTGTAGCTACTGTTCCATTTGCTAACAACATGAACTCTTCAATAAGATAGTTACTTTCTTTGATTTTATACACAGAATATTCTAATGGCTCCCCTGTATCATGGTCAATACAAAAAACTAACTTTGGTTGATCAATACGAAGAGCCCCAGATTCAAAACGTTTTTTTCTTAAATTTTGTGAAATTCTGTACAGGTGATTTACTGAATGATGTATATCATCAACAGTAAAATTATTACAAATTTTGGGAAAATTGTTTAAAGTGGGAACTTTATCAGGATTTTCTAGAAGTAATTGTGCATGTTCATAAGCTAACTGGGTACATGAATTTATTATTGTTCTTACACAGCGGTGGTTAATAATTTGTCCATCTTTTGTCATTTCCCAAATAACAGAAAAAGTTAATTTATCTTCACCTGGCAATAAAGAACATAACATACACAATTCAATAGGTAACATATGATAAACAGTTTCAACTAAATAAACTGATGTAGCTTTTTCTGAGGCTATTAAATCTATAGGGCTACCTTCTTTTAAGTAAAAACTAACATCTGAAATATGTACACCTATTTCCAAATTGCCGTTTGGTAATTCCTTACAAGAAACTGCATCATCTAAATCCTTAGCTGTCGGTGGATCTATAGTAAAAACACATTTATTTCGAAAATCTTCACGATATGATAATTCCTCAATAGGAATTTCTTTAGATAATTTAAGTGAATTGCATAATTCAGAATTATATGAAGAAAAATTTAAGTCATTCTCAAGTAAAATGATTTTAGATTCAGTTTTCACATTATCAGATATCCCTATATTTTCAATTATTCGACCAAAAGCATAATTTACTTCATCCCAAGTAACTAATTTTGCAAAAAAAAATGTTTTTTCATACTTTTTGGGTTCTTGATAAAACAGGTTAGGCCAATCTTCAGAAGGAATTTTTAAACGTGGTACACGAGAATCACTTGGGCACAATAGAGCAAATTCATTATTCTTATCTAACATCAACTTTAAAACACCAACACAAGTTCTAGGGTGTATTTTTTCTTTAATAAATACTACTTTGGCAGTTTGTTGTCCATCCTTACGCCAATACATCGATGGTTTTACTTCAAATATTACTACATCACCCTCTAAGGCTCTATTACGATCTTTTACTGATTCTATTAAAAAATCTTGTTTCGTCATATCAGGATTTGTTATATAACATTCTTTAAAATTTTTTTGATTAATTCTAATTGTCCCTTCTAACAAAGCACCAGTTTTCAATCCATTTTTTGCTTCTTCTTCTGATACGTACGTTTCAAAAATACTCGTTATTGACGAAATAGGTTTTTTATTATGCACTTTACATTTTGATGTGTCGGTAGCAATTTTAGGTAATACACTTTGTTTTTGGTTTGTTGAAGTACTATTTAACAAACTATTATCAAATGTACAATTAGGAATGCTATCTACGTCTTTACTTTTATTAGAATCACAGGTACACTCATAGGAATTATTTAATATTACCTTTTTTTGATATGTATTTTTATCCTTTGCATGTTTCCCCGATTTCAAGAAGTTTTTGTTACATTCATTTTTCTTTCTTTGCATTGAAACTTTCAGAACTGAAGTTGACACTGTACTTCCAGATAAATTCACAGAATCATTAGAAATATTTACATAGTCTTGTTGAACATTACTGAGCTCATATTTTACATTTTTTTTATTAGAACAAACTTTTAGTATTGAAGTTGGAATTTCACTTGCAGGCAAATTACTTGACTTTTGTGAATCATCATTCTCTTCTACACCATTAATTAATGTTTGCTTTTGAAAATCTACTTCATCCTTTGACAACTTCTTAGATTTGTTACTTAAATTAATATTTCTTTTTTTTCTACGTGTTTTTTTCTTTTTTTCGTCATTTTCATCGCTATCAATATGAAGATTTAAAAGTAACGTTTCGGGTTTAATATTTGACATATTTAATGAAAATGAATTTTGAATTTTTTGTATATCAAAAATATGAATTACTATCTTTTATAAGGAACACCTGACTTTATTTGCATACTTTAAATTGCGTTTTTAAACAATGATTACAGTATATATTTTAAATCACAATGTATGTAGATATAATCCACAAATTTCTGAAATGTAAGTGAATCAAACACATATGTATTAACAGTGGAAAAATTTGACGTCAAAATTGTCTATGACACTGATTATACGATATATTAATAAATTTAATATGCAAAGTTCTCAAACTGTTTTGTTATATAAATATATATATATATATATATATCTCCATGACGTTGACTTATTTCATATGTTCATTGTTTCAATCGGTTACATGTGAATGCTTATAATCATGTATCCTAATCAATCTATATTAATTAAAATTATTTAAGATATTTTATAAATATATGTACATCCAGTGGTAGTATATTAACTATTACTAATAAGATTATGAATACGGTTTTTGATTTTTGTTTCAGTAGTAAAGCTGAATAAAATTCTTGTAAAATTTTCACATGCTATTATTATTATGAACTGTTAATATTTTTATCATTTTTACATCTTATAGATATAGTTACAAATGTGACATTTTTAATTATTTTTATAACTAAATTAGTTTAAGAACTACTGATTTAAACAACAATACGAACTGTCAACAGAATAAGAGGAGTGTATAGTATAAATGTTGACAAATTGTAATTTTTCTTCAATCTATGATTGAGTTTATTATAGTAAATAGTATGTAAAATGGATAAATTAACGTTAATATCTGGAACTTTATTTATGGCTGCAGATATTTTTGCAATTGTGAGCCTAGCAATGCCAGATTGGATTGTTACGGATGTCGGTGGTAAAATCTCAAAATATTTATGATATAATTTTATAGCAAATAATAAAGTATACATTTTCGTAGGTGATACAAGGTTAGGTTTAATGTGGTCCTGTATGACGATTTATAACAGGCCACAAGTTTGTTTTACTCCCGATTTACACCCAGAATGGCTCTTAGCTCTAGTTTGTATATTTGTTGGTTGTATTTGTATTACAACGACAATAATCCTTTTAGCTTCATCCCATTGGGATCGTAATGTTATACCTTATGCACGATGGGTTGGTTTCACAGCGAGTAAGTATTTATTATCTTGAAAGCATTTAAATGATTCTTATATATATATATATATATATATATATATATATATATATATATATATATATATATATATATATATATATATTTGTTTCTTTTTTTTAAGTGGTATTATTTTGTCTTGCTGCTGTTATATTTCCAATGGGTTTTCATATGGAAGACATAGGAGGACAACCATATCAGTTACCTAATAGTCATCAAGTTGGTATATCATATATTTTGTTCGTATTAGCTTTATGGATTACTGTAATATCAGAGTTATTTGCAGGAAAAGTTTGTTTGCCACATTTTTAAATTGTAATTTAAATTATACGGAACAAACCAAAGTGATTTAAGGTGACATTATTTTTACATAGACAGTTTTATTTATATATGTTTGAGCAATCTTTAAAATATGTTTTAATTATAGAATGCATATTTGCATTTTGTAACAGATAATTTGATATTAACTATTTTTCATATTTCATTTTTATTTTTTATTAATATACATTCCACTCTGATGTGTCAAATGTGTTTTTGTTTCATAATTAACATTTTCTAGCATAAAATTGATATGCTTGATTAAAATTTGATTACAATATATTTAATTACAACAGTCAATTTAAAAACTTGTTTCTACTTATTTTCTTTCAATAAATGGATTTCAGAAAATGATATATTAATAATATTCTGGTTGTAATACTATATTGTTTATATATAAAAAAATTATAATAATCAGTATATTAAATTATTTTGGTTTGTTCTATATGTCAATGATTATTATTAGTTAACACTTTCTATGTATTGTGCAATTTAACATCAGGATGATTATTTAAGTTTTTTAAATTTTATTTTTTATATTTATAATTTATTTCAAAGTTTATATATATATATATATATATATATATATATACACACACACACACACAAGAAAAATCAAGGTATGTAAATGTACATAAATGTTCATCCATAATAAGTGATAGTTACAATCATAGCTAAATTTTACAATTTTCATTTTGTAGAAATGATTTGAATATAGGTGAGTGATATTGTTTTTTCCTATTTATATTTCTGATGCATTGTTGTAAATAAACATACACACACACACACACATATATGTATATGTATATATATATATATATATATATATATATATATATATATATATATATATATAGAATGAATTCAGTAAATATTTTTAACAAGGTTTGTCTAACACTACAGAAAAAAAACTGTATTATCATTTTTATTTTTAAATATTAAATTAGGATTTTGTTTATGCTTAACTGAATTTTAAATAAACTATGTCATATTTATTAATTTAATTCTTGACTATATGTATTTTTTACATGTATGTGTAGATTAAATTTATTGAAGTTTATTTTAATTACACATTTTAAAGAGTGGTAAATATTTAGTTCATTTCAATAGAGCATTGAAAAGTCCATTAATATTATTGTCTTTTATTAAGACATTGTAATTGTTTTTTTTCTATGTATATATGATAAAATATATTAAAAATTTCATTTTTTGAAATTGACTATAATGCCTTTTTTCAATAATAAAAACTGAGTCATGTAAGGTTTTAAAATATAATTAATTATTTACTGGGTGAATGATTAAATTTGATATTTTAATGATTATTTAATTTATAATAATGACTTTATACTCAATACATATTAAAATAAAATTATTATTTAATAATTTAATATCTGCAAACAATAGTATTATATGTTTAATTAATATATTGTTCACTTTGAATTATATTTGGCTGAATTGATCTTTTTTTTAGCAAATAATATTTAGAAGCAATTTGTTTTTATGTGTTTTACTAAGTGAATTTTACATTTTAATATATGTAAATTTGTCTTTCATTGTATATAAGTGATGTATAAAAGAAATAGGTTGAACAGATCAGTTTGTGTATATAAAAAAGTTTAATAAAACTTTGTAAATGTTCTCAAATTGATCTTGAAAGTAGGATGCTCACAATGAAAATAGTAGAATTGAAAAAAGTAAATGTTTTTTTACTTATTTTGTATGGTTAACTTTTTTATTTATTTCATTTACAATAACAATAATAAATATTGTAAAATGGTTTCTATTTATTATGAGTGTATTATGGTTTGTCTTCAGAAAAATTTGTATTTTCATAATTTCTAGCAAGTACATTAGTATTTGATACAAAATACTATAATCCAAAGTTATAAGGGTTTATATTTAGAAAACTAATTATTTTGTAAAAAAAAAAATTATTTTATAATTTTACATACCATTTATAACATTTCTGTGATATTACATATTATATCTGCTGAGTAACAATAATTTTCAATGTTTATTTTTAAATACAGCAACATTATACATGTAAAATTAATAAAGTGTACATATGTAATAAATTTATTAAAATAAATATGAATTGATTTAATTTAATTTATCCAGTATTACTAACTTTTAGTAAAATCAAGTATGAAAATATTGATAAGTTGTTTTGACATATAATTAAAAATATTGCAATCTTAAATTTTATCCTGAGGTTCCTGTATTAAATTTTTTTATTAATGTTTAAGAACTTTGACTTTTTATAATCTATTAATACTAATTTTTATGACATTGAATATTAAATATTATTAATTCTGAAGAAAGTTGATGTCATTAGTATATAGTTTTATATATGTCCCTTTATATAAAATAAAATTATACATATATATATATATTTATTAGTATGCATGTGTACATAACACATGGGCTCCTTATTCAGTTAATATATAAAATGTAAAAAAGTTGAGTTTCACTGAACTATAAAATGAAGTTATCTGTCTGATTGGTTAACTTAAAGTTGATGTATCTCCCTGGTTATTCAAAAAGAGTTGCATTCCTTTTTAAAATGTTTGTGTTTTGAAAATTGTGTTTGTGAATATTTCAAATTTTACGCTTGTAATGATCAAATTTACGATTGTTAAACAACAGTAATTTCATGAATGTAATTCTAATTTACTATTGTTCATATTAATAAGTACTGTTACCGAGAGTTATATTGATTTTTGTTATTTTAGAACTTTATACTAGAAATGTCAAACGTTGGTTCGACTTCTCAAGGAGTTTATGCTCCTTTACCACAGTCAATTAGTGACAGTGATTCAGAAGAAGAATTACACAGCTCTGTTGCACATTCAAATTGTATAAATAGTCATAAACTTTCCATTCAAAATAACCTAGAAAAAAGAATGGTTAATGGAAAGGAGGCAATGAATAATTATCATCCACTTGATGAAGGCGATGATCATAATATGAATGGATTTCCTGGGATTAACTTGTCAGATGATATACCTATAATAAAAGATGGGACTTCATCAGAGATGTCGGCAATTCGAAAGTTCTTCTTTGTATTATCGATACTGTTGTGTTTTTTTACTATTGTAATTTTTTTATGGATTCTGCCATGCAATGAGGATGCAACGTGTCCCGCTGTTAATATAGATAATCATTCATTTAATTGGGAAAAAACTTATTTGGGAATTGAACTTAAAAGTAATATAGAAGTTGTATCGGGACCATTCGGTAAACATAGAAATTTAATATTTCTCTTTCGAGGAGATCTTTTGAATCGAGAACAGGATCAGAATTTTCAAAAAATACCACCTAATGGAGGTGGTCTTATTTCCATAATGAGTAATACAGGTAAAGTAGCTTGGTTCATTCCACAACATCAGATTCCATCAGATATAGATTGTTCGATCATAGATGTTGATAAAGATAAAGAGGCAGATTGTATTGTTATTGGAGAACATGGGCTGATGACAGCAGTTAATCCAATTACTGGTACAATTGTATGGTATTTACATGAACATAATATGCCAAACAGAATTTTTACTTCTGTTGATTTTCCTTTGATTATTCCTGATCTAGATAATGATGGAGTTAATGAATTGTTAACGTCTTGTGCAATAAACAATAGCAATCATAATAATTTAATAATTATATCAGGAAAATATGGAAGTGTGTTAGGCTATCCATTTGCTGTAACTGAATGTTCGTCAATTCATAAAATATCATTGGATAAAAACTTCCTTGTGTCATATATTTGTCAAAATAACACTTTCAAAGAGTTAGTTGTAGATTTACAAGATTTATATCATAGAATTACTAGTAAATCTCTTGATTTAAGTAAATTATATATTGAAAATATAAGACAGCATAGATCAGAAGTAAAATTGAATAGAGAAAATCAACGAAATGTATATTCAGTGCATAATCATAAACTAGTTGTTGAAAATGTTGGTAAATGTCCTAGCAATTGTAATGTCAGTGTACAGTTAATCGATCAACAGTCTGGTAAGGATAACTTAACGTGGTCTCATACAGGTTCAAACATGTATGGAATGGTTCCAGCCACATTGATATTTAACAATACACCTGTTAACTGTGCTGCTCTGAAGGGGCATATAAGTGGATTTATATTAAAATTTTGGCAATGGAGTGAGCCACATCAGTACAAAAATGAAAAATTATCTGTTAACAATCACAGTCGTAAAATGTTGCATTATATTTTTGATGATTTAATAATAAAACAGAGATCATGGTCGATTACAGGTGTACGTAATAAACGGAATGTCTTCAATACAAAAAATATCGCTAAGTACAGTAATTTTTCAATACACTTATTGACTGAACGTGTTGTTCTTATAACTTTTAATTCAACTGACATCCATATAGTCAATGCAAGTCAAAATGAAATAACTCAAATATGCACAGTGATCGATTCTGTTCATACTTGTCAGCCAGATTTAAATTTTCAAGAAAATTCTGTATTAATATCTGATTTAGATAGAGATGGATCACAAGAACTTATTAGTTATTTAAGTACATATGTCAATATTGATGAAATGCATGAAAAAACTTTTGAACATTCTTGGCAACTCCAATCAATTGTTAAAATAGTGCGATTGGAGGCAGAGTTGCCAAAATTATATGAAGCAGTTTCAAAATATTAAATTTTATTATAGAGCTGAAGGTTGATTTTTTTTTGTTTTTATATATAAAGATTTCATATACCTACTTTTCATTGATATTTAATGTGCATCACCTAGTGGTATATGCTTACAGTATAAAATTGTTTTATAAGAATCCATTATATTATTTAATATTGTTTTGGTTTAATTGTATCATAAAT
Organism: Acanthacorydalis orientalis; assembly: GCA_034766995.1. Taxonomy (NCBI): domain Eukaryota; kingdom Metazoa; phylum Arthropoda; class Insecta; order Megaloptera; family Corydalidae; genus Acanthacorydalis; species Acanthacorydalis orientalis. The sequence continues at coordinate 5,829,643 of CM068315.1, forward strand.
TAGTCTTACATTGTCATGATATATTAAATGGAATTATTTTTTGTAGAATCCAGTTAAATATACTTGCCATAGCATTTGCTTTTTTATGTTTTTAAATTATATTTTGTTTTTAATAACATAATAAAAAAAATACAAAGGAAAAAATAAGTTCATTAATTAGAGTGTAATTGATAAAAACAAGAAAACAAATGCATAAAGAGATTATTTTAAAAACATGTATAAATTGATATAAAATCTAATTCTGTCATTTATAACTAAATGCTGTAAATAATTTAGTATATATTATTTTGTTGAAGTTATTTTGAAACTTTCAATGCACTGTTTCATATAATTTAAGTGAGATGTTTTTATTTATGTGATATATTTATATAATATAATCGAGTGTTTATTCTATAATATGATATTATATATACATATAATTAATTTGATTATTGAAGTTTAGTTGGCCTTCATAAAGTATTAGATGTATTTATCCTAGTCCAAGTTATCATTTCAATATTAATGTGTTTATTTTAATTAAACATTAATATTTTTTGAAAACAATAACTAAAAAAACTTGTCATTCTACAAAACATTGCAAATGATACACTTCACATTTATGAAAACATTTTTTCATTGTGATGCTCTTCTGTGTACATTTATTATTTTGTATAAATTCTGCAGGTCAAATGTGAGTTTGTTTCTTCTATGACTAGTGCGCTTTTTATATTATTTTCTTAAAAGTCACAAAATAGAGTAAATAATTCAGGAATCATATTCTAGAATGAATTCAAAATTTACTTGGAGTGTGACAAGTCAGGACTGGCTGTGAAAGAAACAAATTTATAACTTATCTACAGGATTTGTATAGAATAAGTTGTAATTATTTGTTTAAATAAAATTTCAATTTATTCTTTTATTACTCAAAACAGTTGTTGATATATTTTATATAGTTATTAGAAACAAAAAAGGCATTTTTTAAAGAAAAGTATATAAAAGTGTATATTACTTTTATGTATTTTAATATTTTGCTTTAAAAATCCTAATATAAACAATACATTTCAAAGCAATGCGATTTGAGTTATGTTTATATTGACAATTAAAAAATAAACTATTATTTGTTAATGGTCACTTTTTCTTTTTTTTTTTGTTCAATAAAAGACAAAAGTTATAAATAATTAGAGGTTGATGATACATTTGTACATTATGTTTTATTTAATAACTGGATATTTATCTGTATTTAAATACTTTGTTGTTATTTATTTTTTGATTATTTTTTTTTATATTATGCACTGATTTATTTTTCTACATCTTGAATATATATATATATATATATATATATATATATAAATGTGTATATAAAAATATATAATTTAACGATCCTTTAAAACAAATCATTATATATAATAATGAAAGTAAGAACATAAAAATGTGAAATAACTAGAAAAAGTGCACATTTTATAATTTCATTAGTAATAAATAAGTAAAA